>CM067173.1:124309064-124341564 GCA_034093135.1 Erigeron breviscapus
GAGTAAAGTGAGAATGTCTTTAAGAATCAAGTCAGCGGTGACAGGTCGGTGATTCCTCACGCGCAAAGAGACTTAACTTGACTCACGTACGGAAATATACTTAACATTGCATAATGCCAAGTACTTGCATATTTGTGACATTAATTTTTTTAAAGCACTTATGAAAACCCGTGACTTTCTATGAGACCCGTGTAGCGAACTTTCTGACAACCTATCCCAAGTTGGAAGCTTTAGGGAGGCTAGGTATACAAAGACACCCCAAGGACTTACTTGTTCGAATCTCAAAGGCCACATTAGCTTCATATTTTCAACAGATTTATTTGATATTTGTATATCTTGTCACAAATATACATCCGAAAAAGCAATACATACACATATATGTATCCGAGACCTTCTTTATAAAGACCAAATATACATAATTATAATGCAAGATCTTTCATAAGATGTAAAGGACTTGTCTATTTTAAGAACAAGCATTCTCAGCCATATATCTGAATACGTTTCCCATAAGAACATTGTATACATTTAAGTTCAGATTAAAAGGAAACCGTGGTACTTTGTGCCTATCGATACATCATATAATGGTATCACTGAACTGAGCATTTTAAAGTACAATTAGGTAGGCTTAAAAGCTTAAAGTATCGTCACGTCTAATCATGTAGTGCAGTAACCTTACATTATAATTTATTTATTAATTTTTTTTTTTTTTTTTTTTTTTTTTTGACACTATCTATATACGACTTAAACTACTAAGACTCAAAAAAGAAAAATTAAGTTCTTTGAGAGAATCTACTCGGCATTCTTCATACCATTGAGTTGATATAACAACTCATGACGAGGTCTATCAAAAGCTTTAGTATATAGATCAGCAAGGTTATCATCAGTAATAACCTTTTCTAAATGAATAAGCTTTTTTCTCAAAACAGTCACGTAAAAAGTGATGCTTTATATCTATGTGCTTGGTGACTTTAAAGTTTTTCGGATTCTTAGTAATATCTATGGCAGACTTATTATCAATACAAATAGGAGAGTCTGAGATATCCATACCATAGTCGCGCAATTGTTGCTGTATCCAAAGTACCTGAGAACAGCATTGACCAGCAGCTATGTACTCTGCTTCACAGGTAGACTGTGCAACAGATGTCTGCTTCTTGCACTGCCACGATATAATTCTCCCCCCTAAAAGTTGACATCCACCTGACGTTGATTTCCTATCCGAACTGCAGCCATAATCCGAATCAGTATAAGCTTTGAATTCAAAGGAACCATGCATGGGATACCAAAGCCCTAGACGAGGCTTGGCCTTCACATAACGAAGAATCCTTTTCGCAGCTTTCAAATGTGACTCTTTCGGATTAGCCTGATATCTAGCACACATACAAACAGCAAAGGTAATGTCTGGACGTGAAGCCATCAGATACATCAAGGAACCAATGATAGCCCGATATTGAGTTGCATCGACTTCTGGATCATTAGTCTTATCAGGGCACAGCCCATGATTAGTCTGAATGGGAGTAATAGCATCTTTAGCATCGGTCATTCTAAACCTAGTAAGAAGATCTTGAACATACTTGGTCTGATGAATAAAGAACCCATCCTTCAGTTGATCCACCTGTAGTCCAAGGAAGAAAGTTAATTCCCCATAGCACTCATTTCGAACTTAGCCTTCATGCTATGCTCAAATTCCTTGCACATAGTATCATCAGATGAACCAAAAATAATATCATCGACGTAAACCTGTACAAGCAAGTATTCCTTCCCTTTCCATTTGATAAACAACGTGCTGTCAATAGAACCTCTAGTAAAACCATTTTCATGCAGATGAGTAGACAGTTTTTCATACCATGAACGAGGAGCCTGATGTAAACCATATAGAGCCTTATCAAGACGATATACTCTATTAGGGAAGTCTGGATCCTCAAACCCCGGAGGTTGATCTACATACACTTCTTCTCTTATTTCCCCATACAAAAAGGCACTCTTTACGTCAAGTTGATACAACTTTATACCTTTATAACTAGCATATGCCAGAAATAATCGAATAGCTTCAAGTCTAGCTACTGGTGCAAATGTCTCATCGTAATCGAATCCTTCTTGTTGCTCAAAACCTCTAACCACCAACCGAGCCTTATTACGAGTGACTACACCTTTGTCATCCTTTTTACAACGAAAAACCCATCGCGTTGATAAAGGAGATTCACCCTGAGGTAAGTCAACTAACTTCCATACATCAAGCTTCCTAAATTGAGCCAATTCTTCTTGCATCGCCTCAACCCATGACGATCTTTAAGAGCCATTCCAACATTTTTAGGCTCAACCTGAGAGATGAAGCAAAAGTACAAGTACCAAGTAATTGCCCCAGTATCCTTAATTCAGCAAACATACTTGACAAATTTTTCCTATTCTGATTTCTCGTGCGAACAGAGGCAGAAGCATCACCAATGATTTGCTCTACTGGATGATCCTTGTTGACCCTTGTTTGAGAAACCGTATCGACTGTAAGATCATTTCCCAAGTTAGTCTGCACATGTTGCTCTGGAGTTTTAGGCTCCTCCTGATTTTCACCTTCCGTGTCGTCAGTATCATAGAAGGGAGTATCAGGAAGAGGTATATGTAAAGGATCAGTAGGATCTTTAGGAGCAGTCTCTAAGGTAGAATCTGCTTCTTTGGTCCCACTTGATTCTCCAGATTTAGAAGCAGGCTTAACGAATGGTGAGGAAACCGGAGAAGAAACAGGAACCGGCCCACCATCAAGTGGATCATGAAGAGTAACTACATCCTCCACAATCGGAACACCTGTAAAAGAAACAGGACCACGAAAAGAGGTGAAGACACCATCATAATCGAAGTCATTAGCAGGACCAACGTGTACAGCAGGTTTATGACTAACAATTACCACATTTGTACCAAAATTAACTTTGCCAGTTTTCTGATTGTACACACGCCGAATTGGTGTACTAGGTATATAACCTAAAAAGAAACCCTCCTCAGATTAGGATCAAATTTCCCCTGAGGAAGTACTTTAAGAAAAGTACAAGGAACACCAAACGGCTCAACATTTTGCAAATTTGGCTTTGTATTGTGCAAAAGTTCATAACAAGTTTTCTTGAACCGTTTAACTGTTAAAACCCGATTTAAAATGTGACAAGCTGTATTCACTGCCTCCCCCCAGAAAGTAACAGGAAGCCCTGAATCAGCAAGCATCGTCCTAGCTATTTCTATCAATGTCCTGTTTTTCCTTTCAGCTACTCCATTCTGCTGTGGCTCATGCGGTGCACTGAATTGATGTTGAATACCCTTGGTCAAGCAGAAAACAGTAATAGTATTATTCTTGAACTCAGTGCCATTGTCACTCCTGATTCTCTTAACTTTAACTTCATGGACATTCTCAACTTGTCTAACAAAATCCATAAACCGGTTTGCGGTCTCGTCCTTTGTCTTCAAGAAAAATATCCCATGAGTACCTTGAGTAATCATCAGTGATCACCAAACAGTAGGACATCCCCCCAATGCTTCTTACATTCACAGGACCAAAGAGATCCATATGAAGTAGTTCGAATGGTTTGGATATAGTGTTGTGCACCTTTGGTTTATGAGGATTCTTGTGTTGCTTTCCTTTCAAACACGGTACACATTTATCTTCCATCCCAAACTTCTTAACTGGAACACCTTCAACTAATCCAAGACTAACAAGTTCATTCATCTTCCGAAAGTTAATATGTCCCATTCTACGATGCCAGAGGAGAGATTCAGACTCATTTGCCTTGCTCAACAAACAGAGGGGCTCCGTTGGATTATCAACACCTAAAACTAAGCCATAGATGTCTCTCTTCCTAGGAGCTCTGAGCATTATCCATTCTGCTGGAATAACGAAACCCGGCTTCAAGATGAATGCCTCCTTTTCTGTGAAATGAACATTGTTGCCCTTGTCACAGATCTGGGAGACACTCATTAGATTATGAGTAAGTTGTTCCACATAGTTTACTCTTTCAAGAGTAAGTTGTCCATTGACGACATCTCCTTGACCGGTGATGTTGCCGCCCTTGGATCCAGCAAAACTAACATACGACCCATTTATACCAGTATAATTGGACAAGAGTTTCCTGTCCCCTGTCATGTGCCTGGAGCATCCACTGTCAAGGTACCATAAATGAATTGGTGTCCTAGGAACTCCCTGCACATAAAATGAGAAAAATTAGTTTTCATTGGGGACCCAAACCTTCTTAGGTTTGGGTCGACCCTTCTCATCCCTGAGAATCAGTTCAGTCCAATATCCATTGCTCGAAGCCGTGGGTGAGACATGATTCTCGTTTCGTCTTCTCACTGGAGGAGACTTCTGACCTCTCGTCGGAGAAGGTCTAGGAGAATGAGGACCATAAGAAGGTCGAACACTCGAATGAATTTGGTCATAGAATGAATTCTGACTTCTAGGAGCAGAACGATCAGGTCGTGGAGGTGTTTGAAAACGATTTGAATTCCTATGAACATTTCCTGATGAACCTTTCAGTGGAGATTCACGTCGTTGAGGTATAGTAAGCGGTTTTGGAGAAGATTGAAGATGTGCTTTAAAACCTTAGTTGCTTCTTCATTAACGGCTAAGTTATCTTCAGATTTTCTATTCCTAGACTGCTTAGGTAATGGAGTGAGACGTTGCTGACTTAATTTCTTCATATCCTCAATAGCAACATCCCAGACTTTATCAATCCTCTTAGGGTCAATAGATTCTAATGGGAATTCTAACTCAGTATAGACCCTATTACTCTTATGAAGTGTAAAGTGTACAATACTGTCTTTCTGACCATTGGGAATAAACTGATTTAAAACAACACCTTTCAATTTCTCTTCCTTGTTAGGTTGAGAAGAAACTCCTTTAGACTCTTTTGTTCCCTCAGACATCTTTGCCTCAGGAATTGAGTCTTTTGGATTACTATCTACAACACTAGGTTGAAGTAGGATTTCAGGAAGATTAGGTTCAACAGAAGTATAGTTATTATTGAAAGGAGGAGGCACATCTTTATAAGAGATCTTAGCAGTGTCAAGACTCTTAGAGGAAGAATTCTCAAACTTTGACATATGCATTAAAAGCTCAGCATGTCTAGCAGAATCAGATTTAGCATTTAATTCCAAGATTTCTATCCTAGCATCAGCAAGTTCCTTTTCAATGGTAGCACACTTTCTAGCTAACAAGGAATAAGCTTCACTACTTACTCTTTCTATGGCCACAGACTGATTGACTTTATCTTTCATAGCTCTAATGTCAGACTCTAAGGATCTAATCTTGTCCTTGAAGAATTTTTCTTTATCATTTACAGTTAGACCCTTTTTAATTAATTTATCTCTTTCATCATGAGCAGCATTGACAACAGATTCTAATTTCTTAATTTGTTCATTCTTTTGTTCAAGTTCATCAAACATGCGATTAACAATTTTGCAAACATGAACAATAGTATGTAAAGAATAGGATACCTGTTGGTCTGCCTCTTTGCAATCTGCCATGTAAGCAACAAAATCATCCACAGTCATGTCAGCCGGAATCTCAAACTCTTGCATCTGCTCTTCAATTGTCTTTTCAACCTTTTCTGTAGCAGAATCATTTTTAACCTCAGCAGCTTTCACCTCTTCAGTAGCTTTCACTTCATCAAGGTTCTTGACATCTTCTAATTCATTGTCAGATTCGGAATCAGTATCATATACACCAGCAGCAACAAATTCCACATTCGAACTTTTAGTATTTTCATACAATTGCTCTTCACTGTGATAGACTGTGGTGTCCAAGAAGTCATCAGGAGAATCAACTATTTGAGCCATATCATCAAGAATTTCAGCCAAATAAGCGTTATTGTTCTCATCATGTGGAAGATTCCAAACATAAGAACCATCTGGTTGAACAGCTACTATAGCCTTGTCATTGCCATTGACATTTGCAGTAGGATCATCAGTCAACAAAAGAGCTCTAGTTGAATTTTGATTGAACGGACGATTACCACCTCTATCTTGACGTGTAGGAGTAACATTTGCCTCTCTCTTAGGCCGTTGACATTCTCTGGCAAAATGTCCAAACCCTTCACAGTTATAGCACTTCACCTTTGACTTGTCAAATCCCTGAGTACCTCCATTAAGCTGTCTGCCTGTTCTATTCATAAACTTTTGCACTCTCCTGGTGATCATTGCCAATTGCCATTTCAGATCCATTTCTTCAACATCATCTGGATCTATCTGGTCGTAATCTTCATCAATAAGTGTTGGATCTGTGATTCTTCCTGCAACAAAAGCTTCATGTGCAGCACACATAGCAGCAAATACATTCATCCTACCCTCAGCTGATTTCATATTCATAGGCATGGACTTGTAACCAGCAGAAGAAGATGTAATGTTTCCGAACTTCATATTTCCTGTCTTTACACCTTCATTAGCCCTTTTACCCCTGTTACCAGCATCAGTAGCCATGAATCCGGAAGAATCATCTCCATCCATTTGTGGACCACAATTGTCTGTCTCACCAGTACTACTAACTCCAGAAAAGAAAGCATTAATGTCTGCTGTTGGATTTTTCATAGTGGCATGATAGAGAGATGGATCTTGTGTGAAGTTATCTTGAAGATCCTTTGCCTTATCCTTCATTTCTCTGTTTCTTAGTGTGGATATCACTCCATCTATTCAAAGAGATGCATAATCAGCTCTTTCTTGTAATCCATGACGAAATTCTTTGTAAGCTTTCGGCAAACCATCCAGGAATTTATCCACTATCTCAATAGGAGTGTATTTAAGATCAAAATAAGCTAATTCAGCAAGAAGATGTTGATACCTCAGAATAAGATCCTCAACTTGTTCATTCTTTGTAGCATTGAAGCAGTCAAATTGTTTCTTAAGCATTTTAATTCTATTTTGCTTCAATAGTGGATCACCTTCACAATGAGCTTCAATAGCATCGAACAGTTGCTTTGAAGTCTTATATTCCTGTTTAGGAAACAAGTGCACCAACTCTTGAGGAATGCACATGCGAAGTGTGGAAAGAGTCTTTACTTCAATGGCATAGTTAGCCTTTTCTTCACCAGTTAATTCTCCCACCTTGTACGTAGAAGTAACTCCATTCACAGTAAGAGTGGGCCATTCATAACCTTCAGTGATCATGAGCCACATGTTTAGGTCTTCTCGTTGAATAAAATCTTCAAATCGACCTCTCCACGCCCAGAAGTCAGCTAATGAAACTAACTTTGGTGGAGAATTAGTACGTCCTACAAGATGATCATGATAAACCAGAGAATTGAGGTATTGGGCAACAGCATTGTTGGTTAAAGATGAGGAAGCCATAAATGAAAATTACTGTTCAAACGAAGATAAGAGATGGAACGAAAATAGGTTAAATTCGTAAGAACAAGGTCTGAACGAAGATAGCTTAAGTTCGTAGACTATGGTTCTGAACGAAGATAGCTTAAGTTCGTAGACTATGGTTCTGAACGAAGATAGCTAAGTTCGTAGACTAAGGATCTGAACGAAGATAACTTAAGTTCGTAGACTAAATTCGTTTGAAGAAGATTCAGAACGAAAATGAAGATAACTTCGTTTTCTATCTTCGCTTGATGAACTATAGAACGAATTTAAGTTAAATTCATTTTTAAACTTCGTTTTGCTAAGTTCGTAGAGGTTCTGAACGAAGATAGCTTAAGTTCGTAGACTATGGTCTGAACGAAGATAGCTTAAGTTCGTAGACTATGGTTCTGAACGAAGATAGCTAAGTTCGTAGACTAAGGATCTGAACGAAGATAACTTAAGTTCGTAGACTATGGTTCTGAACGAAGATAGCTTAAGTTCGTAGACTATGGTTCTGAACGAAGATAGCTTAAGTTCGTAGACTATGGTTCTGAACGAAGATAGCTTAAGTTCGTAGACTATGGTTCTGAACGAAGATAGCTTAAGTTCGTAGACTAGGATCTGAACGAAGATACTTAAGTTCGTAGACTATGGTTCTGAACGAAGATAGCTTAAGTTCGTAGACTATGGTTCTGAACGAAGATAGCTTAAGTTCGTAGACTATGGTTCTGAACGAAGATAGCTTAAGTTCGTAGACTATGGTTCTGAACGAAGATAGCTTAAGTTCGTAGACTAGGATCTGAACGAAGATACTTAAGTTCGTAGACTATGGTTCTGAACGAAGATAGCTTAAGTTCGTAGACTATGGTTCTGAACGAAGATAGCTTAAGTTCGTAGACTATGGTTCTGAACGAAGATAGCTTAAGTTCGTAGACTATGGTTCTGAACGAAGATAGCTTAAGTTCGTAGACTAGGTCTGAACGAAGATAGGTTAAATTCGTAAACAAGGTCTGAACGAAGATAACTTAAGTTCGTAGACTATGGTTCTGAACGAAGATAGCTAAGTTCGTAGACTAAGGATCTGAACGAAGATAACTTAAGTTCGTAGACTAAATTCGTTTGAAGAAGATTCAGAACGAAAATGAAGATAACTTCGTTTTCTATCTTCGCTTGATGAACTATAGAACGAATTTAAGTTAAATTCATTTTTAAACTTCGTTTTGCTAAGTTCGTAGGTCAAACGAACTTAGCGACAGAAAGGGTGTTCGGGAGTTTTTTTAGAAAATAACAATCAAACAAACGATCTCAACCCTTCGTGTAACATCCCAAAACTTAATCGTTCATGTTGACTAACGTCGTTAGGTCAAATTATAAGTCCGTGATACGGTTGTGTGGAAATATGTGTTTATATGTTTATGTACCCTATACGTGAGATTTAATTATCTTTAATGAGTGACAATAAAGTAGATTTAAATGATGTGTAAAAGGCCTTAGTAGTGTGCGAAAGTGCTTTGATGTGTAATATGTATCCCCAAAAGGTGTTTTAATGTGAAATAAAGTCAATATGAAGTCCAGGGACTAGTTTTGCCAAAGGTGTAAAGTTAAAAACGGGATTAGGTTAAGATTAACCTAATCTAGGATCATTTTCCAGTAATTAGCCTAATTAATAATACCTGCACAGCCTCTCCAATCCCTTAATCGATTTCTAAAGCAATTGTTCAAGTTTTGGTTTAATTGATTGAGTATTTTGGGTTACTTTCAATTGGCTATCAAAGCAATCAGGTAATCAATGGGTTGTTAATTGTATTTTCAGTTCTAAAAGATGTTTTAATATTGATTCAAAACTGATTTAAAAGGGTTTTGCAATTAATTAGAGTTTAAAAGATGTTTTGGTTAAATTGATGTTCGTAATAGTGTTTAACGGGTCTATAATCGATCTGGATGATCAAAATATGTTAAACAAGGTCAAAATCATGTTTTGGATGAAGCCTAAGTCGTTCGTTTCTGGAAAAAATGAAGAACAGGGTCGTTTTTGAATTCTGGACGAAGTTGAGTTTAAGTTCGTTTGAGCCATCTTCGTAAAGCATAAACTCGTTTTCTGGAAACTATCTTCGTTTGACAAAACGAAGATCATCTTCGTTCGAAGCTAAAAACGAAGGCTAAGTTCGTTTGATGCTCAAATTCGTTTTCTGAAATCTATGTTCGTTTGATCAAACGAAGATGAACTTCGTTTGAGGTCTAAATTCGTTTTTGGAAACTTAAATTCGTAAGGTGTAATCTGGACTTTTACATAGTCAGTCCTAAGGTCATACGAGAGTCGTTTTAAGGTCCCAAATGACTTATATTTCATATGTTAATGTACGATAGGTGTCGGGGATTACTATTAAGCACTATTAGCTCTCTGTTTGCTCGCGTACACTACTACGAGGTAAGATACACTACTTTTGTCACGCTGAGGGTGCAACGAAAATGGTTCGTAAACTATAACCTCCATAACAGTAATGTATAACTCATAGGTGGTTGGGTTGATATGGGAGGTACTCGGGGATTAATGATTACGGTGGTTAATGATATGTTTACGATATGATATGTTATGATGACGGTGGTTAATGATATGTTTATGATATGATATGTTATGATGACGGTGGTTAATGATATGTTGTAATGTTGTTATGTGCATGTATATGTGGCTTGTTCATCTAGAACACTAGACCTTTTTAGGTTGCCATGACACGTGCACGTTTTAAGGGCCCTAACGTGAAAAGATGATAGTGTGGATTAGTTTAGGTTAAAGGTGGAAATCTAAACTAAATATGATAAATGCTCGAGCTAATTAGATGTTAAGTGTTATGCATAACCTGTGCCTTACGGTGGTAATAGGTACATCGTGCCTTACGGTGGTAATGGGTACGTATAAATCGTGCCTGACGGTGGTAATAGGTACGTCATGCCTGACGGTGGTTGTAGGTATGTTAAAATGGTTGCTCGGGTGGTTCCTTGCAACAAGTCATATGTGGCGAGTAGTTTCGGGTGGCCTGATGACCCACCTAATGTCATGAACATAGCGGGCTACTCATGGATCGACATTGTCTTTCCTTAACGGTAACTTCGGTTACAACTTAACGGTGACCTAGTCACAACTTAATGAGATGAGATGAAATGACGAAATTGATTAGGCACGCTTAGGGTCATGAACTCTATGCTTATATGTGATGTGGATATGTTTATACGGTGGTGTGAATGCCTAATTAAAATGACGTAATGCTTTAAAGTGACGATTTAAATGGATGAAATGTTTTGCTTAAACCTGGTGTTATCTTACTTAGCTTTATAGCTAACACTTGTTTCTTTTAATGTGTTGACACCCCTCAGGTTAGGCAGTGAGATGACGTGTGAAGCTTTGGCGAGAGATGGGTAGATGATCAAGCTGGCTTTAGTTTACCCAATAGCTTCGCATAGACCTTATGTTATTGATTTCCTTTATGGAACTTATGTAATGACTATGTTATGATTGCTTTATGTTGGGCAATCTTATGGATTTCTTTTATTACTGATTTGATGCTATTAGTAACACCACTTATGTTTCTCAACTGTTTTCCTTAGTTGAGTATTTTCCTAAATCGTTTCCGCATGATTTAACGCCGTTAGGCGAAATTTTTTGGAAATCCATATTTTTACGAAACGGGTGTTACAACCCTTCGATAAGATATCGAATGGCTCTGATACCACTTGTGAATCCCTCGATAGCTACTGATCGCTCTCGAGATCGTCTATTGTTATGTCGTGAGTGCGGAATCCTCACGAGATAACTAGTTTGATTAGTTATCGTATATATTGCTAATTATATCAATATAATCGGCCTTATGTGATCTATCTTCGTTTTCTATAAGCTAGAAACGAACTTAGTCGCCTTTGGTGTGTGAGAAATGAACCGATTCCTCAATTTAGGGTTTCCATTCATTTATATATGTTTCTGATCGATATTGGCCTGCTGGGCTTTGTTCTTACGAACTTAGCAGCCCAGCCCATATAACGAAGATTATCTTCGTTAGTTCCTAACGAAGGTTATCTTCGTTAGTACTAAATACCATCAACATCTATGCTTAGTTATTTTCCAAGTACTTCATGTACAAGAAACCTAACATATATTATGTTTGTACTTGTATAACATACATAACAAACATCATATATAAACACATATATATAACACCAAAACATGTAATCGATCATTACTAAAACACTAAGTCCATAATCTATCAATTACACATATATAAATAAGACTAATCAAATCTAAGTTGCTGTTGTCACATCAACATGCATCAACAAGTACTCACCTCAATGACGAACTACCGAATTGAAGATGACCACATGAACTCATATTATCGCTTTCACCTAGCAATAATCACAATATGCATATAGGGTCAACTAACCATAAATCATCTCAAACACAAGGTCATCTAGCCATATATCACTAACATTATTAGCATCCTAATTCTCATCCCAATCTTATTTTCTTATTGAGTTAACCCACTTTAATATTCTCATTTTAGCTATATATTACTTATGACCATATTAACAAGGTCATTTCACATTATTAACCAAAATCATCACTTTTATATCTTGACTATGAAAGTTACCAACAACTTTACCCTCAAAATACTCATACAACTTAACAACAATATGATCATCCCACTAAAATCCCCAATTTGATTAACATCCATGAACCCTAACTTGTATTAAATCAAAATAACTCATATTATATATAAAAAAAAACCCAAATTCATTAACATCAACAACCCTAATTTTAAATATATCAAAATAACTTACTTTGATGAAAAACCCCAAATCAATTTGGATTCTAAGAACCCTAATTAAAACAATCAAAATAATTAAAAGTACCTTTAACTTGAGATGGAGATCAACTAGATGATAACATGCAATCCCAAATTCAAATCTTTCTTTCCTTTCTTCCTTATGTGTTTCGAAAATCACACACCCACACACACTAAAATCTCCAACTTGATTTCTAAAAACTTGAATGTTATTATTATTAGGAATTTCCTTTTTTGGATTCTTGATTGAGATTGAAAAAGAAGAATTTACACTTAGAAGAATGCTAGGAAGAAATGGAAGAAGTAGGTAGAATATGAAATTGGTGATGTTGAAGATGTGTTTTCAAAAGGAGGAGAAATATGGCTGACACTTTCTCATAGTGCCACACCCTTATTCTTTTTAGTGGAGTAAAATACCCGCTAGCCACTAAGTTTCCAACTAAAACAA
Source organism: Erigeron breviscapus (assembly GCA_034093135.1). Lineage (NCBI taxonomy): Eukaryota > Viridiplantae > Streptophyta > Magnoliopsida > Asterales > Asteraceae > Erigeron > Erigeron breviscapus. Next base: position 124,321,656 of record CM067173.1, read on the forward strand.
CCTCATTTCTTAAATTTAAATACCAGGAAAATTATTTTAAAGGTAAAACTATAATAAAATTATTAAATTTATATTTTAAAATATTTGGGTGGCCTCCATGGGCATTATCCTATTTTTTTTATTATCTTTAAAATAGTATCTGGAATTTAAAATCATATTTTGGGTAATTAATTATTTATAAATTTTAAATTGGTTAATAAATTGTATTAAAATTCGTAAAAGTTTATGTATATATATCACAGGAATTAAAAAGTAAGAGTATGATGACTCAGTTTATGTAAACTTTATTACGAATGTCACGTGACCTTATTAGACAGATACATATTGTAGTTTAAAGTTTACAATTTGATACATGATTTTATATAAACGAGAGAAAGTACCCGGGCATTGCAGCGGTAAGATGGTGGAGGTGATAGGTCATAGAGATCATAGAGTGTGATAGGTCATAGGAGGTGATATGTCATAGAGTGTGATAGTCAAATGCCTTAGCCGTACGGGCTCCGCCCTCAGATTTAAAAATTCGTCGAAAGTATATCGAATGACATCTCTAATGAAAGAGCATGAAATTTTAAGAACACCCATATATTTTTTATAATTTATCGATATACGGTTTTTGAAATAAAAGATTTTGAATAAATTAGAGGAATAAAATGATTTATGGATGAGAGAGAAAAATGTGTTGTTGAGATTTAAGAAGAGACATAAAAATGAGTGGTTGAGATTTAAGGAGAAAAATGATTTTATATAAAAATGAGTTGTTGTTGAGATTTAAGGAGAGACATAAAAATGAGTGGTTGAGATTTCTTCTAAGGATATTTTGGGGTATATAGATGTATTGTACATTATGCATTAGTAGGTGTACATTGTTGAAAGTTAAAAGTTGAAACTTAAAACCCTATTTGTTTTATAATATAGTATAGATAAGAGATAGTATATTTTTTCATCATTTTATTATTATATTAAATAAACATGTTTTAATTATATTTAATTTTACATCGTTATTATACAAATATATAACAAACAGATCTCACAAATCATATACAATAAAACCATTTCCAAATAATAATATTGTCATTATTCAACAAATAGTATTTATTATTAATTTTAGACCATTATTATACAAAAATATAACATACATACTTTACTAACCATATTCGGTACAAAGTATTTCTTTGAATAATAATCTCATCATATTTAAACATGTTTAATCTTTAATTAATATATTTATGTTATTATGAAAATTTAATATGTTTATCTCGCGTAAATTAATCTAGTTATGCATAAAATACATAGAATAAAATTACATACATAAGTTGAGTTCTAGAAAAATTGTATGTGATAATGAGTTTCTAAGTAATGATAATCTACCACTTAAGTCCTATAAAAAATAAAAGCTAAAATTGATGTTAGGTGATGTACGAGTATATAATCGAACGGCTATAAAGAAAAGGGGGATCACTTGAATTGCCATATCACTACATCCAACGTCCTATAATCCGTTTTCAATTTTCATGGTTGTTAGGTCCAGTTTTACTGGACTCACTCCAGACTTGAAGACTGGAGCATCACTGAAGATTTGTCCAGAAATAATAGAAGACCAGTGAGCTATTTACTTGTACAGGAAATCTGGAATCCTCCAGATTAGCTCACTGGACTTCACTCCAGTCAAGATCGTTTCTACTGAAGACATTCTCACTGAAGTCAAAGACTGAAGTTTGAAGAAAGAAGACTGAAAAGCAGTGGAGCCCACTGACAGTCTTACCAGATCTCCCGACTGGAGCCTTAACAGTGTTCTAGACCTTACAAGTCTGAACACTGATTACGAGGAATTGACTTTATGCCTTTACACGCTTTTACCCGGATAACCCATTTGTCTATTGATAAAAGTACAATACGTGTGTAAAGGTGGTTGGTTAAAAGGATGACAAGTCACATCAATATGACTTTATCTTTGTACTTTAACCAATGCATTTAAGGAATTAAAGTAGTTGCCTTAAATGCATACAACCATATTTGTACGGCATAATAAATTCACTGTTGAATTTATTTGCCTATAAATACAAAGTCATATACCTCGTACAAATTACTTTTTTGCAATTTGGTGAACTTGCTAAAATACCCTCGATCAAAATAGTTATACTTCACAACTTTAAGTATATCGATCCAAGGAGATTATTTAGCAAGTATAGATCACTTGTAATTCAAAGATTGTTTAGATAGTTACATACTTGTAATATCTAGGTTCCGCAACAATCTTGTATTTTGTTTAACATCAATAAATAAAATACACTTGAAAATTACATTTGTGTTCCACCATTTATTTACTTGTTTAAATATTGTTTTAAGTCTTTATTACTTTACTTATACTCTTGCATTTGTATTTAAAGTAATACTAGTCCAATCTAGTTCATACTTGACTTGTTATTTTACACTCGTGGGTTAAACCATCGTGTGAGGGACTTTACAATGTTTTCTCCTTTATTTTTTTTAACCTTATCCCATCCCTTTACAGCCATTCTTTTTTTCTTTCCCTAAACCAACCTCCAAAATCACTCACAAAAAACCAATCAATCTATCATAATAACCCAACTGTTTCTTCTTCATCATCTTTAAATTTCAAGCAAACAAATCCATTATAAGACACTATCATATTCAAAACCGAGCCATTGTATATTCTGAGCTAATGGTTTTCATTTTTTTAGCTAGATCTCGATATTTTTTATTTTTAGAGATCTAAGGGGAAACTCCGGTACACCGGATGAATACGTAAACGATTCACCAATGACGGATCTGCATTGTTACACGGTGAAACTACTACCGACTTTGTTTCTTTCTTGTTTTAGATCTATGATATTTATGTATACTTTTACTAACTTTATTCATATCTATCTGAACATTTTGTCTTGATTTGGGTTATAATAATAGTTATATCGATTCATATTCTTTGTTTTATTTTTTAGATCTTGAACTATATTGGATGGATGAAAAATTCAAAAAAAGTTGCGGCTAGTATACAAGTACGAGTGTGTAACATCCCAACAAGGCGGAAATATGGGACATTAATAGAAATGCTCAGCGTGACATGGAAATTAAGTAGAGACAACTAAATACATTCAAGGATTAGAGCAATCCATTCATAGTTCAAGTACAATACAAGTAACGGATCAAATAATGCACAAGGAGCACAACACCATCAATAGTTTACAAAAAAAATATAGCAAATGATGGCCAACGATCCTAGGCATAACCCATAAACAGGAGCAATGAATCACGGATTCACAAAAGTCCAAGCTCAATCCTATCACATGCAATGAAATCATCCATCACGCCTTTGATTCACTTGATTACCTGAAAAGTGTACTAAAATGCGTCAACAAAAAGTTGGTGAGTTCGTAGGTTTTGACAATAAGAAACAAGTGTCGGGATAACAACCGTTTAACCTTGATTTATCATAACGATCACATAACCTTGATACGAACATACAACCTTGATTGGATCAATAAATAACCACTTAACCTTGATTTGATCAATAAATGATCATATAACCTTGATACAAATATACAACCTTGATTGGATCAATAAAGGACCACTTAACCTTGATTTGATCAATAAATGATCATATAACCTTGATACGAACATACAACCTTGATTCAACAATTAAACGAACATATAACCTTGATACAAAAGACAAACGATCATATAACCTTGGTTAAATAATTTAAACGACCATATAACGATCAAACAAGCCAAAGAAACACAAAGTACACTTTTCACCCCAAAATCATGAAATGTAAAGGGGCTACGAACTCACCTTTGCCAAGCGATAATAAGTTAAGATTGAGTTATAAACGTTCAATCTTCTCGCGTCCACAACCTATAAATGTACATAACATGTTTACAAATCAAGACTTTACATATGGTTTTTAACTAGTTCCATCTTGGTTCAGATTTTGTTCATCTTGGTTCTGATTTTGTTCATCTTGGTTCTGATTTGTTCATCTTGGTTCTGATTTGTTCATCTTAGTTCTGATTTGTTCATTGTGGTTTGATTAGTTCATCTTGGTTCTGATTTGTTCATCTTGGTTCTGATTTGTTCATCTTGGTTCTGATTTGTTCATCTTGGTTCTGATTTGTTCATCTTGGTTCTAATTTGTTCATCTTGGTTCTGAACTGTTGTTAGAAACAGTCCTCAAAACTAACGACCGTTAAAACCTGCACCAATTCGACCCAAAATGCACCCAAGCTTCATTTTTACCTTAAAATCAATTGGGAGACACCTCCAAACTCATTTCCAAGCATAAATGAACATAACCCACAACACAGACTCGATCTATAACATCAAATCTTGTCCAAATCCATTTTTGACCCAAATTAAAACCCTAGGAAACCCTAATTTGACCCAAAAATCGTTTTGACCATTTTGGGACCATTTGCAAGCCACTAATCATGTTACCAACACATTTTGGACAAAACCCATCATCAAAAACTCTTTCATTTCATAATCCAAGACCAATTTATACCCAATTTCACCCGAAACCCTAATTTGGCTCTAAGAACCCATTTTTGTCTCAAAACTACTTAGGGTTGACCAAAAACAAGATTAATAACATTAAATGATGATTTTGAGTTAGAAATTACTTACCAAAACCTCCACCAAGTGCTAAACCCGATTTTTGAGCAAAAAGGAATATTCTTGCACTTTGAAGATCCAAACTTTTGATATGTGCTAAAGATGATGATAATGATGATGTTTCTAATATAAATCTTGTTCAAACAACAATTTATGATGCTAGAATTTAGAGAGAGAGTGAGTGTGTGTGTGTTTTTATATTCTTGCATTTAAGAGAGAGAGAGAAGAAAAGATAGAATGAAATGAATGGATGGAAAGGGTGGAAGAATGGGAGGGGATAAGGTTGGGTCCACTAGTTGGGTCTTGGGTTATGGGTATGGGTTGACCCATGGGTAAATTAAACACTTTACTAATTTATTTACACCTCGACTAACCTCGAACATTAAATTAAAACGATCAATCAATCACATATTGCACCTTGAACACAATTTGGGTCACAAATAACTCGATCATATATTATTAACTAAATTAGTTAATCCAAAACATACATATAATTTAACGGGTCAACGAGGTCAAATTTCACAAATGTTACATCATTCCTCCGTTAAAGGAATTTCGTCCCGAAATTCGATCAAAACCCTAATCACTAAACAAATGAGGATACTTGGCTTTCATAGAATCTTCACGTTCCCAAGTGAACTCGGGTCCGCGCCTAGCTTGACATCTCACTTTGACGATCGTGTACCAAGTAATCTTTAACTTTTTAGTTTGTCAATCAAGTATCTCTATCAGTTCTTCCACAAATTTTAACGTTTTATCTACCCGAATTTCCTCAAGAGGTACATGAAATGTTGGATATGCCAAACACTTCCTAAGATTACAAACATGAAACACATTATGAACTCCACTCCAATCTTGAGGGAGCTCCAAACGATAAGCAACCGGGCCAATACGTTCCAAAATTTTGAATGGGCCAATATACCTTGGTCCCAACTTACCCCGCTTCACAAAACGAACTACTCCTTTCCATGGGGACACTTTCAACAAAACAAAATTACCCACTTCAAACTCAAGGCGTCTCCGTCTCACATTGGCATACTTCAATTGTCGTTCCCGGGCCACCCTTAACTTCTCCTTGATTTGTGAGATCACTTTTGTCGTTTCAACAACAATCTCGGGTCCAATGAGTTGGCTTTCACCAATCTCCGCCCAAGCAAGTGGTGATCTACACTTTCTCCCATACAAGGCTCTAAACAGTGCCATTTGAATACTAGCATGGTAACTATTGTTGTATTAGAATTCAACCAAAGGAAGATGTACATCCCAATTACCACCAAACTCGATGGCACATGCTCTCAACATATCTTCAAGTGTTTGGATCGTCCTTTCACTTTGACCGTCGGTTTGTGGATGGAACGCCGTACTCATATTGAGTTGAGTACCCATTGCTTTTTGGAACGCCTTCCAAAACTTTGAAGTAAATCGGGTATCCCGATCGGTGATTATGGAAATCGGCACTCCATGTTTGGATACTACTTCTTTGATGTACAAACGTGCCATGGTGTCAAACTTATCATCTTCTCGGATAGCTAAAAAGTGAGCCGACTAAGTCAATCGATCAACAATCACCCAAATGGTGTCACGGCCACTACTCGTTCTAGGTAACTTCGTGATGAAGTCCATGGCAATTTCTTCCCATTTCCACTCCGGTGTTACCGGTTGAACTAGTAAACCGGGTGGTTTCTTGTGATCGGCCTTTACTTGCAAACATGTAATGCATTCACTCACATACCTAGCAATATCTTTCTTCATCCCCGGCCACCAATATAGATCCCTTAAGTCAAAATACATCTTTTCGGACCCCGGGTGAACCGAGTATGCCGACTTGTGAGCTTCATTCATCATTTTCAACCGCCACCCACCAAGAACGGGAATCCACAATCGTTCAACAAAGTATAAACCGTCATCATCTTTTCTATCAAATTGCTCTTCTAGACCGTGTAATGCTTCATTGATGAAGTTCTCCGGTCTAGTTGCCAACCTTTGTGCTTCGATGATGGAGTCACGGACACTCCTTTGCACGATAAGGCTCATGGCTCTAATTCGTCTTGGCATTATACGTTCTTTTCGGCTTAAAGCATCGGCTACCACATTGGCTTTACCCGGGTGATACCGGATAACACAATCATAGTCACTAAAAAGTTCTAGCCACCTTCGTTGCCTCATATTCAATTCGCTTTGATCGAAGATGTGTTGTAGGCTTTTGTGATCGGTATAGATCACACTTTTAGTACCATACAAGTAATGCCTCCAACACTTCAAAGCAAACACGACTGCTCCTAACTCCAAGTCATGTGTCGGGTAATTCTTTTCATGCACCTTCAATTGTCTAGATGCATATGCAATCACTTTACCCCGTTGCATCAAAACACATCCTAAGCCTTGCCCGGATGCATCACAATACACGACAAAATCCTCGGCTCCATCGGGCAAACTTAAGATTGGTGCGTCACATAACTTGTCCTTAAGCAATTGAAAGGCCCGCTCTTGCTTATCACCCCAATCAAACCTCCTTTCCCGTTGTGTCAACAAGGTCAAGGGTTGGGCGATTTTTGAGAAGCCCTCAATAAACCTCTATAATAACCCGCCAAACCAAGAAATTGGCGAATCTCAGTTGGCGTCTCGGGTCGTCTCCAATTCTTCACCGCTTCGATTTTACTAGGGTCCACATGAATTCCCTCCTTGCTCACCACGTGACCAAGGAAATGGACCTCTTCTAGCCAAAATTCGCACTCAGAGAATTTGGCATACAATTTCTCCTCCCGAAGCAATTCCAACACTTTCTTCAAATGCTCGGCATGATCTTCTTTCATTTTAGAATAAATAAGGATGTCATCAATAAAGACAATGACAAATTGATCCAAGTAGGGCCGACACACCCGGTTCATCAAATCCATGAACACTGCCGATGCATTGGTCAACCCAAAAGGCATCACCGTGAATTCAAAATGCCCATATCTTGTTCGGAAGGCGGTTTTTGGAATGTCGTCTTCGTGGACCCTCAATTGATGGTACCCGACCTCAAATCAATCTTGGAGAAATATTGAGCACCTTGAAGTTGGTCAAATAAATCTTTTCGGACCCCGAGTGAACCGAGTATGCCGACTTGTGAGCTTCATTCATCATTTTCAACCGCCACCCACCAAGAACGGGAATCCACAATCGTTCAACAAAGTATAAACCGTCATCATCTTTTCTATCAAATTGCTCTTCTAGACCGTGTAATGCTTCATTGATGAAGTTCTCCGGTCTAGTTGCCAACCTTTGTGCTTCGATGATGGAGTCACGGACACTCCTTTGCACGATAAGGCTCATGGCTCTAATTCGTCTTGGCATTATACGTTCTTTTCGGCTTAAAGCATCGGCTACCACATTGGCTTTACCCGGGTGATACCGGATAACACAATCATAGTCACTAAAAAGTTCTAGCCACCTTCGTTGCCTCATATTCAATTTGCTTTGATCGAAGATGTGTTGTAGGCTTTTGTGATCGGTATAGATCACACTTTTAGTACCATACAAGTAATGCCTCCAACACTTCAAAGCAAACACGACTGCTCCTAACTCCAAGTCATGTGTCGGGTAATTCTTTTCATGCACCTTCAATTGTCTAGATGCATATGCAATCACTTTACCCCGTTGCATCAAAACACATCCTAAGCCTTGCCCGGATGCATCACAATACACGACAAAATCCTCGGCTCCATCGGGCAAACTTAAGATTGGTGCGTCACATAACTTGTCCTTAAGCAATTGAAAGGCCCGCTCTTGCTTATCACCCCAATCAAACCTCCTTTCCCGTTGTGTCAACAAGGTCAAGGGTTGGGCGATTTTTGAGAAGCCCTCAATAAACCGTCTATAATAACCCGCCAAACCAAGAAATTGGCGAATCTCAGTTGGCGTCTCGGGTCGTCTCCAATTCTTCACCGCTTCGATTTTACTAGGGTCCACATGAATTCCCTCCTTGCTCACCACGTGACCAAGGAAATGGACCTCTTCTAGCCAAAATTCGCACTCAGAGAATTTGGCATACAATTTCTCCTCCCGAAGCAATTCCAACACTTTCTTCAAATGCTCGGCATGATCTTCTTTCATTTTAGAATAAATAAGGATGTCATCAATAAAGACAATGACAAATTGATCCAAGTAGGGCCGACACACCCGGTTCATCAAATCCATGAACACTGCCGATGCATTGGTCAACCCAAAAGGCATCACCGTGAATTCAAAATGCCCATATCTTGTTCGGAAGGCGGTTTTTGGAATGTCGTCTTCGTGGACCCTCAATTGATGGTACCCGACCTCAAATCAATCTTGGAGAAATATTGAGCACCTTGAAGTTGGTCAAATAAATCGTCGATCCTAGGAAGAGGATAACGATTCTTCACCGTTAGCTTATTCAATTCTCTATAATCAATACACATTCGAAACGATCCATCTTTCTTTTTGACAAATAAGACCGGCGCGCCCCAAGGTGATTGACTAGGGCGGATGAAACCCTTTTCTTGAAGTTCTTTGAGTTGGGCGGCCAACTCTTGTATTTCGGTCATGGCTAAGCGATAAGGCGCTTTGGCCACGGGAGAAGCATTAGGAATGAGGTCAATACGGAAATCAAGTTCACGAGATGGAGGCAAACCCGGTAGGTCATCCGGGAATACATCCGCAAAATCTTTAACTACGGGCACGGTTTTCAATTCAAATTTAGTAACGTTTACATTATACACTTTCCCTTCCCATGGTTCGGTTGTCTCACCTTGGACCACTAATTCTTCCCCGTTTTCTAAAGGTATCCTCACCACCCTACTACCACAATCGATCACCGCGTTCATAGCCAACAACCAATCCATACCCACGATCACATCAAAACTACCAATATCAAAAGGCATTAAATCTATGTAAAACGGGTGGTCACACAACTCTAACGTACAATCACGAACAATTTGACTAATGCTAGTTCATCCACCATTTACCATTTCAAGTTTAAAACAATATGACAACGGGCTAGGACTAGCATCGATCAACGGACAAAATCATTGGAAATGAGGCTATAATCGGCCCCGGAATCAAATAACACGGTAGCATATTGGTGGTTGAGAAGAAAAGTACCTGCCACGACATTGGGGTCAACACGAGCCTCGACCGCATTCACGGCAAAAGCTCTTCCACGTGGTGCTAGTTGTTGTTGTTGAGGAGCTTGTTGTTGTTGGCCTTGTTGTCCCCGGTTTTGATTGGGACCGGCGATTTGCAATTGACTCGGGTGCACGGTCACTTGAACTTGTTGGCCAATAAGATTAGGGCACCTATTCCGGTAGTGGTCTTGGCTACCACACTCGTAACAAGTACCCCGGGCCATCGGGGGATATCGAACATTGAGGGGCATAGCATTCAAAGGAGCGGCACGAGGATTGGTAGGACACATTCTTGAGATATGACCCACTTGATTACAATGGAAGCAAGCATCACACCGAGTGTGAGACCTATGATGACGATTACACCGAGGGCATAAAGGAATAGCCCCGGTGTTAGCCTCCCTTGCCGGCACAACCGCCGCAAACACCCTTCCACCTCTAGTTGGCTTCTTATGATGATGCCTCTCGTCTTTCTTGGTGCCACTAGACTCGGCCACATCCTTCCTTTTACCATCATTCTTTCCTAGTTCACCACCCTTCACAAGCTCCATGGTGACACTAGCGGTTCGGTTAATTGCCTCATTGATGGTTAGTGGCATGGTGGGATGAGAAACAAGTACCCTCACTTTATGGGGCAATCCCACCACATACTTCTCCACCTTACGGTCTTCGGGTCTTACTAGATGAGGGATAAGTCTAGAAAGTTGACCGAAACGGCGAGTGTACCCCATATGATCGGCTCCCTTCATAGTAAGGCTAGTAAATTCTTCTTGTAGATTCCTCATTTCATACGGTGGGCAATACTTAGCAATAATCATTTGTTTGAAGTTTTCCCAAGGTATGGAGTTAGCAAGATCAATCCCCAAGGTATCCACTTCCACATTCCACCATTCTAGTGCATCACCCCCTAACATGCCGGTGGCGTGGGAAACTCTTTGGTCATGAGTACATCCACTTCTAGCAACCACGGCTTCAATCTTCTCTAGCCACTCCAAACAACCGGTGGCCCCACCTTCTCCCTTCCACTCCGGAGCCCCACAAGCCTTGAAATCCTTGAATATGCAACCTTGTCGGTAAGTATGGTTGATTCTTGATGAGCGAGAATTGTTAACTTAATTTTCAAACAAGTTTTAAATTTATAATTACAAGGTTAACTTCTCTACTACACTCACTCACGGGCAGTGGACCCGTTCGTTCATAGTATAGTAAATAGGTAAGACCATGATCGTTCGCAGGGACTATGTCTAAGAAAGTAGCTAGGTGTAATTCTAGGATTTGGGGGTTGTCACGATTCTTAAACTAATAATAATAAAAGACTATAAAATCCAGTATTACCGGGGCAGGCTGTTTCAGAAGAAACAACGAAAAGATTTTGAAAAGTAAATGCAAAACAATAATAAAATTAAAATACTTGTTTGGCATCTCTGATCTCATGATACGACCAAATATTATCCTACCCATTTGCTAGACTGTTGGAAAACTTAATCACGGCTCAGATTCTCGTTAGATTCACTTTGCCTAAGTAACTAGTGCTGTCCCTAGACTCACACTACTCTATAAACAAATTCTCTTTAGATTCATTATTTAAGCATTAATGACCTAAAGTTTGTGTTACTAATTCATCTTTAAGTTACCCGGCTCTTAAGCCATGACCAGATAATAATTCTCTCCGGTGACCACAGTGCACGTTTCCATGTCACTGGATCGCGTCTGACATTGTTAAGCATCATGTTCAACTTATTCTAATTATTATGGTTCTGGATCCCTCAGTTATAAGTGAATCACCTTTTACATCTAGTTATAGACCGACTAGTGTTTTCCATCTTAGCATATTAGTCCTAGTGTATTATCAGAGACAACCATCAGAATTAAACTAATATATTCAGATATAGAACCTATAATAATATGAAGAACTCATTAACCATGGATCTACGACATACAATAAACACAATCCAACAGATCTAACAAATAAAGTAAAACAATAAGGGTCTACATGATCACATTGATCCAAACAAGTAAAAGCGTTTAGCTACTCATCGAGTAGTTCAAATCCACACAAAAGACATAAGAATAATTCATGTTTGAATGTATGTAAAAGAACTAGAAAGATAAAGAAAGAATCAACCGGATGATGTAGGATCACACGGATGATTAGCTGATGTTATGAGGCTTTAGATCTGCTTGAAATACCCTAAAGATGCTCCAAAGTCGACCTAGAGGTGCCTCTGGACCTGCTCTGCCGTTCACGTTCTTTCTGGAGGGTTTTAAGTTGGTATTTATAAGTTTCGGACAAAAAACCCTAGCTGGCGGCACTCCCAGCGGCGCTGGCAGAAATCCCAGCGGCGCTGGGGTGAAAGGAGCGGCGCTGGAGGCTTCAGGTTCAACACAAAAGTTGTAGATCTTTCTCTCGCCTTTCCGTGGACAGCTTACTCGTCCGAAACGAAGTCCGTATAAAGAAGTTATCCCCAAAATACTAACACATGGTCGTATGCTTCATGTTGGCCTCAAATTCTTCATGTTCCGCTTGCTAGTCTTCGTCCAAAAGTCTTGTGGCTTCCTGTTAAGTTGAGTAGAGACGTCTGCCTTCACTTGCACGCCTTGTGAACCTATCATAACATGTCATCCCATTAAGTACCAAAAGTTCACATTTCTTAACTTATTTAGACATTAAAACACGACCTAATGATATAGGAAATAATCACAAAATGGACGCTCATCAATTATTGGACCAACAAATGCTTCCCCTCCATTCTCGCCGCCATTCACATTCACATTCTCATCCTCCTCATCTTCTTGAACCGCTTCGACCTCCGGTTCTTCTTGTGCACCCCTATCCATGGCCGCCGAGATTCGGGCCACAAGTTCCGGCATAAGCTCATTAAGAGCTTGAGTGATAACCTCGGTTCTTACCAGGGGATTTGCACCACCCCGGCCACCTCGGCCACCACGACCACCACGACCTCCTCGATTACCCCTACCTCCTCGACCACCTCTACCGCCACGATTTCCACCTTGATTCTCTTGAATAACCACTCCTCATCCTTTTATGACGCCTATAGTTAGTGTTAACCCTTCTTGGTCTAACCATCTTTCCTGAACACACATGTTAGATTAGCAAGTTAAATTCTCACAATTCACACACGAATATTCGAAAGTCAACCATCAAATAACAAACAATTCATATCTAGATTCTCCTAAACAATCACAAGAATATAATTATCTCTACGGGGATATTATCATGACAATAATCTAAGGCTTCATCGATCATACAATTCACAATCAACAACACACTCACAAGCCAATTAACACCATATAAAAGGGGTCACGTCATAACAAGGCGGGTAAAGTACAGTCCGAATCTAACTTCAAAATTCAATACATTAAAGGTGTTTGTATACAGGTGATACCAACGGCTTTCCCTCCACACCATTAATATATTGAATGGATGTCGGGACTCGGTTCCGTTATACTCTCTAAGTATTTGTTGGGTATGTATACAGGGTGTACGAGCGGCTAACCCTCCACTCAACCAACACTCATTAGACACACCGGGTTACCTACTATACTTCATCCGCAATGCGCAATCCACGAGATCATTAATTTTCATATGACATAGGGTAACCATAGATTCGTTGATCAGGCTCCTCTAGGGTTACCGAGTGTCATACTCCGTTAATGCCATCATTTCACTTTGCTAGGGACAAACAATAAATGGTTCCAAGATTCCACACATCAACATTCATCACAACAATCCAACAATTCACGGTGTATCCCGACACTATCACGAGCATCAACCAACAAGTTATCAAAACCCTACGATCTCCGATCAAACAAATCCACACATTACATACAATTCACGTTGCACACATAATTTCCTATCATGCACGCTAAATATGAAGTGTTTATGCAATGGTTATAGTCTAGGTCATTCCACCTAATTCTCTACAACCACGGCTCTGATACCATTCTGTAACACCCCAACAAGGCGGAAATACGGGGCATTAATAGAAATGCTCAGCGTGACATGGAAATTAAGTAGAGACAACTAAATGCATTCAAGGATTAGAGCAATCCGTACATAATTCAAGTACAATACAAGTAACAGATCAAATAATGCACAAGGAACACAACACCATCAATAGTTTACAAAACAAATATAGCAAATGATGGCCAACGATCCTAGGCATAACCCATAAACGGGAGCAATGAATCACGGATCCATAAAAGTCCAAGCTCAATCCTATCACATGCAATGAAATCATCCATCACGCCTTTGATTCACTTGATTACCTGAAAAGTGTACTAAAATGCGTCAACAAAAAGTTGGTGAGTTCGTAGGTTTTGACAATAAGAAACAAGTGTCGGGATAACAACCGTTTAACCTTGATTAAATCATAACGATCACATAACCTTGATACGAACATACAACCTTGATTGGATCAATAAATGACCACTTAACCTTGATTTGATCAATAAATGATCATATAACCTTGATACGAACATACAACCTTGATTGGATCAATAAATAACCACTTAACCTTGATTTGATCAATAAATGATCATATAACCTTGATACGAACATACAACCTTGATTCAACAATTAAACGAACATATAACCTTGATACAATAAACAAACGATCATATAACCTTGATTAAATAATTAAACGAACGTATAACCTTGATACAAAAGACAAACGATCATATAACCTTGGTTAAATAATTTAAACGACCATATAACGATCAAACAAGCCAAAGAAACACAAAGTACACTTTTCACCCCAAAATTATGAAATGTAAAGGGGCTACGAACTCACCTTTGCCTAGCGATAATAAGTTAAGATTGAGTTATAAACGTTCAATCGTCCCGCGTCCACAACCTATAAATGTACATAACATGTTTACAAATCAAGACTTTACATATGGTTTTTAACTAGTTCATCTTGGTTCAGATTTTGTTCATCTTGGTTCTGATTTTGTTCATCTTGGTTCTGATTTGTTCATCTTGGTTGTGACTAGTTCATCTTTGTTATGATTAGTTCATCTTGGTTATGATTAGTTCATCTTGCTTGTGACTGTAACTAACAGGCATTAAAAACTAACGGATCTTGGTTCTAATTTGTTCATCTTGGTTCTGAACTGTTGTTAGAAACAGTCCTCAAAACTAACGACCGTTAAAACCTGCACCAATTCGAACCAAAATGCACCCAAGCTTCATTTTTACCTCAAAATCAATTGGGAGACACCTCCAAACTCATTTCCAAGCATAAATGAACATAACCCACAACACAAACTCGATCTATAACATCAAATCTTGTCCAAATCCATTTTTGACCCAAATTAAAACCTTAGGAAACCCTAATTTGACCCAAAAATCGTTTTGACCATTTTGGGACCATTTGCAAGCCACTAATCATGTTACCAACACATTTTGGACAAAACCCATCATCAAAAACTCTTTCATTTCATAATCCAAGACCAATTTATACCCAATTTCACCCGAAACCCTAATTTGGCTCTAAGAACCCATTTTTGTCTCAAAACTACTTAGGGTTGACCAAAAACAAGATTAATAACATTAAATGATGATTTTGAGTTAGAAATTACTTACCAAAACCTCCACCAAGTGCTAAACCCGATTTTTGAGCAAAAAGGAAGATTCTTGCACTTTGAAGATCCAAACTTTTGATATGTGCTAAAGATGATGATAATGATGATGTTTCTAATATAAATCTTGTTCAAACAACAATTTATGATGCTAGAATTTAGAGAGAGAGTGAATGTGTGTGTGTTTTTGATATTCTTGCATTTAAGAGAGAGAGAGAAGAAAAAATAGAATGAAATGAATGGATGGAAAGGGTGGAAGAATGGGAGGGGATAAGGTTGGGTCCACTAGCAGGTATGTTAGTTTGATGTTTTAAGTATATTGGAGTTGGTTATTTTAAAACAAATATTAAAGTAAAACAAATAAGACAAGATTAAGACCACTGGATCATGATAAAATTGATGCACAACACACGTATATACATTGATGCAAATCGATTTTTATGATGCACGATGATTTTCAGTAAATAGAAACATGTTGTTTTATTTGTTTTACTTTAATACTTGTTTTATTTTAACTAGAACCTAACTATATTACCGTATTGCTTTTTTCAAACTATAATGCACCTAATATTGTTTTCACACAAATACATTTTAAATCAAATTGATCATAGATCAACTGGTTCTGCTACCAAGTGATTACATGAACCCACAAATAAAGGTTGCATGTCATAAGTTTAAATCTTGTCATAGGTAGGTGGAGAAACTATATTACGTGATTCATGTATGAGAATGATGAGTCACCGGCCATGAGTTTCACGTGGTGTAAGACGGTACATGGGATCGGAGTGTTCTCACCTATTGACCCTTTTTATTCAAAAATACATTTCAAAGGTCCTTACAAGAAGTAACAATAAAAAGTTTATTTAATGAAATGTATATAATATTATATAATTCTGTAACTAAGTTAGTATTTTGATATTTGATTTTGTTAATTGCCACTGAATGAAGTCCTCCATTTCTTTCGGTCCATATGGTTTATATACTTTCCTCATAGTTTGTGTATCTTTGCAAGTTCAGTTTTTTTCTTCAACTTCACTAAAACCGGTAGTCTATAAATCTGAAAATTTTAACAACTAAGGTCCAATTTAACAAATTCATTTGTTTTCATTCCTTTCTTTTATACTTGGGGTGAACTAGCTTTTACTGTCGAGGACACATTTATCAAAAACTTTTTCTTTTATTTTATTTTACTTTATTACTAATACATGCACACTCAATCACTCATTAGTTGATATAAAAATATAGAGTTAATTACATTTTTCGTCCCTGTGGTTTGCCCAACTTTCAAGGATCATCCCTGAGTATCCGAAATTACGTCTTTCATCCCTGAGTATGGAATTCTGTTAACATATTTAGTCCACGACCCAAACGGACGTTAAGTTGGGGGTCACGTGAGATGCACACTGAGGGTATAATGGTCATTTCCTGTCACATGGACCAAAAGTGTAACTAACAAAAAAAAATCCTAAAAACACATCCCCAGAAAGTATAATTAATCATCTTCATCACCATTCATCAACACAATTCTATCAATTTCCAGATTTTCTAGAAAAAAACTCAAAAATTATATGAATAAATCACTATCCATTTCGATTATCATCATAAAAAAGAAAATACATACATACAAATTTAGTACCCCTTCACTGCGATCATATATCTATATCATATCTATATCTATCAAACAAAATCAGTATTTATGATATACAAAACATCATCGATCTCAACATAATGTCTATATATCTTAGATTTCAACAACCAGATCTCAACAAATTTATGAACCACAATCACCGGATCTGAAAAGTAAAGTTACTTTACTTTTCAGATCTCAACAAATTTATGAACCACCACCACCGGATCTCTTAATAATCACAGGCACCACCACCACTAGATCTGGCCACCTCTCTTTCCTATCCATCAATAGCGTTTCAATACTTTCTCTTTCTTTTATTCTTTAGATCGATCGATATGTATTTGTATCGATTGAAGTGGGTTTGAAAAGGAAAATCAAGACAATCTGTCGGAACCCTTTACCCCTTGGAACCGGAATCCTTTGCCATTCACGGATCTTGTTTTGTTGACCACCACCACCGGACCTTAGTAAATCACCACCACCGCAAGCTGTTAAAAAGACATGGTCGGTGCTTTTCCGGCCTGGTATTTTTCCGGGCACTAAATCTGGCCACCACCCACCACCACAATACTCTCCAATTTCACACACACACCTCACAAAATTGTTACTGGCGCACCATGAGAGATGGCCCCGTGGCCGGAGGCCACCAGTGGCAGACGGCAAAACAGTAGCAGCCTACCACTACTAAGATCCGGCCTCCCTTCTCCTGTCATCGCCAAGATCTGTCCTCCCCACTACTGTCACCACCAAGATCCTTTTACACCATCACCAAGATCCGTAATGGATTATCGGGAAGAAAGTATAGAAACGCAAGAGAGATGGTGGCCGGAGACTAGATGCTATGGAGAGTGAAGATGAAGAAAGTGAAGATGCCATGAAAAGTGAGATATATATCATATCATATATATGTATATACATCTATCAGATCTATATACATTTATACATAGATATGGAGATATAGACATAGATTAGTAGATATATATAGACACAGATATAAATATAGATATGAAAGTGTTTTCTGAATTTCCTTTTGATTATAGATCTGTGGATATAAGATTTTGGTTTTTGATTTTTGATTGTGATGATAAAATAATGATATAGTTATAGATACAGTTATATATTCAAGTAAAACTAAAAATTTAATTAAAAGGATTTATATAAGGATTGATTTTGATATTTAGATATATAGATCTTTGAATTCATGGAAGAAAATGGATGGACTGATTTGGTTAGGGAAGAAGATGATATTCTATCCATGAACAATGAAATGACCATTATACCCTCAGCGTGCAGGTCATGTGACCACATATTTAACGTCCGTTTGGGTCGTGGACCAAATATGTTAACGAAATTCCATACTCAGGGATGAAACACGTAATTTCGTGAAGTCAGGGATGATACCTGAAAG
Organism: Erigeron breviscapus; assembly: GCA_034093135.1. Classification (NCBI taxonomy): domain Eukaryota; kingdom Viridiplantae; phylum Streptophyta; class Magnoliopsida; order Asterales; family Asteraceae; genus Erigeron; species Erigeron breviscapus. The sequence continues at coordinate 124,340,057 of CM067173.1, forward strand.
TTGGTGCAAACCACAGGGACGAAAAGTGTAATTAACTCAAAAATATATGTGTTAGGATCATTTCTTTACATTTCCGCTTTATTATACGCTTCGTAAGCGGGTGTGTAACACCCGCCATTTGGTCCGGTCAACGTTACGAGACTACTAGATTTAAAACGAGTCAAAATTTGGTAAAATTACTTTTGTGAAGAAAAGGTAGACATATGAATAGTCGTTAGAATGGAAAATTTAAAATATATAATATTGTCAACGAAATATTTGATCAATACTTGGGTTAAAAGTTTTAACTAAACGAATTATTTCTCAAGAGAAGCCGAAAGTGGACGCGAGAGTGGTGATGGGGAACACAACCCATCCCACCTTCTTTTTCTTTTCATATCTCACCACTCCACTCTCTCTCACACTCTCCCCCTTTTCTTTCTCTCTCAATTTTTGAAGAACAATTATTTTTCTTTATCTTTTCCTTTTCTTCTTCAATTTGGGAATCATCCATATCATTTTTGAAAGTCAAATTGATAGTAACTAGTATAATAATAACTATTGGTTTTAAAGATTCAAGATTTCTATTATATCAAAGTGTGTTCTTTACCTTTAAAGTCTCAAATCCGAATTTGATTGTTCAAGAAACTTTGGTAAGTGTTTTTCATCTTTAAATTACTTGTTTATGTTGTTACAAGTCTTGGATTACTAGCTATTTACAAAACTTGGTCGAATCTTTGAGTTTGTATCGAAAATGGTTGAATCTAGGGTTTGTAAAGGGATTTTTAATTTTGGAAGTGGGTTTGTAAAAGAATGGATGTTTATGCTTGATTATATTTGTGTTTGGTTGTGTCAAAGTTTGATAACTTGAATCGGCTTCTAGATTGGTCAAGTGCAAGGAAAATGGCCCTTTATCTCGACCAGATTCTGCGGATGATATGCAGAATTGACGGATGATCTAAATCCGTCATATCATCCGCCGTTCGCTGTCTTTCCTTAGCATTTTATTCGGTCACCATTCGACTTTTCCATGATCGGATACTTACATATTGGGAAGTGATCTGTACACCACCAATTTTCGGCAATACACCACTAACTGTGCTTTACAGGGTTGTACTGTATAACACCATAATGCATATTTGGTGGTGTATCACCAAAAACTAGTTACATATTAGTCTTATATCATCATATAAAGGTCAATAAAATTGTTAAAACATATATTTAAACACTTTGATTCGTCCGTCAAATTTTGATGTCGAACCACAACTCACTTTCAAACTAAAACTCATTCATATGTTCAAATGAGACTTGATAGACATGTTGTGTCTTTAAAAACGAACACTTAGGTTTGACAACTAAGTAGTTATTTTGAAGTAATTAGACAGAGTGTAAAAGGATTTGTTGGAAAGTATAATAATGTTTATTATAGTAGACATTAACAAATTAAATAATTGAACTAGAAAAAATATACAAATTATACACTACCATATAATTAACTGTATTAATATGTTCTATTATCTATAACATAA
>CM067173.1:124346564-124399064 GCA_034093135.1 Erigeron breviscapus
GTCACACGTGTACATTGAATTACTCTACGTCTCTGCAAGCAATAACATGTGGACAAATTCACGCTTCGCATGAAAAAAGAATAACACATATCATGTGACCAAATACAAATATCACCTTTAAAACATAGAAACACAATTGCGCAACTTCAGTCACACGTATACATTGTATTTGTCTACAACCAAAAACAACTAAACAAATCCACACTTCGCAAGTCAAAAAATATAACACATATGTACAACGAACCACACATGTGACTATATTCGAATCACCTTTAAAAAAAAACACAAATGCTCAACTTCGGCCACATGCGTACATCCGCAGTCACATGTGAAAATCGCCACTTACTAGATCTCGGATTATTTGTTGATCACACACAAACCACAATTTTTTTTTCCTCCTATAACTGATTTTGTTTTGCTTAATGTATCAAAATGAATCTTCATATGTGTGTTTCGAGAGTTTGTAGCCGTCTAAATGGGTGGAAGTGATAAATGTGTGGTTTTTTTTAATGAAGTCTTATGTTATTATATTTATTTTTTGTTACCTATTATAACCTTTAGTACGTTTCCTCCTTTTAATATGATGCATATATTTACACTAATGCCATTGTCTTTTTTCGGTCTTTGATCAACTTAATCTAATGGACCTAAGTTCTCGATATTTTTTTTGTTCTCATAATAACTTTACTATATATATATATATATATATATATATATATATATATATATATATATATAGGGGTGAGATAAATTGAGTCCAGCTTAATTTGAGTCCAAAAAGGGTCCATGTAACTTACACATGTGTAAGTCGTGGTGGCGGTGGTCGTCGTCGCCGGAAAATCATGGTGGTGGTCGGAGATGATGGTGGTGGTGGTAGGAGGTGGTTGGAATTTGAGGAGATGAAAGAAAATCAATGGACTCAAATTGGACTCAAAATAAGCTGGACTCATTTTATCTTTTCCCTATATATATATATATATATATATATAACTATATTATAAAAATTTATATAATAATATATATATATATATTGTTGGTACCCGCGCAATGTTGCCGTGGTGATACCGCTGTGGTGGCCGCGACTATATTGAAGGTGGTGGCAGCGTCGATGACTGATGTAGGTAATTGATGTAAATGAGGTAGTGTATATATTTAGGAGTTAGATACACGATATAAATAGGTGAGATAGGTATATTGCTAATGTCACATATCCCAAAAGTGTAATATTTCGATACAAGTTCTATAATTTTTATATAGTAGTATAGATATATTTTATCGGTGTAAGAATATCAAGCTCGATAATTTACTTATCACAAGGTATAGCTACCAGTGCAATGTGGCGATATATACTCTGAATATGTCATGGGAGAAACCTTTATTAGTATGACAACGGTGCAGATGGTGTTGTCGATGGTGCAGATGATTGGACCATATCGGAAAGAAAAAATCTGACCCTTTTTAAATAATTAAATATAAAGATGAAATAAAAGAAAGTGTATGTCTTATAAGAAGTATATAATAACATAAGTGGTTAGAACAAAAGTTAATCAGTGATTTAATTAAAGAATTTTCCCTTCGAATAGTTTATTAGACATCGTAATCCTTTTTCTGCTAAATTAGAACAAACTAGTAATTATACCCGCACTTTGTTGCGGGCGTAATATATTGTAAGCAGACTTCGTTAAATTATAAGTCATATAATGATCGTTCCAAAGGATACGTAGCCGGGGGCGAGTTAGAGAAAAATACTTGATTTGTAGCATTAAATTATAAGTCATGTAATGGTCGTTAACGGCGCTTAGAGAAAAATTCCTGAATTGCAGCAAATTTTGTGACTACACTTAAAGGCCGCTAAAGCTTTTTAATTTTGTTGTTTTATCTATGCAATATATAGTTGTACCTCAAACCATGAAATCTATACTATTAACTACATTTAAAGTTGTCTCAGGTAATGTAATGGCCATCGACGACTGTTAGAGAAAATGACCTGATCTGAGAAGATTTTGTGTCTTACACTTAACAGACGTTAAATCTATTTATTGTTTTTATTAAGTATATGTATATATGTTATGTATATCAGTATATGTATATTAGTGGCTTAAAAAACAAAGATTCTGCCACATATTTATCTGTTATTGGGCAATAAATTAAATCCCATTGGGTTAGTAGGGTCTCCATCATTTATGATGTTAATCGGAAAGAATGTTATCACACTTGTAATTTATACATCTAATTGAATACCATTACCAATGTATTTAACTCAGTAACCGATTATCAGATTTCTTATTTTAAGCTGCTTGTAAGACTTGTACTTCAAGCATTTCATCTTATTCTTTTAGCTACAGTAGTTTGCACTCACATACCAACTTTACATTTTAGTATATAATAATAATTAATAATAACATGCACATTCACGTTTCAATTTTTAAATTCATATAAATAGAGTCTTTCAAATACCAACAACATGAGAAAGAATATATATATATATATATATATATATATATATATATATATATATATATATATATATATATATATATATATATATATATATATATATATATATATATATATATATATATATATATATATATATATATATATATATATATATATATATATATATATATATATATATATATATATATATATATATATATATATATATATATATATATATATATATATATATATATATATATATATATATATATATATATATATATATATATATATATATATATATATATATATATATATATATATATATATATATATATATATATATATATATATATATATATATATATATATATATATATATATATATATATATATATATATATATATATATATATATATATATATATATATATATATATATATATATATATATATATATATATATATATATATATATATATATATATATATATATATATATATATATATATATATATATATATATATATATATATATATATATATATATATATATATATATATATATATATATATATATATATATATATATATATATATATATATATATATATATATATATATATATATATATATATATATATATATATATATATATATATATATATATATATATATATATATATATATATATATATATATATATATATATATATATATATATATATATATATATATATATATATATATATATATATATATATATATATATATATATATATATATATATATATACACGATATAAATAGGTGAGATAGGTATATTGCTAATGTCACATATCCCAAAAGTGTAATATTTCGATACAAGTTCTATAATTTTTATATAGTAGTATAGATATATTTTATCGGTGTAAGAATATCAAGCTCGATAATTTACTTATCACAAGGTATAGCTACCAGTGCAATGTGGCGATATATACTCTGAATATGTCATGGGAGAAACCTTTATTAGTATGACAACGGTGCAGATGGTGTTGTCGATGGTGCAGATGATTGGACCATATCGGAAAGAAAAAATCTGACCCTTTTTAAATAATTAAATATAAAGATGAAATAAAAGAAAGTGTATGTCTTATAAGAAGTATATAATAACATAAGTGGTTAGAACAAAAGTTAATCAGTGATTTTTAAATTCATATAAATAGAGTCTTTTAAATACCAACAATCACGCTTTAGTTCCTTAATAGTCAATTAATATTAAGCAATTTGTATTGAAAAATAAAACAAAATACTTTGAATACAATAAACGTACATAAAATTAGGTTATAGCAATAAACGTAATAAAATAAACCTTATCTAGGGTCATTCAAGTGGATGTGTCAGAAAATTAACTACTCATTATGTTAACAAAATCACATGTAATCAAAAAAGTGAACGCCGCATATACACTACAGAGACTTGCAGAAAATTTTCATGCGAAACAAGGTGCGATGCATAAATCCAATTTCACAAACATGCGCCGCATGGACCAAATATGCGGTGCATATTTGAGTCTGACAGTACCAAACTTCATTTTTGACACTTGACTCGACTTACAACCTTTCCAAACTCAATCACCAGCTAAATACCAAAATATTTTTGAATTCAAATGAGTAGTCAACACCATTTTAAACATGATTGAAGTATCCATTTGATCAAACATTTATGTTATATCAAAAGGGGTCACTTGCCCAAGTTGTTGACACTTCAAGTTAAGCAATTACATTTTTATATAAAAAGACCATGACACAACCGAAACTTTACAGAAGTTACATACCGAAAATCTCGACAAATACATTTACCAAAACTCGTTATAAAAGTCAATGCACAAAAATTAGAAATTTCGGCATTATCTTTTCGTAAAATCTTCGTTAAAACCTGTTACGGATAATGAGTTTCAAAATACATTCAATCATGATCAATACATTACTAATTACAAAATGACCCATTATAAATGACCAAAACTCCTTGAATCTAACCCTTGATATAAGGATAATTTTACCAAAACAATGAGATGTACCATGAGCCAATAGTTTAAAGGGGTCACTAAGGGTTCTATCACTAATACCATTTTACCGCGTATATGAAATGCTTCAAGCTTTACAATTCAACTTCAATCTTTATAGCACTTAACTTTGTTTCCACATCCGGGACAACCTATAAAAAGGGTAAACAACTAAAAAGTAAGCAAAGTTTAGTGAATAATTTTGCATACGTTTATACACACGAAGGAGGGCAACGCACATCATCACTTTACTTGATCGGTCGTCATTTACTCATGGGAGATGATATTACATGTAGCCTATGGCACCGTCGTACCATATCTACATGCTCACCTTGGTACTTTAACGCATTACATGGATCCATATAAGCTATATCAACACAATCAATATCAATAATCTTGGGATTCTTAGGCCCCATTCACAAGAGGTTCTTAGGCCTCATAAATCACATATCAAGAGGTTCTTAGGTCTCATATATATCATATCTCAAGAGGTTCTTTGGCCTCATAGGTTCTTAGGCCTCATTCACAAGAGGTTCTTAGGTCTCATAATCATATCCAAGAGGTTCTTAGGCTCATATATCATCATATCTCAAGAGGTTCTTAGGCCTCATATATCACATATCCAAGAGGTTCTTAGGCCTCATAATCACATATCTCAAGAGGTTCTTAGGCCTCATAATCACATATCCAAGAGGTTCTTAGGCCTCATATATCACATATCCAAGAGGTTCTTAGGCCTCATAATCATCATATCTCAAGAGGTTCTTAGGCCTCATAATCACATATCAAGAGGTTCTTAGGCCTCATATATCACATATCCAAGAGGTTCTTAGGCCTCATAATACATATCAAGAGGTTCTTAGGTCTCATATATATCATATCTCAAGAGGTTCTTTGGCCTCATAGGTTCTTAGGCCTCATAATCACAATGCCTCAAATTGGGCTTAACGCCAAATCGATTACCACACACGGAATCCACCATCATATGGTAATCGACCCAACGCATATATAAAGGTATGCAAGAATACTCACCTCCTTCGCGACCACAAATCAACAATCAACAAAACCGCAAGTACACAATATACAAGCTTTTAAACCTAGCAATAATCACAAGTACATATAAGATCATCAATCACATACTAGGCCACCTAGCCAAAATCATTAGCATTTTAACACCCAACCCATCTTTTACAATATCATATTAATCTTGGGTTGTTTCACAAAACATAAATCTCTTATATCTTTATCATAAGGCCAAATTCACTTTCATAACATAATCATCATTTTCATATTCGACTAGGCTGACTTCAAACAAGCATAACTCAAGTTCTACTCACTCTTTTTACTTGATTCCAGTGGCCAAATTTAGATGACACATATATCTACATTTTATCTTCAGTGACCAACACAAGATTTGACCCGTATCAGTGTGTTTTACTTGTTTCAAAAACAAACACAAAATGGTTTCTTACTAAAAATTCAGAATGACTACGCTGACTTCAAAAATTCATAACTCGAGTTATACTCCACCTTTTTAACCCATTCCAGTGGCCACTTTAGATGACACATATAGCTACATTTTATCTTCAGTGACCAACACAAGATTTGACCCGTATCAGTGTGTTTTACTTGTTTCAAAAACAAACACAAAATGGTTTCTTACTAAAAATTCAGAATGACTACGCTGACTTCAAAAATTCATAACTCGAGTTATACTCCACCTTTTTAACCCATTCCAGTGGCCACTTCAAGTTAACACATATAGCTACATTTTATCTTCAGTGACCAACACAAGATTTGACCCGTATAAGTGTGTTTTACTTGTTTCAAAAACAAACACAAAATGGTTTCTTACTAAAAATTCAGAATGACTACGCTGACTTCAAAAATTCATAACTCGAGTTCTACTCCACCTTTTTAACCCATTCCAGTGGCCACTTCGAGATGACACTTAAACCCACATTTTCTTTTTAGGAATCAACAAGTGAATAATCTGATACAGGGGTGTTTTACTCGTTGCAAAATCAGAGGCAGAATCTGTCAAATTTTGTTCTCACTAACATTCATCAAAATTTTCATGCAACTCAACTAGAAACCCTCAAAATGATTAAATTTCAATAACCCTAACTTGTATTGAAGCAAATAGCTTAACTTAAAGAAACCCCCAATTTTCCAAATTCAAGAACCCTAATTTGAAATAAAAATCAACACTAGGTTAGAAAATATTTACATTAAGGAATGGAAGAGTAAAATCATGAATCCAAGTCACAATTCCTTCCCCCTTCTTCTTCCTAAATTTGGCCATCACCACCACAATTAAACCTCCACTTTTCAATTTTATGAGATAAAGGAAGATTATTATTATTTCTCTTGATGAAGGATTCTTAGATTGAATTAGGAATTAGGATTAATGTTTGTTAATAAAAGAATTATGAAGAACTTGTAGAAGAAAAATTGGTGGAGAGGAGATGAGTCATGAGAAGAATTTGGCTGGCACTTCCTAGGAGTGCCACGCCCCTTTTCCCCAATTTAGTGGGTATTTACCCGCTATCTGATAAAGTTCCAACTACTTTAATCCCATAACTCAATTTTAACTACTAGGAAATTATTTTAATGTCAAAACTATAATAAAGGTTAATTTTCATTGGCCTAAAAATTTTAGGATGTTACAACTCTCCCCCACTTGAAACGGATCACGGCCTCGTGATCCAAGCCGCATCTAGTGACGACATTGAATGAAAGGTTTTCTCTCAATTTCCCATTAACACATACGACATTCTTCCATGCTTCCCAAGTACTTTGCACCATAATATAGTCTTGATTTACATTCTTCTTAAATATTTCATCACAAGGCCAAAGACTCCTCGACATTGTCTTATTTAAACTCATTTTGAAGTTCGATTTCTATTATAAGTACACGTGAAACCTTGACGGTGTAATACTTCATAACACGAGAAATGTGAAAGGTCAAAATGAATTTCTGAAAGTTTTTCGAACAATTGCAAATAATTAGTAATCTTGTCGTCTCGAGCATGTATTCCAAAAGAACCGTTACACCGAGATCTAGCTTTCCTCGCATGCAAAATAGTGAAATGCTTCCCCATGGAGTAACTCTTCATATTATACAATCACTAAAAACTGAATTCGGTACGCCTCCCTCCTTGCATAAGATTTATGTCGGTCATGACCCGCTTTAAGTCGTTATCTTATCATTTCCATCTTCTTACACATCTTCATCACGGTACTAGTCATACACGACTCTTGTTGTCCCACTTTTCCCAAACAAAAAGGTAAACGACCTTTCCTATCAAACAATATTCATACGGGGACAATCTGAAAACTAACGCGATAGCTATTGCTATACTGGAAATTCTGACAAGATCAAGTGCAAATTCTATGATTCACCAAAGATCAGCTATTCACGCTTACAAGATTCCGCTTCATTTGGGGTTACAAATTTTCTCTCGTTAAATCTTGACACATCTTTGTCTTATCGGGCAAAAGAAGTATTCGGATCTTATGGATTTCATGGAGCAATTCGCTTTGATTCGTTAGGGAGAGGATTCCAAGTTCTATCATGAAGTCTAGTAAGATCGCATAATTTTTTTAGAAAATATTTCGTGTGACCTGACTCTTCGTTTGCTTAGGTTCTTGTTGCAAAATATACTTTTGAGCCTCCTTGGTGCGACACCAAACTTCATAAACGTAATCTTTCGAAAGAGTTAATCAACTTCTTAAACAGTTGTTGAGTTTTCGTTGTTCAAATAAGAAAAGAAAATACTTAAGAGTCATATGATCGAAAACAATGATAAACTTGACACATAGAAGTGAAAACACGTAAATTTTTAAGTAAAGACCACTTCAATTGTAACATCCCAAAACTTTTTGACGTTGACCGTTAACTTGTCGTTAGAGAGCGTTAGTTACTATGTGTTTTGTATGTGCTTATGTGAATTAAATGATTAACGTGCGATATGTGTTAAAGTGATTAAAAGTAATGAAAATAAAGTTGATAATGATTAATGAAGTCATTTAGTGTTCCTGATAAGATATAAGAGTCGTTAAGTGTTCCCGTATGCGTTAAACGAGCAGTTAAGTGACGAAACGAGTTATAAGGAAGTACGAGGGCCTATATGTAAAGTTTAGAAAATTGTTCCAGCAGATATAGGGTATATATCACGACCTTAAGGTCATTAAATCAGATCAAAAACCCTATTAGAGTTTCACACACAAAACCTTAGGCCTCTCCTTCAAGTTTAGAGCAATTTCGGGGTGATTCGGAGGTGGTTTCTTCTAGTTTTGGATCCGTTTATCATCCCTACAGGTATAACATCATTCTTTGATTGTTGATTGAGTTATTTAGTAAGATTTTGTCCAATCAATTCAGACCTTGAGGGTTGGGATTGAATAATTGTGATGTTTTAATCGATTAATAACGTTTTCGGGTAATTAAGCGATCATAGATTTGATGAAGATGAAATCCGGACCAATTGGTGGCATCAAGTCATCAATTGAACCTTAAACAAGGTCAATTTTAAGTGTATAAGAAGTGGGATTAACCTTGGGTGTGTTTGGATTCGTTTTGGAGTGAAAAACATGCAAAATAGTGAAATCCCGCAGGTGGTCCCGACGAGACCATTTTGGTCGTCTCGCAATGGGTGTCCAGGGAAGGCAAAGGGAGGCGTTTTGGTCATGTGGTCCTGACGGGACCATATTTGGTCCCGATGGGATTGAGTGACAGATTTGGAAAGTTGAAGTTTAGTTTAGCTTGGTCAAGATGGGACCATAATGGTCATGTCACAACTCGTGACCAGCAATGTTGGGTGTTTGTTTAGCACGTTAACGGTCGTTTTATGATTCTAGGTAGTCGGGAATACTTGCAAAAGCTTGGTAACTTAAGTTATCAATTGGTGTGCTCTTCTATGAGGTAAGATACATGACTTTTATCACGCTGGAGGTGCAATAAAAGTAGTTTTCTTTAATTAACCTCTTAATCGGATTATCTTATATGTGTTGGGTTATCCGGGTTATGCGGGAGGTTATATGGGAACATATGTATGTTGAGGTAGTTAATTATGTTGTGATGACGTTTAAAGTTGAAGTAATTATATGCATGTGTAGTATGATGCTTACGTTGATGTTGCTATGAATATGATATGTATTGTTGATTCAAGTCGTTGATATGCCTAAATGTGGATATGTGATGGCTTATATGTGCACTTAAGTATGAAATGTCTAGTTCACTAGATACACGAAGTAATGTTATGTGATGTGCACGTTAATGAGATTACACGTTGAAGTAAATGTGAAATTAATTAGGTAATGAATATACCTAAAGTTAAAGTAAAGTAAAGATGTTGATATGTGATTAGTTTAGGTGAAAGTGTAGCCTAAGCTAATATAAAGCTGTAACACTCCAACAATGGCGGAATCATGGGATGTCGAGAAATAGCACATATAAGCATGGAAATTACATAGAGCAACACTAAATGGTTTATTGTCAAACATATCAAACATACAATAGTTCAAACCAAGGTAACCTCATAAGGTTTACATGCAAATCACACAACAATATTTTACATAATTTCATAAGTTCATCCCCAAACAAGGGGGCATATGGGTCAGAGACCACATGAATACTAAGTCGCCTTATCTCTAGCATCCAATTATTCCTGATTTCTGAAATTATCCTGATTACCTGAAAAGTGTACTAGCAAGTGTCAACACAAGGTTGGTGAGTTCGTAGGTGTCAAATAACAACATCAATTATGATAATATATCAAGTACTTGTACAATATCATAGAGCAATAACAATACTTACAGTAAGCTCTTTGTGTTAGGCATATGTTCACACAACAACCATTTCTTCAAATACAACAATTAAACAAATATGCTAACAAGTACCAATGATATCAATTCAACCCATCATTATCAACATATATCACACAAGGTTCCCTCCAAAACGGGGTGTGCACATCATCAAATATCGCACAAGGTTCCCTCCAAAACGGGGTGCGCACATCATTAAATATCGCACAAGGTTCCCTCCAAAACGGGGTGCGTAATCAATATCAACATCATCAACAACATCATTATCAACAATTACAACAAACACAATAACCAAATCAAGGTACTGGGATCAATTCCCATAAACACTCACATAAGCAGTTATCTATATAAGTATATATATAAATACATATATATAAGTACACTTTCCAGCCCGAATCTCAATTGAGTAGGGAGTTACGAAAACTCACCTTATTCTTGATAATTCAACAGCAAAGTAGAAGAGATTGATGTAGTCAATGATGACGAGTGAGTCAACTGGCCACGTTACGTATTCCCTAATTTCAATGTGAATTGATTTATATTCGTGCTAAATTCCAAATATAGACATACAACTATAAGGTTATCTTTTTAATACGCTTGTCAACGTAATTTACTTCCTGTGTTTTTATAAGTCTTTGAATTTATCTTTAAGTATCATTTCAAGTATTTTCTAAATGAAAACTCATTTATGTTGCAAAAATTTAAAAGGACTAAATTGTCATTCTTGAAACTTGAGGGACTAAATTGTCATTCTTGAAACTTGAGGGACTAAATTGTCATTCTTGAAACTTGAGGGGTTTAATTTGTCAAATGTCAAACTTATAAGGACTGAAAATGACAACTTTGAAACTGTAGGGTAAAGATGTAACTTTCCGTTTGTAATACGTATCCGTAGGATATATATAGTATTCCTCCGATATTTCTAAATCCTTTTGAAGTATTTTTAAATAGTATGTATTATAATTAATACGAAAATGTATTAATTATATAATGAAGAGATACCATGAATGGTGGAGGTGCAACAAATACACTTCATGCCCGGATAATTATACGGAGGGATCTAGTAGGGCGGTAACAACGGGGGCAGGAACTTTAAATCGTTTAATCCAAACCTAGTCCGGCTACAACCCATTATCTCCCCCATCTATATAACAAAAGGCCTGCGATCATGAAGTGTTTTCGTTTAAAGCTTATCAAGGATATTTTCTATCCAAAAACCAAAAAATCGACAATACGAAATAATTCACAGATGATGAATAGTATTAATAGGATATTTACTGTATTTAATTGTAGGTATGTATCAATTGAGTATAAAAGTAAGTTGACAAGCATTTCAATACATAACATATAGTCATATAATCATAAAGCAAAGTATAGTAAGGTTTCATAAAAACACTTACAAGTATGGAGATATTATTAGTTCTAAGATCATAATTTCGACGTACGAAGAACACTACTTCCGATTCAAATGAGATTTGTCCAAGGCTTGGACTTGTTTACTGAATAATTGAAGATTATTCCCAACCCAAATTGGTTATTATAACTAGAACTTTTGAAGATCTTTATAGAGATTTGTTGATAACAACTTCTCTTGACGATTTTCGACGCACTTTGAGATCAAAGCGACTTTGCTTATACTAGAACAATCAAGTGTTCTTTGAAACTTATAACAAGAAGGGGGAAGATGATTTTAGACTTATAGAATGCTAAATTGAGAGAGAATGAAGTTTAAGGTGTAAGTATTTGTGATAACTTAAGTCTAGTATTTATAGTAAAATGTTTTGAAAGATATTTAGTAAAACCATGGGTAAAGTTGATGGTTTTGTAATACCATGGGCAAGGAAAGCTTATGGACGTGTACTTTGAAAGGTATTTTGGTCTTTTCACATTTGACAACTTCCTAGAAGTTTCCTAAACGTCACTAGTTGTTTCGGGATTGTTTACTAGTCGGTTCGGGTTCGTTCCTTTGAGTTTTTAAACAAGATTTTAGGATATGTTTCCGAGAAGTATTTAAGTCTCAATGAAGTAGTTTATTGTAAGATGAAGGCCATATCAAAGTGTTAAAACACTATATATTAGGTTCTAGGAAGTCTTAAGTTCTTTCGAGAAAGATTCACGCGAAAAAGCAACGTTTTACAAACTTTCATGAACTTTTATTCTTTATATGTTTTAATTGCTCATCATCAATGTTTTTGATCTTTGTTTTGATAATTTGTATTATAGATTGATTAGTTATATAATCAATAAGAAAACTCGACACATACTCAAACACTTAATCATGCCCTATCTTAGCTTTAATAAGCCCTTAATTATCAAAGATTAGCCTAATTACACATCGCTTTATATATATCCATAAAAGTTTGCCACGTTTATTAATGGCCCAAAATGGCAAATGTTACAAAAGCAAAGTAAAGATGTTGATAAGTGATTAGTTTAGGAGAAAGTGTAGCCTAAGCTAATAAAGATAAGAAGTCTCGAGCATAAGTTGTGTTAAGCTTAACCCGTGCTAGTTGAAAAGCTAGTGCGTACGTGGTCGCTTGAGTGGCTCCTTGCGGCATAGTCGTTGATCTAGTATTTTCGAGTGGAGTGACTAACCACCAATGTTAAAAGCATGACGGGATACAATAAGTGGTCGCTTGAGTGTTTTCTTGCGGCATAGTTGTTGATCTAGTATTCCCGGGTGGAGTGACTAACCACCAATGTTAAAAGCGTAACGGGATGCTTAAAGTTGATTAAAGTTGATAAGTTGATAAGATGATAAGTTGATAAGTTGATTAAGTTGCTTATAAGTATGATTTATCGTTGATAGGCACAATTAGGAGTATGTACTCTACTTGTGTTAGTATGTATACGTGGGATATGTTTACGTGTGTTATGCTAAGTTATGAGATGTTGATTATGTTGAAAGTATATGATGATATGATATGAGATGTTGACTAAGTTGTAAGATATGTTGATATGTTAAGAGATGTTCATTAAGTTGTATGTACGCATTGATATGAAATGAAATGTGATGCAATGTGAGAAAAGGGAAGTATGGGTTGATCTATGATTGTTGTGGATGATATGTAATGAGGTTATGTTTTGATAAGTAAATTATGACAAAGTTTTATGAAAGTAAAATGAAGAACGTTTTATCAAAATGTGTGTATCTTACTTGGATAATTTTATTAGCTAACACTTGCTTTTATGAAAATGTTGTGTCCTTCAGGATAAGCAGGTATAAGCTAGTGAAGTGCGTGGATCGTGAGATGGGTAGAATAATAAAGGAAGATTAGCATTAGTTTCCCGATGCTTAGACTTCCCGTTAGCCATTGTTTGGCTACTTATTAATGACTTATGTTGTATGTATTGATGTATGGCATTTATGTTGGTGCCATAACTTGGATTTATCATTTATTGCTGTGACGATACGATTTAGTAACACCATTTTTATGAAAGGTACCATCCGGTTACGGATGGGGCAGTTTTATATGTACGCTTTCCGCAAAGTTTGAACGCCGTTAGGCAAAGTTTTTGTAAATCCAGGTTTTTAAAATGACGGGTGTTACAAGTTGGTATCAGAGAAATGGTTTAAGTGAACCAAAAACCGACTAAAAGCCATAGGTTTTGGACTTAAACCGATAAGGACTCGATAGGTTTAAGTAGTAATGCTTTAGCTTTTTGATGAAATGCCTTTAGGACGGGCTGAGATGAGTGTGAGAGTAGGATTAAGGCTTAATATGTTTTTGCTGTTGTTATGTAAGATTATGTCGGTTTGCCTTATTCCTTCACTTTTCTCGCTTCCTCCGTCGATAAATGTACTTGTTGCTACGATAGACGATCTCCTAAGGTAATGTGTGAATTCCCCGGTTAGAATTTGACAAATATGTACAAGTGATTTATGCGCGATGTGTGGTCAATGAATTTTTCCATTACGCCTTAGTATGTTATATATGATAAGAGTTGGGCTTGAGCTGAAGTGTCATGTGAGATGGAATTCGCTGAATTGACTCCAACCCACCGGTTAGAGACAAGTACCATAAAGGACGAGGTATGAAATGTCATGTATGTGATGCAAGTTGTAGTGGTTCAAGTTGAGAAAGTGTTTGTAAAAGTTGACGAAACAAAGTTTGACTTTAAAAGGAAGAACAAGGAAGTTCAAGATTGGAGTAAGAGGTTGATAGAATGTTGGATGGTCGATGTTTTGGTTGCTGCATATGTGGATGGTATTTCGGCTAGTTATCGGGGTATTTGTAGACAACATACGACTCTTGTGGGTGCTATCAAGGAATCAAAGAAGTTGGATGATGATTATAAGTCCGAGAAGGTAGTTGTGAATACTGTTGATGACAAGAAGAGTGGATTCAAGAGAAGGTCGATTGAATCGTCAGATTCGGGAAAGAATTTTAAGAATGGTTCGACATATGAGGGCAAGGATCATGGGAAAGCTAGTCAGTGGTGTTTAGTTTGTAGAGCTCATCACAGTAGACCATGTTCGGAGAAAACTAAGAGATGTGATAGGTGTGGTAAGCAGGGACATGTTGCTTCTAGTTGCAAAGATAAGGTTCGATGTTACAAGTGCGGTGAGACGGGACATTTGGTTGCTGATTGTCCTCAAAAGAAAGATGGTACACAAAAAGCTAAAACTCGTGCATATCAGATGACTACCGTGGAGGAAGAGCGTGATGACGAGGTACCTAACAAAGTGATTCCTTAGTAGATTAATCGATGATACTTATGTTTATATGTGTATGTGAAATGTGTGTCTATTATGTGTTTGTAGTTAGTATAATTATGCCATGATGGATTGTGAAGGAAATGTTGGACATTATGATATGTGAGTATAGTTAAAGGTACACGTGTGAGGAATGATATAGTTATAATTATGCCATGATGGATTGTGAAGGAAATGTTGGACATTATGATATGTGAGTATAGTTAAAGGTACACGTGTGAGGAATGATATAGTTATAATTATGCCATGATGGATTGTGAAGGAAATGTTGGACATTATGATATGTGAGTATAGTTAAAGGTACACGTGTGAGGAATGATATAGTTATAATTATGCCATGATGGATTGTGAAGGAAATGTTGGACATTATGATATGTGAGTATAGTTAAAGGTACACGTGTGAGGAATGATATAGTTATAATTATGGTCCGGAACATAATTATAAATGTATCATGATGCGGGCGTGTTCATTTGACGGTATTCACATTGACTAATGAAAGACATGAAATGAAGGGTGTTGAGGAAGTGATTGGTGGAAATGTGTTGAAATGTTGATTTATACGTGTGTGGAAAGTAGTGAGAAGTGAAATGAGGTGTTGATGTCGTGAAATGATTCTGAGGACAGAATCCTTTTAAGGAGGGGAGAATTGTAACATCCCAAAAATTTTTGACGTTGACCGTTAACTGGTCGTTAGAGAGCGTTAGTTACTATGTGTTTTGTATGTGCTTATGTGAATTAAATGATTAACGTGCGATATGTGTTAAAGTGATTAAAAGTAATGAAAATAAAGTTGATAATGATTAATGAAGTCATTTAGTTGCTTACGTGAGTGTTATAATATGGGAACATATGTATGTTGAGGTAGTTAATTATGTTGTGATGACGTTTAAAGTTGAAGTAATTATATGCATGTGTAGTATGATGCTTACGTTGATGTTGCTATGAATATGATATATAAGTTGATTAAGTTGCTTAGATTGATTAAGTTGCTTATAAGTATGATTTATGATATGATATGTATGTTGAGGTAGTTAATTATGTTGTGATGACGTTTAAAGTTGAAGTTTAGTTTAGCTTGGTCAAGATGGGACCATAATGGTCATGTCACAACTCGTGACCAGCAATGTTGGGTGTTTGTTTAGCACGTTAACGGTCGTTTTATGATTCTAGGTAGTCGGGAATACTTGCAAAAGCTTGGTAACTTAAGTTATCAATTGGTGTGCTCTTCTTTGAGGTAAGATACATGACTTTTATCACGCTGGAGGCGCAACAAAAGTAGTTTTCTTTATTTAACCTCTTAATCGGATTATCTTATGTGTGTTGGGTTATCCGGGTTATGCGGGAGGTTATATGGGAACATATGTATGTTGAGGTAGTTAATTATGTTGTGATGACGTTTAAAGTTGAAGTTTAGTTTAGCTTGGTCAAGATGGGACCATAATGGTCATGTCACAACTCGTGACCAGCAATGTTGGGTGTTTGTTTAGCACGTTAACGGTCGTTTTATGATTCTAGGTAGTCGGGAATACTTGCAAAAGCTTGGTAACTTAAGTTATCAATTGGTGTGCTCTTCTTTGAGGTAAGATACATGACTTTTATCACGCTGGAGGCGCAACAAAAGTAGTTTTCTTTATTTAACCTCTTAATCGGATTATCTTATGTGTGTTGGGTTATCCGGGTTATGCGGGAGGTTATATGGGAACATATGTATGTTGAGGTAGTTAATTATGTTGTGATGACGTTTAAAGTTGAAGTAATTATATGCATGTGTAGTATGATGCTTACGTTGATGTTGCTATGAATATGATATGTATTGTTGATTCAAGTCGTTGATATGCCTAAATGTTGATATGTGATGGCTTATATGTGCACTTAAGTATGAAATGTCTAGTTCACTAGATACACGAAGTAATGTTATGTGATGTGCACGTTAATGAGATTACACGTTGAAGTAGATGTGAAATTAATTAGGTAATGAATATACCTAAAGTTAAAGTAAAGTAAAGATGTTGATATGTGATTAGTTTAGGTGAAAGTGTAGCCTAAGCTAATATAAAGCAAAGTAAAGATGTTGATAAGTGATTAGTTTAGGTGAAAGTGTAGCCTAAGCTAATAAAGATAAGAAGTCTCGAGCATAAGTTGTGTTAAGCTTAACCCGTGCTAGTGCGAACGTGGTCGCTTGAGTGGCTCCTTGCGGCATAGTCGTTGATCTAGTATTTCCGAGTGGAGTGACTAACCACCAATGTTAAAAGCATGACGGGATACAATAAGTGGTCGCTTGAGTGTTTTCTTGCGGCATAGTTGTTGAACTAGTATTCCCGGGTGGGGTGACTAACCACCAATGTTAAAAGCGTAACGGGATGCTTAAAGTTGATTAAAGTTGATAAGTTGCTAAGATGATAGATAAGTTGATTAAGTTGCTTACGTTGATTAAGTTGCTTATAAGTATGATTTATCATTGATAGGAACAATTAGGAGTATGTACTCTACTTGTGTTAGTATGTATACGTGGGATATGTTTACGTGTGTTATGCTAAGTTATGAGATGTTGATTATGTTGAAAGTATATGATGATATGATATGAGATGTTGACTAAGTTGTAAGATATGTTGATATGTTAAGAGATGTTCATTAAGTTGTATGTACGCATTGATATGAAATGAAATGTGATGCAATGTGGGAAAAGGGAAGTATGGGTTGATCTATGATTGTTGTGGATGATATGTAATGTGGTTATGTTTTGATAAGCAAATTATGACGAAGTTTTATAAAAGTAAAATGAAGAAAGTTTTATCAAAATGTTTGTATCTTACTTAGCTAATTTTATTAGCTAACACTTGCTTTTATGAAAATGTTGTCTCCTTCGGGATAAGCAGGTATAAGCTAGTGAAGTGCATGGATCGTGAGATGGGTAGAATAATAAAGGAATATTAGCATTAGTTTCCCGATGCTTAGACTTCCCGTTAGCCATTGTTTGGCTACTTATTAATGACTTATGTTGTATGTATTGATGTATGGCATTTATGTTGGTGCCATAACTTGGATTTATCATTTATTGCTGTGACGATACGATTTAGTAACACCATTTTTATGAAAGGTACCATCCGGTTACGGATGGGGCAGTTTTATATGTACGCTTTCCGCAAAGTTTGAAGGCCGTTAGGCAAAGTTTTTGTAAATCCAGGTTTTTAAAATGACGGGTGTTACATCAATGGATCCTAAATCGTGAATAGAATGACTCTTCTTGATTTCTTTTAATGCTTCATTCAACTTCATTTTCTTTTCTCCAAGCTTACCTCACAATCTTTCTAATTAATTCGGTCAACGGTGAGTCTATCTTCAAAAGGCCGAAAATAAAATGACCTTTATCACCCGTCAACTACGGATCTTCTAATATATATTGATCTTGTAGGTTGTCTGCACTTCGTCACCGCATTAATCCAAGCCGAATAAACCTCATTCCTTCTTTTGGGTAATCACAAGATAGAGATAAGTGCAGTTCTCCTAATCAGACTGCTCATCCAATGATTTGACATGAAACATTTCCTTTTTATAGTATCTCCCAGACTTCGCCTAAAAGAACTTAGTGGCCGTATTGACTTTTAGAATAAACGTTGTCAATGAAAACAATTACGAACTTATTACATAACGGAACAATTGCGGTTCGTAAGACTCATGAAAATTGCAAAATCATTGATAAAGTCGAAGAGCATAACTACGAATTCAAAGTGCTCGCAACGAGTATAGATAGCATTTTTAGGAACATCTTCATCGTGTGCTTTAAGTTGATGATGAATGAGACGAAAATTCATCTTTAAATAATGCAAAACTGCTTCCAAGTGATCGAATAGGACATCAAATCTTGACAACGGGTACTCATATTTGATTGCTACTTTATTGAGCTCACGAATAGATAAACACAAGTGCCTAATGCCATATTTGATTTCATCGAAAAGGATAATTATACCTCTCGGGAAGGACTAGAACGAATAAAATTCACAAAAAAGACATTGAGAAAATCACGAACAAAAGAATATTCTCCCTAGACCGTGGTTTCCTTTCGACGTCGATGATCCAAACACATGAGACTAGACTATCATACAACGGTTATCAAAACGCACGAACGACACTAATAGAATTCGACCGCTTCCCTTCTACCGCCCAATGGCAAATGTATTCTCTTAAATAGGGGTATTCAACTAGTCGCCTTCTCCTCCCACGAAACTTGACGTCGTTCACACATAACCAATCCATTTCTTAAACATTGTATCACACGCTCCCGAAGGAAAAGAAAAACAAACTGGCTCGGAGGATATTTCAGATTAGGTTTTAACTCTTATAACTACCATACTTATCATTTACTAGTTCATTGTAACTATATTATCCTCATGTTTTCACTATATCATATTCATTCATAATATTTATCATCATATAACAAATAGTCACATATTCATTTAAGGAAAGCATGACTATCATATTCAAACACATTCGCCATATCCCGTATGGTCTTTTAATCATTCACTTAAATAGTCATCTTTAAACCATGAATCGCAAATTTCTACAGTTTTATACTAACACATGACATGCATCCATCACACAAATTACCAATTTAAACACGTTACTACGCAATTACTTTTCATTGCCATAATGCGTATGGTCTTTCACTACAATAATGATGCCACGAGTCTCACTACCCAATGGTCTTACACTAAATAATAACGATGCCATGGGTCTCACCACCCAATGGTCTTACACTAAATAATAACGATGTCATGGGTCTCACTACCCAATGGTCTTACACTAAATAATAACCACAACACAATAGCATACATTCCACGTTTACCATGTATTTATCAGTCCATTTTCTTTACATTCATCAAATGGCATATTAACTCATAAACCAATTTCACATTTTCAATCTTTACCGCTCAACAAACCATTTAGTCATGCAAAACCTTTCTATCAAACCTACATATCAACGAGCAAAGATATAAATTGAATCACATTGCCAAGCAAGGTCTCCAACCTATGGCTTCATGCTAACATACTTCCATATTTAACGGGTTTAACTTGAGCTATTATAATATGTGATGATAATAATGCTGCATTCATTATTATGATTACATATTATAATACGCCTCAAGTGAAATTCGCTAAATACTTTCATATGTCACTAGAAACCAACTATACACATAAGGCCAAGTCACGTCTATGGTTTAAGTCTAGGTATCCTTGTAATCATAAAATACCTAAATCCCTTAAACCAAGGCTCTGATACCACTTGAAATGACACGACTCATTTTAATGTAAAAATAAGGATTGTTTTTTTATATACCCGATATGCGGCGCACAGATGCGCCACACAGGATATCTGTGCGCCGTATATCACACTACAGAGACTTGGAGAAAATTTTCATGCGAAACAAGGTGCGATGCATAAATCCAATTTCACAAACATGCGCCGCATGGACCAAATATGTGGCGCATATTTGAGTCTACCAAACTTCATTTTTGACACTTGACGCGATTTACAACCTTTCCAAACTCAATCACCAGCTAAATACCAAAATATTTTTGAATTCAAATGAGTAGTCAACACCATTTTATACATGATTGAAGTATCCATTTGATCAAACATTTATGTTATATCAAAAGGGGTCACTTGCCCAAGTTGTTGACACTTCAAGTTAAGCAATTACATTTTTATACAAAAAGACCATGACACAACCAAAACTTTACACAAGTTACATACCGAAAATCTCGCCAAATACATTTACCAAAACTCATTATAAAAGATAATGCACAAAAATTAGAAATTTCGGCATGACCTTTTCGTAAAATCTTCGTCAAAACCTGTTACGGATAATGAGTTTTCAAAATATATTCAATCATGATAAATACATTACTAATTACAAAATGACCCATTATAAATGACCAAAACTCCTTGAATCTAACACTTGGTATAAGGATAATTTTACCAAAACAATCAGATGTACCATGAGCCAATAGTTCAAAGGGGTCACTAAGGGTTCTATCAATAATACCATTTTACCGCGTATATGAAATGCTTCAAGCTTTACAATTCAACTTCAATCTTTATAGCACTTAACTTTGTTTCCACATCCGGGACAACCTATAAAAAGGGTAAACAACTAAAAAGTAAGCAAAGCTTAGTGAATAACATTGCATACGTTTATACACACGAAGGAGGGCAACGCACATCATCACTTTACTTGATCGGTCGTCATTTACTCATGGGAGATGATATTACATGTAGCCTATGTCACCGTCGTACCATATCTAAATGCTCACCTTTGTACTTTAATGCATTACATGGATCCATATAAGCTATATCAACACAATCAATATCAATAATCTTGGGATTCTTAGGCCCCATTCACAAGAGGTTCTTAGGCCTCATAATCACATATCAAGAGGTTCTTAGGCCTCATATATCTCATATCTCAAGAGGTTCTTAGGCCTCATAATCACATATCAAGAGGTTCTTAGGCCTCATAATCACAATGCCCCAAATTGGGCTTAACGCCAAATCGATTACCACACACAGAATCCACCATCATATGGTAATCGACCCAACGCATATATAAAGGTATGCAAGAATACTCACCTCCTTCGCGACCACAAATCAACAATCAACAAAACCGCAAGTACACAATATACAAGCTTTCAACCTAGCAATAATCACAAGTACATATAAGATCATCAATCACATACTAGGCCACCTAGCCAAAATCATTAACATTTTAACACCCAACCCATCTTTTACAATATCATATTAATCTTGGGTTGGTTCACAAAACATAAATCTCTTATATCTTTATCATAAGGCCAAATTTACTTTCATAACAAAATCATCATTTTCATATTCGACTAGGCTGACTTCAAACATGCATAACTCAAGTTCTACTCACTCTTTTTACTTTATTCAAGTGTACAAATTTAGATGACACATATAGCTACATTTTATCTTTAGTGACCAACATGTGAATTATCCTTCAAAGGTGACTTCTGGTCGTTTTTAAAACCAATATTGTTGCTGTTGTCATTAACAAAACAGCTTTGACATTACTGACTTCAAATGATCATAACTTGAGTTCTACACCATATTTTGACCTCATTCTAGTGGCCACTTCAAGTTAACACATATAGCTACATTTTATCTTCAGTAACCAACACAAGATTTAACCCGTATAAGTGTGTTTTACTCGTTTCAAAAACAAACACAAAATCGTTTCTTACTGTAAATTCAGAATGACTACGCTGACTTCAAAAATTCATAACACGAGTTCTACTCCACCTTTTTAACGCATTCCAGTGGCCACTTCGAGATGACACTTAAACCTAAATTTTCTTTTTAGGAATCAACAAGTGAATAATCTGATACAGGGGTGTTTTACTCGTTGCAAAATCAGAGGCAGAATCTGTCAAATTTTGTTCTCACTAACATTAATCAAAATTTTCATGCAACTCAACTAGAAACCCCCAAATTGATTAAATTTCAAGAACCCTAACTTGTATTGAAGCAAATAGCTTAATTTAAAGAAACCCCCAATTTTCCAAATTCAAGAACCCTAATTTGTAATAAAAATCAACACTAGGTTAGAAAATCTTTACCTTAAGGAATGGAAGAGTAAAATCAAGAATCCAAGTCACAATTCCTTCCCCCTTCTTCTTCCTAAATTCGGCCATCACCACCACAATTAAACCTCCACTTTTCAATTTTATGAGATAAAGGAAGATTATTATTATTTCTCTTGATGAAGGATTCTTAGATTGAATTAGGAATTAGGATTAATGTTTGTTAATAAAAGAATTATGAAGAACTTGTAGAAGAAAAATTGGTGGAGAGGAGATGAGTCATGAGAAGAATTTGGCTGGCACTTCCTAGGAGTGCCACGCCCCTTTTCCCCAATTTAGTGGGTATTTACCCGCTATCCGATAAAGTTCCAACTAATTTAATCCCGTAACTCAATTTTAACTACTAGGAAATTATTTTAATGTCAAAACTATAATAAAGGTTAATTTTCATTCGGCTAAAAATTTTAGGATGTTACAAAAAGATACATTCATAATAATTCACAGTTTTAGTAGGACAACATTACACTAAACTTTTATTTTTCTATGTATAAATTGTTTCAAGATATATAATAATATATGTATATTGTATATATATATGGTAGAGTGTTTTATTGACTATCAATATACATACAGATACCATAAATTATATACTAATACTAATAATATATACATACATAAGTATTAGTAACTAAGTAGCATTTTACCCGCGCAATGCGGCGGCGGCGGTGGTAGCGGCGGTGTGGTAAGGCGGCGACGGCGGTTAGTAGTGGTGGTGGCGTGACGGGTGGTGGTGTGGTTATTATTGTAATAATAATTAATGTAAAAAGGGTAGTGTAGTTATTTTAGTGATGAGTCTATGTTGTAAATTATTTTATTAAAGATATTATAGGTATTTTAAGTGGAGATGTTTAAATTAATGAAAAAAGAGAGTGAATTAATTAATTCATTAAGGGTAGAATGGTAATTTCGCATGGGGACATTTTTATGAGAGAGTGTTGAAAAGTGTTAAGAGAGAGAGTGTGATAATTTTTATAAAGTAGTATAGAAGTATAAATATACTAATACTAATAATATATACATACATAAGTATTAGTACTAGCATTTTACCCGCGCAATGCGGCGGTGGTAGTGGTAGCGGCGGTGTAGTTGTGGCGGCGGCGGTTAGTAGTGGTGGTGGCGGACGGCGGTTAGTAGTGGTGGTGGCGTGACGGGTGGTGGTGTGGTTATTATTGTAATAATAATTAATGTAAAAAGGGTAGTGTAGTTATTTTAGGTGATGAGTCTATGTTGTAAATTATTTTATTAAAGATATTATAGGTATTTTAAGTGGAGATGTTTAAATTAATGAAAAAAGAGAGTGAATTAATTAATTCATTAAGGGTAGAATGGTAATTTTGCATGAGGACATTTTTATGAAAGAGAGTGTTGAAAAGTGTTAAAAGAGATAGTGTGATAATAATTTTTATAAAGTAATATACATAATAGAAAAACTCGATAGCTAAATAAAACAAATAAAATCAGATAATACGGAATATACATAAATTAAATTGAATGTTAATGTAAACATTAACCCATATTAATTATTACCAACGAATTTAGGAACATGAAATGAAAGAAACATGTGAAAGTCCAAGCAAATAGGAAACATGACATAGAATAAAACGTGAAAATTGAGAGAAGTATATCAATCTATCCATATCTATATTTATATTTTTTTATATTTTTTTTCTAACAGGATATATTTCTATATTTTTTTAATTAACAAGCAACATTATTTATATTTATATTTATCTCCACATATCTATACATATCAATATATTATATTATATTATCTTAATCTTAATATATACTAAAAGACAACTGACCTAACCTCAATTGACCAATTACAATCCTCACTTTTTCAAAATTAATTAAATTAACACATGTCTAAATTAATTTACACTTTTTGGTTTTCCATCACCAATTTACACTTTTTTTTAATTAAATTTACATTTTTTGGTTTTGCATCATCAATTTACACTTTAACCCAATTTAAAAATAATTAATTTACACTTTTTGGTTTTTCCATCACCAATTTACACTTTTTGTTTTTCCATCACCAGTTTACACTTTAACCCCTTTAAAAGTAATTATATTAACACATGTCTAAATTAATTTACACTTTTTGGTTTTCCATCACCAATTTACACTTAACCCGTTTAAAATAAATAATTTACACTTTTGGTTTTTCCATCACCAATTTACACTTTAACCCAATTTAAATATAATTAATACTTTATTGCATAATGTCTATCTAATAACAAAATATAGCTAAAAGTTAGAGATGTTACAACATTTGGATTAATACGAATTAATATTTATCTATATTTTATTTTATATTATTTTATTGTAAGACTTATCGACAATAGCTTATTAAAAATATAAATAATATAAATAAAATATATAACAAAACTAACGACATTATCAATTGAATATATTCAATGTATGTATTATCATTATAATCTTGATATATCTCATATATACCATTTTAATGTATATTTCTATAAATAAAAATTTTCAACATGTGATTAAGAACTATAAGTCCACCATAGATATTAATTTGGTCTATAATATTTACATATATACTCAATATTGGTATTGGTATATGAAGAAATAAAAGAAAACAGATTTTACTTCACCGTATCTATTAATTTGCTATATAATATTAATATATTGAATATTGGTAATATAGAAATAAAACAAAACAGTCGACCAAAGATATATGCAGAAACACACAAGCACTCCAAAAAATCCTACACAAACCCTCCAACCAAATAATCATTAAAACTAATCTCCTTTCGTATATGCAGTAATGATTGTCTACGTAAACACAAGAATGTACAAACTCTCAATATCTTATCTAATTGTAATCAAACTAATTGGAATATTGTTGTTATTAGTAATTATAATCGGACTATAATTAGGAAAATCATTGTTGTTATTAGTAATTGGAATCAAACTATATTTAGGATACAGATTCTTCTTATATAAACCCTACAAATAAAATCACAACACACGAAATCATTAAAAACCCACTAACCAACTGCTACTTTTATTGTTCTTAAGAACCATAGCTAACGAAAACAAAATTATTTTTTGCAAGACATCAATGAGAACTAGGTCAATTGTGTAATCCAGGTTAAGATATTGATTCTCTGGAAAAGTTTGTATAAAAGAAACTCTGCTACACCATTCAGCCTTGATATAATTTAGCATTCGGTATTTACATTTGATGTAACACCCGCAAGTTTTGACTTATTTGACTAGGTTTGACTTTTTTTGACTATGTGATTAATTGTGAAATTATGAGGAATATCGATACTTGAGGACTTATGTAATTAATAAAAGTCGGATTATGTTTACGAGACTTGGTGTAATTTTGTGATATTTAACATTTACGTGTTAGTCGGGGTACCGTTTGGTAACTAGCTAGTAGTATGGGGGTGTAAGAGTCTTGTGAGTGTGTGTGTGGTGACCCTAGTTCCCTTCCCCACCTCCCATTTCCCCCTTATCTCTTCACACACACAAAACACACACTCTCTATTTCTCTCTCAATTTTAAGAACATACACAAACACACACTAATCATATTTTCTTCAAAATTTCGGATCTAAGGCTAAGGGTAACTTCAAAAGTGTAAGTATTTAGTTAAACAATAATCTTTCCCTTCAAAACTTCAAGACTTTTGGTTTGAGAAAGTGTTCTTCATCCTCAAGAGCTCCAAAACCGGATTTCGAGCTTCGGGACGAATTGGTAAGTGATCTTTAGCTCAAAATGTTCCTTTTAACTAGTAGATAACTTCCTTGTGTTAGATCTAAACGATTTGGGGTCGATTCGTGTGTAAAATTGGTGTTTTAGCTCAAAAACGGGTTTGAGATTAAAGGTTGAGAAATCAGAAGTGGGTTTGTGAATTGGTATGTTTTTATGTTGTGGTTATACTTGAATTTGATTGTGTTAAAGTTTGGTAGCTGGATTTGGCTTCTAGGGTTGTCAATTTTAAGGTCAAAACCCGTTTTCTTGTTCTTCGTAATCTGCGGACGATGTTCATGAATTGGAGTATGATCCGTGTTCATCACATCATCCGCTAGGTCGTCCGCCAATTCCTGTTTTCTCCTTGGCATTTTCGTTCGGTTATCGGTCGACTTTCAAGGATCCAAAGCTTGTTTGTTAGTATTATATCATCATTTTAAGGTCAACAAAATTGATTAAACACATTTCAAACACTTTGATTTTCACATCGAATTTTGGTGCTAAGTCATTGAACCGTGTTTAACAAAAACTCTCCATTGGTCGTTTAAACGTTCATGTATCACTTCTAAAACACCTTTGGGGAAATTTGTGGTATAGTGTAACTAGTGTTGACCTTGGCTTGTATTGTGGCATATATTGTTAGGTTGTGGACATGTGACGATCATTGGACATTCGTAGCTTGATGTTAACTTGTTGTTGCTTGGAATCAAGGTGAGTTCTGTAGCTCCCTACTCAATTGAGATTCGGGCTGAAAAGTGTACACATACGTGCTTGTTTGATTGTTTGGTTGACTTGATTGATGGTATATTGATTGTTTGGTTGACTTTGACGTATGATTGTGATATTATGATTTATTTAGGATAGTTGTGCCTACATGGAAGTCGGTTATACCTTCAAAGGGTTTTAGATGTGGTGGGAAGGCTGCGGGTGACCCTATATATAAGCATCTAGAACTTGATGAAGGTAAAGCCCTCCGAAGTGTATGTACATGGTGTTCTTGGTGTATTTGATGGATATTGGGATTGTGATTGACTAAACATATACGCATTGTTACACACGATTTGAGCGGTTTACACGCAAGCATACTCTATTTGAGCGGTTTACACGCAAGCATACTCTATTTACGCGGTTTACACGCAAGCATACTCTATTTACGCGGTTTACACGCAAGCATACTCTATTTGTGCGGTTTACACGCAAGCAAACCTTTTCGGTGCGGTACACACGCATGCACACACTATTTGGTGCATTAGTGACATGGTTAACACATATTTGATATACATTATGACATCTGCATACATACGATACATGATTTGATATTGACATTACTTGTGTTCATTCATTACACGTATTTGCTATGCATCATTTACTTATATGTCATTTGGTTGATTATACATTCGTTTATGATTATATATCGTGATTAGGATAGTTGTACATACACAGAAGTCGATTATGCCTTCAAAGGGTTGTAGATGTGGTGGGAAGGCTGCGGGTGACCCTATATATAAGCATCTATGATTTGATGAAAGTAGAATCCTCCGAGGTGTATGTACATGTTGTTTCAGTTGTTGGTTGATTGCTTGACTTGTGGTTGGACTTGGGGAAACCGATCTATGGGAGTCGGTTGGATGCATGACTTGTGGTTGAACTGGGAGACCGAATTATGGGAGTCGGTTGGTGAACTGTTTGATGTGATTGGAATGGACACTTACACTTACACGTCTATGGTGCGGGATGCACGCATAGACACCTTATTTGTACGGGACGCACACAGACCCTAAGTGTGTAGTCACACATACTTACATTTGATGATTGTTGAGAGACACACATGATATACATTCATACACTGCTTGGTCATGTCTCATGCACCTATACTTTATGCATCCTTATTGTTTCGCATATTCTTTGATATTGACATCACTTATGCATGGTTGTGACACACATCCCTCTTCATTCTTGATACACTATTGGCTTGTTATGTGACGAGGTTTACTATCAGTTTACCTATCTTGGTTGACCTTGTGCCTTGTAAAGGCTACTTGTAAGACATTACTTACTTTTCCTTATACATATCGTGATTGTTGACGATGGTTCCATGTGATCCATCACTACGAACTCACCAACCTAGTGTTGACTTTGTTTAGTGCACTTTTCAGGTGTTCGTGTGAAATTGAAGACTTGATGGCTATTTGTTGATTTTGCTAGGGCTTGGACTGGGACTTACATGGATCCGTGATCCGTTGCCCTCTTAGGGTTTATGCTTAGGATCTTCTAGTTTGTATTGTATTATTGTTTGAATCTCGATGATGACTTCTTGTTTACTTTGCATCTTGTACCTTAAATCTTGGTTTGGGTTCATCGAATCCTTTTATTTCATGTAGTTTATGTTCTACGATAATTCCACTGTGTGATATATAATATCCGTGATATTCTGAGCTCTTGCTTGGGGTGTTACAGAATCGTGGCCCATGCGTGGTCGTAGAGAATTAGGCGGTTTGACCTAGACTACGGCTTAAGTTAAAACTCTTCATATAGCATGCATGGTTAGGGATTTTGTGTACAACGTGAATCATGTGAACCCTAAAAGGTATACATTGTGAGTTCGTAGTTAAGACCAACTATGTGATGACTTGAGTACAATGTGATGAACATGTGATGAGTACAATGTGGTTAACGTGTACATTGATTTGAACTTGATTGTGGTTGAGATGGATTGTTGTTATTGGTTGGTGATGACTTGATGATTTAGGGCAAGGTGAAGTTATGACATTAACATGGTATAACATTGTGGCAACCCTAAAATAGCCTGATCAACTATTTTATGGTCACCCGGTATTATAACAAGTTAATGACATCACGGATTGCACATGTTTGGCTTAGAGTATAATAAGGAACCGATATGCTTAATGGGAGTTGGTTGGGTGGAGGGTTAGCCGCTGGTACACCCTGTATACATACCCAGTCAATAACTAGAGGGCATATCGGATTCGGATTATACTTTAAACCACTTGTTTTAGTTGACTTGTTTTAGTTGCTTGTGATGTGATGTGTTGAATATGAGTACTTGGTTTTGATGGTGGACAATTGTTGTGAACTTGGCACGAGAACATGATAAATAACGATTACTTGAGAACTTTAGTATATTGTCCTTAGCGTAGTGATATGAAACACGTATGATATGTTGGCATGATAGCATGATATATGAAAGTTACTCGAGAACATTTATATGTTGGCCCTAGTGTAAAGACATTGAACATGTGTAGTGTTTCAGCATGAAAGCACTAACTACTAGTGCGACTAACACGAGAACAATTGTGAAGCTAATCCCCGAGTCATAAACTCTAGGGTTATTACTATGGTTGGAGATTTGATGATGGAATGACATGTTGTTCCGTATGATTGAGTAACATAAATGTTATGCATGTGTGATGTGTATGTATGTATGGCCAGTAGTGGTCACGTTGATGTTGTAAATGTTTTTGTTGTTGTTCGACTTAAACGTGTTGATAAACGATTAGGATACAATGTGATAAATGTGTTGATATGCACCCTTAGAGAGGGTCAATGTTGTAAGCATCCTAACTCTCATATATTATAAACGGTTGATATCCCAACACTAATGATGTTAATTGTAATTGGTGAACAATGAGGATATGTTGCTTAATAGTATGTGAACTTGAACATGTATGAGACATTGTTAAACTTGGTTGTAAGCATGATATAATGTATTTGGTGATGCACGTGTAAAATGTATTAGTCGATGGACGATTATATGAATGAATTTAACGTGCTAGTTTTATTGCATCATTATTGGAAAACTATATCATTAAACTTGGTTTTTATGCATGATATAACGGAAATAGGGAATGCATGCGTAGGTGTGTTAATTGGTAAGCACTTGTAAGAATGGATTGGTGTACTAGTTTGCTAGTCTTAGCATGTATAAATTAGGTTGTTAAGCTAAATTGTGTACATGAGATAAGCGAATACGATGATGCATGTATAAATATTTACTCAATGGACAATTCTATGAATAATAGTGGTAGACATGTTTAATAATCCGAGTATGCCCAAAACTTTATTTCTTAACTTAGTTATAAGAACGAATTGATAATTCATGCATAGTTGTACCTAATGTATGAGAGATCATATGTATGACTTGGTATGCGGGATTAGTTGATAGAACATGCAAAACCTTACCTCCTAACTTGGTTACGTGGATGAAATGTTAGGATATGCGGTAGAGCAAGTATGGTTGCCATGATATTCTAATTGTTGAATATGCTTGAACTTCGTTGCCCAACTAAATTGGTGAAACAAATCGTTAGAACATGATAATACATGCGTCAAGGTAATTGGAATCTCGGGCAATTGTTTTTATAGGTTGCCATACTAGCCTAATTATTTGAATATGTCAGAATCTTGTTGCCTAACTTACTTATTGAATATAGAGTTAGGAATTGAAGATGCATGCGTAGATGTAAATGGTCACGTGAGCAATTGTATGTATAATTGGTATGACGATTAAAAATTACTTGGCTAAGTTATCCTCCCTTGTTTATTATATGACATAGTCAGTAATGTAGAGATTATAAGTAGAGTTGTATTATGATTATGAGAACCTCGTTGCATTAGACACCCTTAAGATTGAACCTTAGGACAATGCCTCGGTTAACTAAGGTAAGTTGATAAGAATAAACGAGTGACGATGGAGTTAATCGCGAAGTCAATAGCGATGGCGACAACGGGGCGTAATGATGTTATTTTGAGCTTTTATACAACTATAAACTTTACTGTAAGTAAGAAGGAACGACCTGGGTTAGGTTAACCATAAATTTGAACATATATATTGAAATCTAAAAGTCTACCCAACACGTAAAATTTCGCATACACGAACGTCGCAGAGATGGAGTTGAGGTGTAAACGATATTGGGTGGTACACATACACAAATACGACTAGTGAAAGTTGATCTAATTGAACGCCTAGCTTAACGCGGAACCGAGACTTCATAAGCATGAGAACGATGTGCCAAGGGAGTGCCATAGCGCAAGTCACTTGTAAGATGTGGGAAGCTCGAGTACTTATAGAGTGCGATTCTCAAGTCTTCTTCACCTTAAACGGAGCGCTAGATCGTCTTCTACCACACACAATGAATGTGTCTTAGGGATCGAAGGTCGTGGATAGGATCCCTCCCATTGTGAAATTGATTTCCAGGAAGGGAGCAAAGTTTTGGCTTCAGTGAATGAGCCGCCGACCAACAGGTGAAACACGCCACAAGTGCGCTGACTGTATGTCAAATCGCCATAATAAGTGTTACCTATATATATACTAAATGAACTTAATGTTAAGACGAGTGGGCAAAACTTTAACCGCGATATGAATGGGGTAATAAATCGAGAATACTTGGAGGCGTCTATAAGCTCGTTTGTGAAAGTGGAATTATGACTCAGAGATCGACGGATCATGGTAAGAGATTTTAACACTTGGTAATAAGGATGTGTACGACGTCACCTGGTCTTAATAATCTAACGAATTATAACTAAAAATCTTATTACCTAAAACGACACTATAATCGAATGAATTTTACTAGTACATGGTGAGATCTTTTTGGCATAGGTGGTGAAATTATAATGGAAATGAATCAAAAGATTTTTCGCAAAGTGGCCTTGGGAATTCTTCCTTAACTAGGAAATTCCCTTCATCAAAATAAAAGCTCGATCCGGGCAGATTCTTCCTTAACTGGGGAATCAACCCAGGGATGTGTGGTGCAGAACGATTTGGATAATATAACGAATTGAGTTGTATAGCCTTCGAGTTTTATTCGAAATTTTCACTCGTGAGCGAAACCTTATACTCACACGTACGTTGAACGGGAATACTTGCTACAAATGTTTGGGTAAATATGGTGTCACATAAGAATCTAATACAATCCGTTATCACTTGAGATACTATTAACCCTTGAAATGGAGCCGTGGGTCGATGTGTAAATCTTGCAAGGTGAGGTTGAGCACCGTTCGTCCGATTCATGTGAGTGAATGATGAGTGTGAAGGTGTTAAGGAAAATTAAACTTTCTTAGAGTGTGAATCGTTGCAATTTCGAGGACGAAATTCTTTTTAACTGGGGAATGATGTAACACCCACGAGTTTTGACTTATTTGACTAGGTTTGACTTTTGTTGACTATGTTATTAATTGTGAAATTATGGAGAATATCGATACTTGTGGACTTATGTAATTAATAAAAGTCGGATTATGTTTATGAGACTTGATGTAATTTTGTGATATTTAACATTTACGTGTTAGTCGGGGTACCGTTTGGTAACTAGCTAGTAGTATGGGGGTGTAAGAGTCTTGTGAGTGTGTGTGTGGTGACCCTAGTTCCCTTCCCCACCTCCCATTTCCCCCTTATCTCTTCACACACACAAAACACACACTCTCTCTTTCTCTCTCAATTTCAAGAACACACACAAACACACACTAATCATATTTTCTTCAAAATTTCGGATCTAAGGCTAAGGGTAACTTCAAAAGTGTGAGTATTTAGTTAAACAATAATCTTTCCCTTCAAAACTTCAAGATTTTTGGTTTGAGAAAGTGTTCTTCATCCTCAAGAGCTCCAAAACCGGATTTCGAGCTTCGGGACGAATTGGTAAGTGATCTTTAGCTCAAAATGTTCCTTTTAACTAGTAGATAACTTCCTTGTGTTAGATCTAAACGATTTGGGGTCGATTCGTGTGTAAAATTGGTGTTTTAGCTCAAAAACGGGTTTGAGATTAAAGGTTGTGTAATACCCCAAGCCGAGGCTCGGAATATCACGGAAATCATATAGCGCAAGGTGGAATTACAATAGAACAAACTAAATGCAATTAAAGATTCAGTGAATCCATTTCAATACGAACCAAGTACCAAAATACATAAGGAGCACATAGCCATCAAAGTCTACAAAAGAATATCTCAAGATGGAAAATCGATCCTAAGTAATGCAAAAGAGAAGGTCAATGAATCCTTGATTCATAAAGTCCAAGCCCGGGTTGACGGCAAGCAAGCAACTAAACTCCGCGTCCGGGGAGAACCTGATTACCTGAAAAGTGTACTAAGCATAGTCAACACAAGGTTGGTGAGTTCGTAGTAATGGTCCATAAGGAACCATAGGCAATAATCATAATGTACAAGTGGAGGCTAAACATGACTTACAGTGAGCCTCTAAGAAACACAATAATGTCCAACAACAAGATTACACAAGTACAAAAAGCGTGTAATAAGAAATGCATAAATGATATGAATATCAATGCAATGCCATATGCGTAAGTAAGCCAAAATGCTTATCTTATGCGTGATCTCCGGTCACCTATGCAACGATACTCGCTTGTCATCACCATGAACAAAGCGGCATCTCAAAAACATCGAGATATATATGTCTGTATACTCGGGGTCAAGATCTACATCCAAAATGGGTGCATACATCTATACACCAGGATGTCGGCAATCCCCTGCCGAGGGCTCATCAGCAATGTATGCAATGCTTACAATCAATTGTAAATGCATCAATCATAAACCAACAATCAACATATAATGAACCTGAGCCAACAATCAATATTCGTCAAACATAAGCCAACAATCAATATTCGACAAACATAAGCCAACAATCCATATTCGA
This sequence comes from Erigeron breviscapus, assembly GCA_034093135.1. NCBI lineage: Eukaryota > Viridiplantae > Streptophyta > Magnoliopsida > Asterales > Asteraceae > Erigeron > Erigeron breviscapus. The sequence continues at coordinate 124,380,641 of CM067173.1, forward strand.
CAAACATAAGCCACTAACCACAATTTTAACCAACTATACGTACATACACTTAGAGGATTCTACTTCCTTCGGGTCCCAGATGCTTATATATAGGGTCACCCGCAGCCTTCCCACCACATCTATAACCCAATGAATGCATAACCGACCTTCATGTATGTACGTCTATCCTAATATTAACGAAATACTTACAAATATAAACTAAGTCATTCAAACGTGATAATCGTCTCAACAATTCAACAATTAAACCAAATTAACCAATCAATCAACAGCGTAAGTAAACACGCAAGTTTACACTTTTCATCCCGAATCTCAAGCGAATAGGGAGATACGAAACTCACCTTGTCCGGCAAAGAAGCTAGTATACGATTACAAACGAGTAATAGGATCCACACGTCCACAACCTATAATTATACATCATAATACCGTAATGTCAACTCTACAATCATAAACAAGTTGTTTTAGCACAATTAAGTCAAGTCACAAACCCTAAACACCTTTACAACTTTAACGAGTAGGAACAAGACGCATTCGACTCGACCTTTTAGAAATGAGAAGAGATTCATACAAAAAGAGTGTTACTACTAGAAACTAGACTCTCTTACGATTCCAACGATAGGTCATAAGACTTGTTTGGAGTTATGGATCAAAAGTTATTAACGTTTAAAAATCAACGCGCATATTTTCACAAAACCTATCCACTGAGCCGCAGTGGCTAAGTCGAACCCAGACCAGAGCCTAGGCACTGCGCCGCAGTGGGCTAAGGCTATGCCACTGCAACACAGTGGCCTCTTTCTGCAGTCAGTACCTGCAGTTTATGCAGGAAACACGAACCAAAACCCCCAATTTCGACCCAAACCATACCAAAACGATTTGTAAAGACTTGTAACTTGTTTTGAAGCATAACTAAGCATCATTAACCATAAATACACATAATCCAAACCATAATTTCGACCAAAACATCAAAATCACTCCCAAATCCTTCAAACCCTAATTTAACCCAAATTTGACCTAAAACAAGATTTAAGCCGATTTAAGACTTGCAAACGCTCGAGATGACTAGAAATGCATAAACAAACATAAGTAGGTACAAATGAGATGAATTAGACTTACCAAAATTCCTCCTTGAGCTAGAACCCGAAATTAGGTCAAAAATGGGTAAAAATGCTTGCACTTGACTTTTGATTCTTCAATATGACGATAATGAGATGAAAGTGACTATGATTCTAATGTTATTTCAGTTCTAACACTAAATCGATGCAAGAATAGGTGAAGAGAAGGAAGGGTTTTCTTTTGCTTTCTTTACTTGAGAGAATAAGAGAAAGGGAGATAGAGAGAAATGAGAGGATAAGGGGGGGGGATGGGTCACTAGTAGGCTCATGGGTCATGGACAACCCATGGGTCGACCCGTTTCCCTCTATAAGCCAATCTACAATCGTTAGGCATTTAAACACCAGTCAAAACATATTATCGATCCGAAAATAGCACGTTGTCATTTAATTCACAAAACGACCCAAATAATTTATTAACTTAAATTTTTAGTCATATTACACGTAAAGTCAATGGGTCAATGGGTCGTCCCGAAATTCAACAAAACACTAATTACTAAATAATGCGGATACTTAGACTTCATATGATCCTCTCGCTCCCAAGTGAACTCGGCTCCACGTCTAGCATTCCATCTAATCTTAACAATCGTGTAGCGTTTGTTCTTGAGTTTCTTTTCTTGACGATCCAAGATCTCCACCGGCTCTTCAACAAAGTTTAAGTTCGAATCAACCCTAATTTCGTCCATAGGCACATGATGTGTAGGATCCGCCAAACACTTGCGCAAGTTACAAATATGAAACACATCATGCACACTGTTAAGCTCTTGAGGCAATTCTAGCCGATAAGCAACTTTCCCAACCCGTTCAAGAATCTTGAAAGGACCAATATACCTTGGTGCAAGTTTTCCCCGCTTCACAAAATATACAACACCTTTCCAAGGCGACACTTTCAAAAGCACATAATTACCGATTTCAAACTCCAACGGTCTCCGCCTCACATCGGCATACTTCTTTTGACGTTCACGGGCCAATTGCAACCTTTCCTTAATTTGAGATATTACCTTAGTCGTTTCAATCACAATTTCTGGCCCGATAAGTTGACTCTCTCCAATTTCCGCCCAAGTTAGGGGAGAACGACATATCCTACCATACAATGCCTTAAAGGGTGCCATTTGAATGGTAGCATGATAACTATTGTTGTATGAAAACTCGACTAGCGGCAAATGGTCTTCCCAACTCCCACCAAAATCAATTGCACATGCCCTCAACATGTCTTCAAGTGTTTGAATGGTTCTCTCGGTTTGCCCATCCGTTTGAGGGTGAAACGCCGTGCTCATGTCAAGTCGAGTACCCATGGCTTTTTAAAAGGCTTCCCAAAATTTTGATTTGAAACGGGCATCTCTATCAGAAATGATAGAAATCGGCACTCCATGCTTAGATATCACTTCCTTGATGTACAAACGAGCCAATGTGTCAAATTTATCGGTTTCACGAATGGCTAAAAAGTGAGCCGACTTCGTTAACCGATCTACTATCACCCAAATCGTGTCACGACCGCTTCTCATCTTCGGTAGTTTGGTAATGAAATCCATTGAAATATGTTCCCACTTCCATTCGGGCATCACCGGTTGTACCAACAATCCGGGTGGCTTCTTGTGACCGGCTTTGACTTGTAAGCAAGTAAGACACTCACTCACATACCTAGCCACATCACGCTTCATGCCCGGCCACCAATACAAGTCTTTCAAGTCAAAGTACATCTTATCCGACCCGGGATGGACCGAATAAGGCGATAGGTGAGCTTCATTCATAATAAGCATTCTTAAGTCACCGAAAATAGGAACCCAAAGTCTTTCAACCATGTATAGCCCATTATCATTCTTTCGGTCAAATTGTTGTTCCATGCCATCTAGGTTTTCGTTTCCAAACTTTTCCGGTAGGGTGGCTTGAATTTGGGCTTCAATAATCCGGTCACGAATACTTGGCCCCACCGTGAAGTTCATAGCTCTAGCCCGTCTTGGTTTCACTCTCTCCTTTCGGCTCAAGGCATCGGCTACTACATTTTCCTTACCCGGGTGATATCGGATGTCACAATCATAATCACTAAATAGTTCAAGCCAACGCCTTTGCCTCATATTCAATTTACTTTGGTTGAAGATGTGTTGGAGACTTTTGTGATCGGTATAAATCACACATTTGGTGCCATAGAGATAATGCCTCCAACACTTCAAAGCAAACACAACCGCTCCCAATTCCAAATCATGTGTCGGGTAGTTCTTCTCATGCACCTTCAATTGACGAGAGGCATAAGCAATGACTTTACCCCTTTGCATAAGAACACAACCCAACCCTTGTCCCGAAGCATCACAATAAACAACAAAATCTTCGATCCCATCCGGTAGCGTTAAAATAGGAGCGTCACATAACATATCTTTAAGAGTTTGGAAGGCGTTTTCTTGTCTTTCGCCCCATTCAAAGTTTCTATCTTTTTGAGTCAAGAGGGTGAGTGGTTGTGCAATACGGGAGAAGTTTTCAATGAATCTTCTATAGTAACCCGCCAATCCAAGGAATTGACGGATTTCGGATGGCGTTCCGGGTCTTCTCCAATTCTTGACCGCTTCAATCTTGCTTGGGTCCACATGAATACCATCTTTGCTCACTACATGACCAAGAAAGTGGACCTCTTCCAACCAAAACTCACACTTGGAGAATTTGGCACACAACTTTTCTTTTCTTAGTAACTCAAGCACTTCACGCAAGTGCTCAACATGCTCCTCCTTTGTCTTCGAGTATACAAGTATGTCATCAATGAATACAATGACAGACTTGTCTAAGTATGGTTGACACACCCAGTTCATCAAGTTCATGAACACCGCCGGTGCATTAGTCAACCCAAAGGGCATTACGGTGAATTCAAAGTGACCATACCTTGTGCGAAAAGCCGTTTTGGGGATGTCATCTTCATATACTCGGAGTTGATGATAACCCGAGCGAAGATCGATTTTTGAGAAGTGTTTAGCACCTTGAAGTTGATCAAATAAGTCATCGATTCTTGGGAGAGGATACCGGTTCTTCACTGTGAGCTTGTTTAATTCCCGGTAATCGATACACATTCTGAAGGACCCATCTTTCTTTTTGACGAAGAGAACAGGAGCACCCCAAGGAGATTGACTAGGGCGAATGAAACCCTTCTCTTAGAGTTCCTTGAGTTGAGTTTGTAGCTCTTGCATTTCGGTTAGAGCTAGTCTATAAGGAGCTTTTGCTACGGGCGCGGCTTCGGGGATAAGATTAATACGAAAGTCTAGTTCACGAGTTGGAGGTAACCCCGGCAAGTCATCCGGAAAAACATCGGGAAATTCACAAACAATAGGAACGGTCTTCAATTCTACCCTTGTGACGCTAGCACTAAAGACTTTAGAATTAGAGGAATCGGATATTTCACCTTGAACCCTAAGAATTCTACCGTTAGTCAAAGGTATCTTAACAACTCTCTCGCCACAATCAATGGTTGCATTTACCGCCATCAACCAATCCATACCCACAATAACATCAAAACTCCCAATATCCAAAGGTATAAGGTCTATGAAGAAATCGACATCTTCCAAAGTCAAGACGCAATCGCGAAGTATTTGACTAATTTTAGTTAGTGACCCGTTTACCATTTCAATGTCAAGCACATAGTTTAAAGCACAAGGATTCACATCAATCAAAGGAACAAAGTTAGAGGACACGAGGCTATAATCGGCCCCAGAATCAAATAGGACGGTTGCATAGTGACCATTAAGGAGAAAAGTACCTGCTACTATGTTAGGATCATTGCGGGCTTCATTTGCATTGGCCGCAAAGGCTCGGCCGCGTGGTTGCACTTGGTGGCCTTGTTGTCCCCGGTTTTGGTTAAGCCCGACCATTTGGAGTTGATTGGGGTGGACGGCTACTTGAACTTGTTGTCCCACCCATCGAGGACAATTATTACGGTAGTGGTCACGACTACCACATTCAAAACATTCTCCTCTTCGTTGGTTGCCTTGAGGAGGAACGGCCCGAATAGGAGCCACATTCACTGGGCCCGCTCTTGGAACCCTACACTCCCTGGCGAAGTGCCCCGCTTGGTTACAATTAAAGCATGCTCTGCATTGGGCATTGGCGGGGTGGTGTTGGTTGCATCTCCCACAGAAAGGATGGGGTCCAGTATAAGCTTTCCTGGCCGGTTCCACCGCCGCCATCACCCTACCCCTATTTGCATTCTTGGGGTCAAACCTCCCCACTTTCTTTACCCCGCTCGACTCTCCCACTTCTTTCCTCTTGTTTGATGAGGATTTGCTCAAAACACCACTTCTCAATAAATCTTCAGTCACACTCCCGGCTTGGTTGACCGCATTAGCCAAAGAAGTAGGCATGTTGGAGTTTACATAAGATCGGACTTGAGGATTCAAGCCCAGTACGAACTTCTGGATGGCCTGAGGCTCGGTACCCACCAAGTGAGGAATGAGGGTAGACAACTCTTGAAATCGTCTAACATAGCCCTTGTAATCGGCTCCCTCCATGTTGAGATTTGCAAACTCAATGGTTAAGTTTGGTAGTTCATACGGAGGACAAAACTTTGCTTTCACTTTGTTCTTGAAGTCAATCCACTCCAAATTATGAGTCCGCCCCAACGTTATTTCTTGGTTTCACCAACTCAAGGCGTCATGTCTAAACATGCCGGATGCATAGGAAATCCGGTCATCATAGGTGCAATGACTCCTTTCAATCACCGCCTCTATCGCCTCAAACCACCTTATACATTCTGTGGGACCCCCTTTCCCATCGAACTCCGGTGCCCCATAACTTTTAAAGTCTTTAAATATACACCCTTGACGGTATCCTCCATGTCGATTATACATGGGCATACCGTTACCAACTCCCACTGGTCCCTCTTCTTCATTTTCTTTGGCATGAGGTTGAGCATTTTCGTTATTTTCATTTTCTGGAGCTTCGTTGTTTTGAGCCAAATTATTTTGCCCAAGATTTGCCGTGACTTGAGCAATAATGGTTGGCATGACATTGGCGATCGTTTGAGCGATCACCTCAGCCATGTTTGGCTCAGGGATTTCACCACGACCCCTTCCTTGGCCCCTACCACGACCTCTACCACGGCCCCTACCTCCTTGTACTTCCGGTTGAGCTTCCGGTTGAGGTTCTTCCTCTTCAGCCCTATAGTTCGTTCCGACTCTCCTTGGTCTCACCATTTCTATAAAACAAGTGACACGTTGACCCGAGAGTTAGTCTCAAATGCTCGCATGTTAGTCACACAAGTAGTCAATGCTCTCATACCGATACCACATACTCATTTCAAAATATTATGCTAAGGCAACAGTGTTAGATTCATAAGGGATTTTTACATATCATAACATTAAGTTGAATTTATTACAATAATTCATCATTAATTCAAGTAATCATGCTCATTACATCATGAAATCAAACAACTAACACGAATGATTCAAAGTATAATTCGAATTCGATATGCTCTCTAGTTATTGACCGGGTATGTATACAAGGTGTACCAACGGCTAACCTTCCACCTAATCAACTTCCATTAAGCATATTGGTTCCTTATTATACTTTAAGCCACACGTGCGCAATCCACGATGTCATGAACTTGCTATAATATCGGGTAACCATAAAAGAGTTGATCGGGTTCTTTTAGGGTTGCCACAATATTATACTAAGTTAATGGCATCCCTTCATTTTGCCCTAAATCATCAAATTAGTTTCAACAATTAACAACAACAAACCATATTAACCATAATCCACATTCATCACATTGAATTCAAGCTATCATACAAGTGGTCTTAACTACGAACTCACACGGGGATTCACATAATTCACATTGCACACGAATTTCCTAACCGTGCATGCTATATGAAGAGTTTTAACTTAAGCCGTAGTCTAGGTCAAACCGCCTAATTCTCTACGACCACGCATGGGCCACCATTCTGTAACACCCCAAGCCGAGGCTCGGAATATCACGGAAATCATATAGCGCAAGGTGGAATTACAATAGAACAAACTAAATGCAATTAAAGATTCAGTGAATCCATTTCAATACGAACCAAGTACCAAAATACATAAGGAGCACATAGCCATCAAAGTCTACAAAAGAATATCTCAAGATGGCAAATCGATCCTAAGTAATGCAAAAGAGAAGGTCAATGAATCCTTGATTCATAAAGTCCAAGCCCGGGTTGACGGCAAGCAAGCAACTAAACTCCGCGTCCGGGGAGAACCTGATTACCTGAAAAGTGTACTAAGCATAGTCAACACAAAGTTGGTGAGTTCGTAGTAATGGTCCATAAGGAACCATAGGCAATAATCATAATGTACAAGTGGAGGCTAAACATGACTTACAGTGAGCCTCTAAGAAACACAATAATGTCCAACAACAAGATTACACAAGTACAAAAAGCGTGTAATAAGAAATGCATAAATGATATGAATATCAATGCAATGCCATATGCGTAAGTAAGCCAAAATGCTTATCTTATGCGTGATCTCCGGTCACCTATGCAACGATACTCGCTTGTCATCACCATGAACAAAGCGGCATCTCAAAAACATCGAGATATATATGTCTATATACTCGGGGTCAAGATCTACATCCAAAATGGGTGCATACATCTATACACCAGGATGTCGGCAATCCCCTGCCGAGGGCTCATCAGCAATGTATGCAATGCTTACAATCAATTGTAAATGCATCAATCATAAACCAACAATCAACATATAATGAACCTAAGCCAACAATCAATATTCGTCAAACATAAGCCAACAATCAATATTCGACAAACATAAGCCAACAATCCACATTCATCACATTGAATTCAAGCTATCATACAAGTGGTCTTAACTACGAACTCACACGGGGATTCACATAATTCACATTGCACACGAATTTCCTAACCGTGCATGCTATATGAAGAGTTTTAACTTAAGCCGTAGTCTAGGTCAAACCGCCTAATTCTCTACGACCACACATGGGCCACCATTCTGTAACACCCCAAGCCGAGGCTCGGAATATCACGGAAATCATATAGCGCAAGGTGGAATTACAATAGAACAAACTAAATGCAATTAAAGATTCAGTGAATCCATTTCAATACGAACCAAGTACCAAAATACATAAGGAGCACATAGCCATCAAAGTCTACAAAAGAATATCTCAAGATGGCAAATCGATCCTAAGTAATGCAAAAGAGAAGGTCAATGAATCCTTGATTCATAAAGTCCAAGCCCGGGTTGACGGCAAGCAAGCAACTAAACTCCGCGTCCGGGGAGAACCTGATTACCTGAAAAGTGTACTAAGCATAGTCAACACAAAGTTGGTGAGTTCGTAGTAATGGTCCATAAGGAACCATAGGCAATAATCATAATGTACAAGTGGAGGCTAAACATGACTTACAGTGAGCCTCTAAGAAACACAATAATGTCCAACAACAAGATTACACAAGTACAAAAAGCGTGTAATAAGAAATGCATAAATGATATGAATATCAATGCAATGCCATATGCGTAAGTAAGCCAAAATGCTTATCTTATGCGTGATCTCCGGTCACCTATGCAACGATACTCGCTTGTCATCACCATGAACAAAGCGGCATCTCAAAAACATCGAGATATATATGTCTATATACTCGGGGTCAAGATCTACATCCAAAATGGGTGCATACATCTATACACCAGGATGTCGGCAATCCCCTGCCGAGGGCTCATCAGCAATGTATGCAATGCTTACAATCAATTGTAAATGCATCAATCATAAACCAACAATCAACATATAATGAACCTGAGCCAACAATCAATATTCGTCAAACATAAGCCAACAATCAATATTCGACAAACATAAGCCAACAATCCATATTCGACAAACATAAGCCACTAACCACAATTTTAACCAACTATACGTACATACACTTAAGAGGATTCTACTTCCTTCGGGTCCAGATGCTTATATATAGGGTCACCCGCAGCCTTCCCACCACATCTAAAACCCAATGAATGCATAACCGACTTTCATGTATGTACGACTATCCTAATATTAACGAAATACTTACAAATATAAACTAAGTCATTCAAACGTGATAATCGTCTCAACAATTCAATATTTAAACCAAATTAACCAATTAATCAACAACGTAAGTAAACACGCAACTTTACACTTTTCAGCCCAAATCTCAAGCGAGTAGGGAGATACGAAACTCACCTTGTCCGGCAAAGAAGCTAGTATACGATTACAAACGAGTAATAGGATCCACACGTCCACAACCTATAATTATACGTCATAATACCGTAATGTCAACTCTACAATCATAAACAAGTTGGTTTAGCACAATTTAGTCAAGTCACAAACCCTCAACACCTTTACAACTTTAACGAGTAGGAACAAGACGCATTCGACTCGACCTTTTTAGAAATGAGAAGAGATTCATACAAAAAGAGTATTACTACTAGAAACTAGACTCTCTTACGATTCCAACGATAGGTCATAAGACTTGTTTGGAGTTATGGATCAAAAGTTATTAACGTTTAAAAATCAACGCACATATTTTCACAAAACCTATCCACTGCGCCGCAGTGAGCCAGAACCATGCTCACTGCTCCGCAGTGGCTAAGGCTATGCCACTACGCCGCAGTGGCCTCTTTCTGCAATCAGTACCTGCAGTTTATGCAGGAAACACGAATCAAAACCCCCAATTTCGACCCAAACCATACCAAAATGATTTGTAAAGACTTGTAACTTGTTTTGAAGCATAACTAAGCATCATTAACCATAAATACACATAATCCAAACCATAATTTCGACCAAAACATCAAAATCACTCCCAAATCCTTCAAACCCTAATTTAACCCAAATTTGACCTAAAACAAGATTTAAGCCGATTTAAGACTTGCAAACGCTCGAGATGACTAGAAATGCATAAACAAACATAAGTAGGTACAAATGAGATGAATTAGACTTACCAAAATTCCTCCTTGAGCTAGAACCCGAAATTAGGTCAAAATGGGTAAAAATGCTTGCACTTGACTTTTGATTCTTCAATATGACGATAATGAGATAAAGTGACTATGATTCTAATGTTATTTCAGTTCTAACACTAAATCGATGCAAGAATAGGTGAAGAGAAAGAAGGGTTTTCTTTTGCTTTCTTTACTTGAGAGAATAAGAGAAAGGGAGATAGAGAGAAATGAGAGGATAAGGGGGGGGAATGGGTCACTAGTAGGCTCATGGGTCATGGACAACCCATGGGTCGACCCGTTTCCCTCTATAAGCCAATCTACAATCGTTAGGCATTTAAACACCAGTCAAAACATATTATCGATCCGAAAATAGCACGTTGTCATTTAATTCACAAAACGACCCAAATAATTTATTAACTTAAATTTTTAGTCATATTACACGTAAAGTCAATGGGTCAACATTCACAGATGTTACAGGTTGAGAAATCGGAAGTGGGTTTGTGAATTGGTATGTTTTTATGTTGTGGTTATACTTGAATTTGATTGTGTTAAAGTTTGGTAGCTGGATTTGGCTTCTAGGGTTGTCGATTTAAGGTCAAAACCCATTTTCTTGTTCTTCGTAATCTGCGAACGATCTTCATGAATTGGAGGATGATCCGTGTTCATCACATCATCCGCCAGATCATCCGTGTTTGTTTGATTGTTTGGTTGACTTGATTGACGGTTTATTGATTGTTTGGTTGACTTTGACGTATGATTGTGATATTATGATTTATTTAGGATAGTTGTGCCTACATGGAAGTCGGTTATACCTTCAAAGGGTTTTAGATGTGGTGGGAAGGCTGCGGGTGACCCTATATATAAGCATCTAGAACTTGATGAAGGTAAAGCCCTCCGAAGTGTATGTACATGGTGTTCTTGGTGTATTTGATGGATATTGGGATTGTGATTGATTAAACATATACGCATTGTTACACATGATTTGAGCGGTTTACACGCAAGCATACTCTATTTGAGCGGTTTACACGCAAGCATACTCTATTTACGCGGTTTACACGCAAGCATACTCTATTTACGCGGTTTACACGCAAGCATACTCTATTTATACGGTTTACACGCAAGCTAACCCTTTCTGTGTGGTACACACGCATGCACACACTATTTGGTGCATTAGTGACATGGTTGACACACATTTGATATACATTATGACATCTGCATACATACGATACATGATTTGATATTGACATTACTTGTGTTCGTTCATTACACGTATTTGCTATGCATCGTATACTTATATGTCATTATACATTCGTTTATGATTATATATCGTGATTAGGATAGTTGTACATACACGGAAGTCGATTATGCCTTCAAAGGGTTGTAGATGTGGTGGGAAGGCTGCGGGTGACCCTATATATAAGCATCTAGAACTTGATGAAGGTAAAGCCCTCCGAAGTGTATGTACATGGTGTTCTTGGTGTATTTGATGGATATTGGGATTGTGATTGATTAAACATATACGCATTGTTACACATGATTTGAGCGGTTTACACGCAAGCATACTCTATTTGAGCGGTTTACACGCAAGCATACTCTATTTACGCGGTTTACACGCAAGCATACTCTATTTACGCGGTTTACACGCAAGCATACTCTATTTATGCGGTTTACACGCAAGCTAACCCTTTCTGTGTGGTACACACGCATGCACACACTATTTGGTGCATTAGTGACATGGTTGACACACATTTGATATACATTATGACATCTGCATACATACGATACATGATTTGATATTGACATTACTTGTGTTCGTTCATTACACGTATTTGCTATGCATCGTATACTTATATGTCATTATACATTCGTTTATGATTATATATCGTGATTAGGATAGTTGTACATACACGGAAGTCGATTATGCCTTCAAAGGGTTGTAGATGTGGTGGGAAGGCTGCGGGTGACCCTATATATAAGCATCTATGATTTGATGAAAGTAGAATCCTCCGAGGTGTATGTACATGTTGTTTCAGTTGTTGGTTGATTGCTTGACTTGTGGTTGGACTTGGGGAAACCGATCTATGGGAGTCGGTTGGATGCATGACTTGTGGTTGAACTGGGGAGACCGAATTATGGGAGTCAGTTGGTGAACTTATTTGATGTGATTGAATGGACACTTACACTTACACGTCTATGGTGCGGGACTCACGCATAGACACCTTATTTGTGCGGGACGCACACAGACCCTAAGTATGTAGTCACACATACTTACATTTGATGATTGTTGAGAGACACACATGATATACATTCATACACTGCTTGGTCATGTCTCATGCACCTATACTTTATGCATTCTTATTGTTTCGCATATTCTTTGATATTGACATCACTTATGCATGGTTGTGACACGCATCCCTCTTCATTGTTGATACACTATTAGCTTGTTATGTGACGAGGTTTACTATCCGTTTACCTATCTTGGTTGACCTTGTGCCTTGTAAAGGCTACTTGTAAGACATTACTTACTTTTCCTTATACATATCGTGATTGTTGACGATGGTTCCATGTGATCCATCACTACGAACTCACCAACCTAGTGTCGACTTTGTTTAGTGCACTTTTCAGGTATTCGTGTGAAATTGAAGACTTGATGGCTATTTGTTGATTTTGCTAGGGCTTGGACTGGGACTTACATGGATCCGTGATCCGTTGCCCTCTTAGGGTTTATGCTTAGGATCTTCTAGTTTGTATTGTATTATTGTTTGAATCTCGATGATGACTTCTTGTTTACTTTGCATCTTGTACCTTAAATGTTGGTTTGGGTTCACCGAATCCTTTTATTTCATGTAGTTTATGTTCTACGATAATTCCACTGTGTGTATATATTTTCCGTGATATTCCGAGCTCTTGCTTGGGGTGTTACATTTGAATATCTCATTTTTTTAAGTATATTTTTACATTTTAACGTATAAGTATTTTTTGTTTCATATACTAATTCTTATATTGATAATGTTGTAAAACCCGTGTATTTGACACGGGTCTAAAATCTAGTTATTATTATAAGACGTTTGATATAAATCACACAACAAATTGTCGTTTATACACAATTCATTCTATGCATTTTTTAAAAATGCGTAAACTTTTGTTGACTTGTTCGCATTTATAAACGTGTACATATAGTCTACATCATATATCATATAAACCAAATTCTTTTTCAAATTTCACATAATACCCAACAAAATCGCAATAGAATACGCAAAATCGCATTCAGTTTCACAAAATCGCAACTAAAAAGCTAAAATGCAATTAGATATCCAAATCGCAACCAAAAATCAAATATGGCAACGAGAAGAAAAATCCCAATGAGAAACCGGAAAATTGCAACTTCGAGTTTTTGTTGCAATTTTGACTTTTTTGCAACTTTAACTTAATTTTTATTGTAATTTTAACTTTTGCATTATGATTTTCAGTTTTTGGTAGTAATTGTACTAACTAAACAAAAAAATATGAGCATGCTTCCACAAATCTGTAGTTGTATTTTGGAAATCAGAGAGAAATCATTTGAAAAGCAAAACAAAGATAAGTTGACTCATAATAGATAAATCACATTTACTAATATATAGAATTTAGGAATCGTAGAAAACTGAAAATCCCAACGAGAAAACATAAATCACAACGAGAAAGTCATAATCTCCACGAAAAAGTCATAATTAAAAAAAAAGGGTCAAAATCGGAACAAAAAGTCAAAGTTTCTATTTCTTGAAATCTAATTGCGGTTCTACTATTTTTTTTGCGATTATCCGGTTTTCCGTTTCGATTTTAGGTTTTTGGCATCTTTGACCTCAAATACCTTTTTGGCATCATCCCTTATCTACATCATTAAGAAAAGCTTGAGGCAACTTTTATGACATGTTGGGTTATTATTTCCAAAAATCTTTCGGCGGGCCGTCGGTGGCTCATGTCTTTTGTGGTATGAGTGTTACTTGAGGAGATGTGATATGAAACTAGCGTCCTATTGAAGTTTTATAATATATGTTAATAGAAAATTTAAGGGATTAATCACGGGAAGACTAACGTACTTTTCCATTTGTACACGGTTCCCAAAATTCACCGGTTTACCGGTGATAGTCGGTTTTTACACTTTTCTTTTAATTAAATTATTACGTGGCGTTATAAGTTAGATTACGTGTACTGTAATATACATAATTATGATCAAACACACTCTCTTAACTTAATAAACCCAATCGCTCATTCATTCTTCCCCGATGATCACCTCCAATCGTGCTTCTTCCCCAGACAAATCAATGATTCAAGATTAAAATACGCGTCTGTATCAAAATCCCATCGTGGAATTATTTACCCTTCAACCATATATCAGGTTTGTATCAAAATCCCCAATACTTAATTTTCGTGCCCTAATTTTTTTTTATGAACCCATTTAATTGTTTTTATTATTATTATTATTAACAGATATCGAATTAGAATGTCGTTTTTATCCGTCAATGTGTGTCGAGATGGAGTTTTCGTTTATTGCCCATTTAGGTATGATGGTGGGTTGAAAAATGTTGTGACTGGTATTGATTTTAGTGGATTTAGCTATAATGATTTGGTTGGGTTTGTGAATAAGATGTGTGATCTTAAATCCGAGAGGTTATATTACAAGATTCCATCTCATCCAATTACACAACTCTTAGAGATTAGGAATAACGATGATATGAAGGGATTTATTGAAGCTGGTATTGTGAATAATGATCAAATAGACCTATATGTTGAGCATAATGATTACGATATCATTGAAATGATTCAACATATACCCTTTTTCGTTGAATCTGAAAAAGAAAACTCTGATGATAATTTCGAGATAAGAAAAGATGTACCAGAATTTGTAAAATTTGATATGGAAGGTGAAGAACATGTTAACATTCCTAAGAGAAAATTGGAAGATAAGTTTTTGACCTCTTTGTGTGAAGGTAATTATATTCGAATGAGTAGGAGGGTTAGAGAAGAACAGGCCAACAATGAGGGTTTATAGGTAGATGAAAAAGATGAGGCTGAAATCCCTTATGAGTTTAGAATTAAACAAGGTGTGAGGTATCCTGCCCATGATCCATCCCAATCTTGGAACCAAATGAAACCAGTTCTTGAAATGAGGTTTGAATCACCAGAACACTTGAAGTTTTCACTGGTTAATTATGCTGTGGCTAATGGTTATCAGTTATGGTACCACAAAAATGACAAATCATCATTGCTTGTGAAGTGTGATAGAAATGTTGAGGAAGGAAGGTGTTCAAGCAAAAAGGGAAATAAGGATAAGATAGTTGGAAGAAAGGCAAGGAACTTGTAGTTGGCAAAAGAAAACAGTTAAGAACAAGATCAAAAACAGGCATCATCTAGCAAGCAAGGTGAATGTAGCAAAACAAAAGAGAAGGAAGTTGTGTCACCAAGAAGAACTAAAAACATGGCTAGAAGGCTGGCAACAAAAAACATGCCCATTTAGACTTTGGGCTTCATGGATGCAGGATGAAAAATCCTTTCAGATCAAATCACTGATTGATGAGCATAGTTATTTAAGAAAGTTTGACCTAGGATCTTTGGTCACAAGTAAATGGATTGCATTTCATTATCAAAAGAGGATACTAGAGGACAGAAAGCTGAGTTATAGAAAGATGAAGCAGGACATTAAAGAGAGGTTCTTGATAGATGTGTCTCATGGTCAGTGTAAAGAAGCAAAACTGTGGGCACTTCATGATTATGGGGGTGGTTTGAAAGAGCATTATGCAATGTTATGGGACTATAGAGAAGAAGTTCTGAGATCAAACCCTGGTTCAACAGTGGCATTGGATGTGGATTCAAATGGAAGCACATACTTCAACAGAATGTATGTATGCTTCAAAGGTATTTCATATACTCATTACATTTGTTTTAGTAGAATTTTGTTATTTCAGTTATTTACATGGGCAGATCATTGGCAGGTGTCAAGGATGGATGGTCTACTGGATGTAGGAAGGTAATAAGGACCCATCTTTACCACCTGTCCAAAAGAAAATGCAAGGAGGCCTAAGAAAAAGAGACAAAGACATCCAACTGAAGAGCCTAACAGAGTTTCAAGGGTTGGGAGAGAAATGACTTGCAAGAACTGTTATCAAAAAGGCCATAATAAGATAACATGCAAAAATGAGCCAAAGGAACCACCTGCTGGGAAAAAGGCAAGATCTGGATCCACTTCAGTAGGAAATCAGGTAATATTGCAACTTTAAAAATGGTTTTTTTGTGTTTGTGTTAACTTTTGACCCTTATATTCTGTTATTATTTAGGGTACACAACCAATGGAACAAGATGGTGAAGGACCCATGGAAGAGCCTGCTACTAGGAATGTGGATGAACCAATGGAACAAGATGGTGAAGGACCCATGGAAGAGCCTGCTACTAGGAATGTGGATGAACCAATGGAACAGCCTTTGGAAAGAAATGTGGATGAACCCATGGAACATCCTGCTACTCAAGAATCCCAGAATGTGTCTACTAGATCAAGACCACCATCTTACAGAATTCTCAGACAGAGACTTGCAAGAAATGTTGTAGCTAAGGATGGAAGTGGTACATCATCAAAGCCAATTGTTATGGAGTAAATGGCACATGTTTTTTGTCAGTCAATGTAGCATCTTTTGTTAAACAATGGCACAGCTTTTGGGATAGTTTATGCTGTATGTAATATGTCCAAGAATTGCACAGCTTTATGAAACATGGAATATTGTATTTTGACTGAATTTCTTTAAACCAGATGGCTTATGACTGAATTTCTTTTCTTTCAATATTTGCACATCTTTGACTGAATTTCTTTAAACCAGATGGCTTATGACTGAATTTCTTTAAACCAGATGGCTTATGACTGAATTTCTTTAACCAGATGGCTTATGACTGAATTTCTTTAAACCAGATGGCTTATGACTGAATTTCTTTAAACCAGATGGCTTATGACTGAATTTCTTTAAACCAGATGGCTTATGACTGAATTTCTTTAAACCAGATGGCTTATGACTGAATTTCTTTAAACCAGATGGCTTATGACTGAATTTCTTTAAACCAGATGGCTTATGACTGAATTTCTTTAAACCAGATGGCTTATGACTGAATTTCTTTAAACCAGATGGCTTATGACTGAATTTCTTTAAACCAGATGGCTTATGACTGAATTTCTTTAAACCAGATGGCTTATGACTGAATTTCTTTAAACCAGATGCACAGCTTTATGAAACATGGAATATTGTATTTTGACTGAATTTCTTTAAACCAGATGGCTTATGACTGAATTTCTTTTCTTTCAATATTTGCACATCTTTTGTTAAACAATGGCACAGCTTTTGGGATAGTTTATGCTGTATGTAATATGTCCAAGAATTGCACAGCTTTATGAAACATGGAATATTGTATTTTGACTGAATTTCTTTAAACCAGATGGCTTATGACTGAATTTCTTTTCTTTCAATATTTGCACATCTTTATGAAACATGGAATATTGTATTTTGACTGAATTTCTTTAAACCAGATGGCTTATGACTGAATTTCTTTTCTTTCAATATTTGCACATCTTTTGTTCATGAAATATACCAACTCATGTATATTGTAGAAACAATAATTCTAGGAAAATGCAGGTTATATTACAAAAGATAATAAGATCCATTCATATTACATTTGAAACTACATAATAAGATATTATTAACCCAAAAACACCCATAATAAACAATACTAGAATCAACACCACTGCCAATTTTTTGTAGAACACATATTTTGACCTCATGTTCTTCAAATCCAACTTCACACACAATTGTTCATTCTTCCCTTTTAGCTCCAATGTTTCTATCTCCATTTTTGCTTTGTAATTACAGAACTCATCTTCAAGTTGTTGCAGCCTATCCTTATACTTCATATCTTCAACAAATTGACACTTTTGTTGCTGGTTCAACCTCGTATACAAATCATACAACACTTCTTTATACCTACAATTCTCGATTTCAGGATCAACCCAGAAGAACTTCCCACATCTCAAATGTGGATTCTGAAAATCCCATTAAAAAAAGGTAAAAACTTTGCATATTATAAGCATTAAAAGACATGAAAATCAGAGTACACATACCATTGAGTTACGACAAGCCAGAAATCTTCTTGCCGGGTTATTTAGGGTCCACGAAGTACGCAATTTCAGGGGCTGATTACAATCACATTGTGAAGGGGGTGGATATTAGAAGAAGAAGAAGAAGAAGAAGCCATTAGAAAATTTAGGGTTTATGCAATTTTGGGGGAAAAAACACAGGAAACAAGTATATATTGAGATATATGTCGTTGTGGAATCCAGGTCAGCTTCATTAAACGTCCACGTGGTTGCC
>CM067173.1:124411564-124471564 GCA_034093135.1 Erigeron breviscapus
CTTTTAATTAATTAAATGTCATAATTAATTGTAGCCTTTGATTAAATTATTTTATGGTTAAGATTGGTTCTCGCACATTTTTATACTTCTTATTTTAACTTTTGACTATATATATATATATGTATATATATATAATATATATTAAATTATATATTATAAACATATATAAAAGCTAAGTTTCCAATAAAAAATTTCACTAGACGTTCAACAAAAACACCACCGTCACATTGTGTAGTTTTCATGTTCCTCTTTGTGTAAGACATGTACATTTTATAGCATCAAGCCATCAAGGGCCTGTGTTTATATTACACAACGAAATCGGGTAACAACTGGGGATCATCAAACCTATATTGGTCTGCTAGATCGATATGCCTTTGTCCCACATATTCGTTCACGTCGTCCATATCATTAACAAAATCAAGATTTGTGTGTTTCTGCAGCATTTTCTCTTTGTCTTCTGAAGAAGATGATGCTGCTTTTCTTGATTGTTCCGGTGAAGATGTATTCATGATCTCTTGATCACGAAACTCTTCTTTGTACATATCTTCAACCATTGGTTTCCATAATCGCACTCTTGCGTTAATAAACCAATTTGCTATCTGATATACACATGGAAATCGATTCATAACAAATAGAGGTTAGGTCATTGCTTTTCGAATTTTGAGTTTACTAAAAATAATTTAGTCGAAATTCGCATTAAGCTCAATAACGAATACACTAAAAAAGTTTGATAGATAAACAATTACCAATCACTAATTTATTATTCAAAATACAAAAAACAATAAATTTAGAAAAAAAAAGAAAAAAAAAAAAAGCTTATCATAAGCATACCTGGCTTCTTGTGAGGCCGGTTTGTCTTGCTAGCATTATCTTTTCGGAGTCTTTAGGGTAACTAAAGAAAACCAACATTACAGAAGTCAAATAGGTGATATAGTATAGATCGAAAATCCAACATAATGGCCCAGGCTTCACCCGATTAATTATAAGATTAGTGCCCCAAAATGTAATCAGTTATACACGAATGGTCATAGTGCTCGTGTGTATTGTGTAGAGTACTTTAATTTGTCCATTGTATGCAAGTAACTTATTCTCTTTTGTCAAATTAGTGTATAATCAGAAATTGGACAAAATAACAATTTTACTTGCATACAATGAACAAATTTGAAAAAACGCTATACACTATGGCTATTCGTGCTTAATTTATTACATTATGGGACACTAATGCCTCTAATTATTTGTGAATGGACGAGTATAGGTAAAACAAATGTAAAAGTGCAAAAATCATTTTATTCTAAAGAGATTATTAGTTAATGAAATAACAGTGCTAATCATACGTGCTAAGCCAATTAAATCAAAGATACCATACGTACGGGTTAAGAAAATGCTCAAAAAGCCAAGCACGAAGGATTGAAACCGAGCCTTCAGGCAATCCTCTCTGTGGCCTCCAAGAATGACGCATAACGCCAAGAGGATGAAGTATCCTTTGCTGCCTAAGCTGCTTTTCCACATTACGTAAACGTGGTAAAACGCGTTCTGAGGAATCATCTTGCTCAACAAGACTTTTCCGGGTCACTTGAATTTGTGCATTAATTGCATCCCTCAAGGTGCGAAAGTGTCGTGAAATCGTTTGATGAGCGAGTGTTGTGTATGATCTAGCAGCCCCACAACCTGTCACCATATCTAATGATCCCTCAACGATTCGCAATTGTTGGCAATATTCTCGGTATTTCCTGTCTACCTACAAAACATTAAATAACATTAATTGTTCGGTTTACTTCAATAAACTCCAGATTCACTCAACGGATTACTTAAGGTTAATGTGTTTAAATATATGTTTTAGATAGGTGATTATGTGATTCTGAATAATCAAGGTTCAAATAACTAGTCTATAATTTGTTGGCTGGTATTAATTGTGATATGCAATGTGATTTGTGGGGTGTAATAAGACCATCAAATATATATGTACATATATTGAAGACCGCAAACACAACTAATCCAAATTAAGGATATTTAAGAAAGGTAAAAAAAATTGTGATAATATATACCTGCAAAATCCTACTTTTGATTTTGCTCGGAGGTTAACATTCTTATGTAATTACAACTCTAGGTCTACTTTTATGATTGACAGAGTTCCCCAACCCAATAGAGCTTGGGAAGCTCGCCATCTTCGTAAAACACTGGATTTGTTATCTCATGCACGTTTGTTTTCGTGGAAAAAAATACCCTTTAGTCATAAGGCATGGAATTAGACCAAGGGGAAGGCTGAAACCAACGTAGACATATTGTCAACGAATTTATATCCCCCCCCCCCCCCCCCCCCCCCTTTCTCCCTCCCAACACCAAATACGAACCGAATGTCTCACCTCTTCATATACTCAACTTATATTCTAGAGAAAACCCATTTTTTGGAAAACCCTGATCTCCATTCTTGGAAAAATTTTCTCACATCAAGAATTGCACCCAAGACATCAATTTTATATGTGCGTGGGTGTGTTTGTGTTTGGGTGTGTGTATGTGGATGTTCATATAAATAATCTTTATCGCACTTCTGAAATGACCCTCATAGATAATTAACATATAGGTATAAGTTGAAAATGTACCTCATCTAATAAAGAAAATAGTTTGGTAGCCTTGTTTTGAAGATCATTTTTCTCAGAAGACGAAAGTTCGCCAGAGGAACTTGTAGTAGACTCGATTCTGGTATTGTGTTCATCGAATTTATGTAGATTGTTGTGCTTGTTCATCTTTAGTTGCCTCATAGCATCATGAATATTAACCATTTCTTCAAGCAGTTCTTGTGATGGTTTAAGATATCTTGAATTGTATATTCTTGGCACAACCCCAGATGGGATTTGATAAGGACTGGAAACTGAACAATGAACATTGTTCATCGGTCGGTCAAACGATAAAAGGTCAACGCTTTCTTCGACTTTATTCCTTTGAGGGCCATGATCAGTATTTGAATGTACTTGAACATGGGGATTCAAGTAGTTATATTGGAAAGGAGGTAAATCCATAGAAGAAGAAGAAGTTATTTGCATTCCAAGACTGAGGGATAATTCTTGAGGATTCTCGGTACTTGGAATATCTTGAGTGTGTGAATGAGTTTGACTCGAAAAAAGATCCAAAAAAGAAGGGTCATTTGAATTATGGTGTTGGTACATAATATCAATTGGAGGATAAGGTGATTCGTGATAAGAATTAAGTTGTTGTTGTTGTTGTGTAGAAAGAAAGGAACTTGGAAGCACATTTCTTTGATGATTTGTTGAAGTTGGATAATAAGTAGCCATCTTTATTTGCAAGAAATTAGTCACTATCACACAAAATTTCAATCACTGGTGAATGATCCTTTTAGAAGCTGGTGGAAGTACCTAATTTAACAAGCAAAACACATAAAATTTAAATGATGAGAAAGAATCCATCAAAATAAACAAAAAGAAGACATCTTTTGATCATCCATATTTACAAAACTATCAACTTTTGTTTTTATAAAGAAACCATAGTTTCAAACAATAACATGCTATGTTATGAAAGTTTCAATATACTTTCAAAGAAATAAGATCATAGGTTAATATGAGCAGCGTCCATGGATGTACGCAGCGTCCTTGGATGTACGCAGCGTCCTTGGATGTACGCAGCGTCCATGGATGTACGCAGCGTCCATGGATGTACGCAGCGTCCATGGATGTACGCAGCGTCCATGGATGTACGCAGCGTCCATGGATGTACGCAGCGTCCATGGATGTACGCAGCGTCCATGGATGTACGCAGCGTCCATGGATGTACGCAGCGTCCATGGATGTACGCAGCGTCCATGGATGTACGCAGCGTCCATGGATGTACGCAGCGTCCATGGATGTACGCAGCGTCCATGGATGTACGCAGCGTCCATGGATGTACGCAGCGTCCATGGATGTACGCAGCGTCCATGGATGTACGCAGCGTCCATGGATGTACGCAGCGTCCATGGATGTACGCAGCGTCCATGGATGTACGCAGCGTCCATGGATGTACGCAGCGTCCATGGATGTACGCAGCGTCCATGGATGTACGCAGCGTCCATGGATGTACGCAGCGTCCATGGATGTACGCAGCGTCCATGGATGTACGCAGCGTCCATGGATGTACGCAGCGTCCATGGATGTACGCAGCGTCCATGGATGTACGCAGCGTCCATGGATGTACGCAGCGTCCATGGATGTACGCAGCGTCCATGGATGTACGCAGCGTCCATGGATGTACGCAGCGTCCATGGATGTACGCAGCGTCCATGGATGTACGCAGCGTCCATGGATGTACGCAGCGTCCATGGATGTACGCAGCGTCCATGGATGTACGCAGCGTCCATGGATGTACGCAGCGTCCATGGATGTACGCAGCGTCCATGGATGTACGCAGCGTCCATGGATGTACGCAGCGTCCATGGATGTACGCAGCGTCCATGGATGTACGCAGCGTCCATGGATGTACGCAGCGTCCATGGATGTACGCAGCGTCCATGGATGTACGCAGCGTCCATGGATGTACGCAGCGTCCATGGATGTACGCAGCGTCCATGGATGTACGCAGCGTCCATGGATGTACGCAGCGTCCATGGATGTACGCAGCGTCCATGGATGTACGCAGCGTCCATGGATGTACGCAGCGTCCATGGATGTACGCAGCGTCCATGGATGTACGCAGCGTCCATGGATGTACGCAGCGTCCATGGATGTACGCAGCGTCCATGGATGTACGCAGCGTCCATGGATGTACGCAGCGTCCATGGATGTACGCAGCGTCCATGGATGTACGCAGCGTCCATGGATGTACGCAGCGTCCATGGATGTACGCAGCGTCCATGGATGTACGCAGCGTCCATGGATGTACGCAGCGTCCATGGATGTACGCAGCGTCCATGGATGTACGCAGCGTCCATGGATGTACGCAGCGTCCATGGATGTACGCAGCGTCCATGGATGTACGCAGCGTCCATGGATGTACGCAGCGTCCATGGATGTACGCAGCGTCCATGGATGTACGCAGCGTCCATGGATGTACGCAGCGTCCATGGATGTACGCAGCGTCCATGGATGTACGCAGCGTCCATGGATGTACGCAGCGTCCATGGATGTACGCAGCGTCCATGGATGTACGCAGCGTCCATGGATGTACGCAGCGTCCATGGATGTACGCAGCGTCCATGGATGTACGCAGCGTCCATGGATGTACGCAGCGTCCATGGATGTACGCAGCGTCCATGGATGTACGCAGCGTCCATGGATGTACGCAGCGTCCATGGATGTACGCAGCGTCCATGGATGTACGCAGCGTCCATGGATGTACGCAGCGTCCATGGATGTACGCAGCGTCCATGGATGTACGCAGCGTCCATGGATGTACGCAGCGTCCATGGATGTACGCAGCGTCCATGGATGTACGCAGCGTCCATGGATGTACGCAGCGTCCATGGATGTACGCAGCGTCCATGGATGTACGCAGCGTCCATGGATGTACGCAGCGTCCATGGATGTACGCAGCGTCCATGGATGTACGCAGCGTCCATGGATGTACGCAGCGTCCATGGATGTACGCAGCGTCCATGGATGTACGCAGCGTCCATGGATGTACGCAGCGTCCATGGATGTACGCAGCGTCCATGGATGTACGCAGCGTCCATGGATGTACGCAGCGTCCATGGATGTACGCAGCGTCCATGGATGTACGCAGCGTCCATGGATGTACTCAGCGTCATACGATGTACGCAGCGTCTAGGTCACAAGACGCTGCGTACATTGCTATACGTTGCGTTTACACATTGTGTAGATAGAAAACGCAGCGTCCTTAGCTGTACGCAGCGTCCTTTTCCTGTACGCAGCGTCCATGGATGTATGCAGCGTTTCCAGCTGAACGCAGCGTCCTTGTCTGTACGCAGCGTCCTTGGCTGTACGCAGCATCCTTGGTTGTACGCAGCGTCCATGGATGTACGCAGCGTCCATGGATGTACGCAGCGTCCATGGATGTACGCAGCGTCCATGGATGTACGCAGCGTCCATGGATGTACACAGCGTCCTTGGCTGTACGCAGCGTCCTTGGCTGCACGTAGCGTACGTTCATATACGCAGCGTCTTTTTTTTAAAGGTATATGGCCCAAAAGCCCATATTTTCTAAATAGCCCAAAACTTTAAGTTATACAAATCTTAAGTTATACAAACGGCCCAAAACCTTATGTGTCAATAGAAAGTTGATGTGTGTTAAGTTGGAGAGATCTTGACTATTCGATTTTAATCAATGGATAAGATTCAAAGATCATCTTGAAATCTTGACCTTTAATTATACTCCAATTATCAAGATTCATTTAACATAAATAACTTGAAAGAATCTTCACCCGTATAAATATGTTACCCACTCCGTCCTATTATAAGTGTCTTAATTTGAATATTCAAAGTCTTAATCTTTAAACTTTGACCTTAAATATTTTTTTTTGTGTTGTATATAACTTAATGAAAATTATATTATTGAAAACACTTTTAAAATATAATCAATTCATATAACTTTTATCAAGTATTATCTAACACAAAGAAATTTATATATGGTCAAAGTTGTAAAATTTAGACTTTAAAAATTCAAAACATGACACTACTAGTGGGACGGAGAGAGTATTTTATTACTCCGCAGGACCACACTGCATTAATTAAAATTTGTCAAAGTTTTGTGTTTGTTTTAAATAAACACTTATTTATGAATGGGACAAGTAATTTGTAAGTATGCATGATCTTGCATAATAATTACTACAAGTAATTTGTAAGTATGCATGATATTGTATAATAATTACTACGAAGGACTTATGTGTAAATTAGGAATTAGTGTTGGACTCTAATTCACCTAATGGGGGCCGAAAATTTCAAGGCCTTTTAGGGTCTTGACTAAACTTGGTCACCAAGTTTAAAACCCTAACAATTAAGCCTATATATAGGGCTTAAGGGTTAAGGGTTTTAGATACACACACA
Source organism: Erigeron breviscapus (assembly GCA_034093135.1). Lineage (NCBI taxonomy): Eukaryota > Viridiplantae > Streptophyta > Magnoliopsida > Asterales > Asteraceae > Erigeron > Erigeron breviscapus. Next base: position 124,418,554 of record CM067173.1, read on the forward strand.
AGACAATTAGACTTGTAATTCTCTCCTTTCTCTCTTTTCCTTGTTCGACCGAAAACCCAATTCCATAGGTTTTTCGGTTCTTGGGTTTCGACTTCAACAAAGGGAAAACACAACCGGGTTTGTGAGTTCGTGATCGGGTACTAGCATACATCATAGGGGTGTCAAGTGTGCGATCGTAGATGGGTTTTACTTTAAACCCTAACTTATAATAATAATCTTATTATTAATTTATTGGAAGCTAAGCTAAAAGGTACACTTTCAATTCCTTACTTTGTTAATTATTATATTACATATACGTTTCTTTCCGCTGCGTACTCGTGATTATTTATTTGATAGTATGTGTAACATCCTAAAATTTTTTAGGCCAATGAAAATTAACCTTATTAATAGTTTTGACATTAAAATAGTTTCCTAGTATTTTATTTCTGAATATAGGGTTAATTTAGTTGGAACTTTAACGGATAGCGGGTAAAATACCCACAAAAACTTATTTGGGTCGTGGCACTTAGAGGAGTTGCCAGACACTTCTTTTTACTTGTTGAATCACAATTCCACCACCAACCCTTTTCATTATTCATCTTTTCTTCATTCCATCTTTATCTTAATTCTAATTCTCCAAGTAATTCAAGAAATTCTTCAAAGTTTGATCATAATAATAATCTTCCATCATCTAAGAAATTGAAATGTGAGGGTTTAATATAAGATTGTAAATGATGGGTTGGGTGTTGAAATGCCAGTGATTATGGCTAGACGGCCTAGTATGTGATTGATGATCCTATATGCGTTTGTGATTTGTTGCTAGGTTGAAGCATACATATTTTGTGTTCTGCGGTCATCTTGATTTTATGATTTTGGTTGTCGCGGAGGAGGTGAGTTTTCTTGCATACTTTTATATATGCCTTGGGTCAATTACCATATGATGGTGGATTCCGTGTGTGGTAATTGATTTGGCGTTGAGCCTAAGTAGTGGCCGTCTTTGATTACGGGCCTAAGTAGTGGCCATAGTCCATGTGGGACATAGCTCATGTGGAGCATTGATATTGTTTATTGAGATTGTAATCATTTGCTTATATGGATCCATGTAATGCGTTGACACAAAGGTGAGTATTATAGATATGGCACGACGGTGTCATAGTCTATATGCAATAGACCTTTGTGCATTGCCCTCCTTCGTGTGTATAAACGTATGCAAGATTATTCACTAAGCTTTGCTTACTTTTTAGTTGTTTACCCTTTTTATAGGTTGTCCCGGAAGCGGAAGCCAAGTTAAGTAATATAATGATTGAAGTTTGAAGTTGCTTTATGGATTTTGATTGCTTTAGCTAAATGCGGAAAATGGTAATATTGATAGGACCCGTAGAGACCCCCTTTGAACTATTGGCTCATGGTACATTTGATTGTTTTTGTATAATTATTGATTATGTCAAGTGTAAGAATTAAGGAGTTTTGGTCATTCTCAATGGGTCATTTTGTAATAGAAATGAATTTGATTGTGATGAACATATTTTGGAAACTCATTATCCGTAACAGGTTTTGACGATGATTTTACGAAAAGGTCATGCCGAAATTTCTAATTTTTGCGTATTGTCTTTTATAACGAGTTTTGGTACACATGGATTCCTCTGTGCTATTTTATACGGATTTATAAAAGATTGTAAATTGAGTCAAATGTCAAAGGTTGAATCTTGGTTCTGACTTTTACTGAATCTTGGTCCTGGTTTTACTTCATCTTGGTTGTGATTTTTCTTCATATGGGTAAAAAAAAAATTCCTTATTTTTCTATTAAATCGAGTTGTGTCGTTTCAGTATGCTTATATCCTAACACATGTTACAAACATACAATCAAATGTCAGCAGACCACTTTGTTAAAGTAGGTACATTATAATAACAAATTGTTGTAATATACATATAACGAGTTTTAAAGTATATATATAATAATCTAATAAAAATACTTCCGTTTCATCAAATGTCACCAGACCACTTGGTTAAAGTAAGTATTCACTTTCATTTGTTGTGTATATAAATTAATGTCCATGGAAGTAATATATATGATTTTAATTAATTACAAAAAAATAGAGAGATTATGCACCTATGTTGAAAAATTAGTTAAAATAAAGATGCAAAATTGTTAACATTAATTAATTAATTTACATTATAATTGTATTTTTTTTCTAAACTATCTTCATTACCCATTTGTTTTTTTGCAGTTTTTCGATTTGATTTTTGATTTTATATTGGAAAGTCTAGTAAGGGGTAAGGGTGAAGAGGCAAGCATTGGCTATGCATCCTTCATTTTGGCTAGTTTTGCTCCAATAAAAAGTTGCCACGTGGAATTGCCAAATTTCATTCTATTTATCTGCCCAAACGTTTAATTACCAATTGAACCCTAATCATTCAATAATCTTAAAAACAGAATACAAACTAAATATAACATTACATTTATTTAAAACAATTTACAACACTTTTTGTGGTAACAGTTTATGTTTTCAATGATAACATGTTTTCTTTGTTAAATGTACATAATGATCTATCATCCTTGTATTAATTCATTTAAGAGTTAAAATATGAACCTAAAACGGCTCAACACTTCCATGTAGCTCAGTTATGTACCGGCTCAAGAATGAGTATATCATGATGAGAAACAATCATCCCAAACGGCCAGTCCTATCTATATATGCAGATAAATTAACGTTGCTGCAAATTAACTAAATCATACATTGAAGGATATATATAAGAAGCAAGTATGTAAACCAACATGAGTTGGCCTTTAAAGTTGCTGCAATGATTATTTTTTATACAAAACAACTAAGACGCTGCGTATAGAGCTATACGCAGCGTTCAGAGTGTACGATGCGTCTATGTTCATACGCTCCGTTTTGGTGGTACACGTGGCAGCTTACGAGTTGTTTTCTATTCACACATCTGGTATACGCAGCGTCTTTGCATGTACGTTGCGTCTAGGTCGCTATACGCTGCGTATAGGATCATACGCTGCGTCTTATGTTCTTATACGCTGTGTACATTGCTATACGCTGCGTCTAGGTCATGTGTTAAATAGAAACTTGATGTGTGTAAATAGAATTCCCCTAATTATAACATAAGCAAACCTATCATTATTTCACACGTGGGGACAAATTGACATAAAATACTTATACTAAAATATATATAGATATATAATATATAATATAATATGGAATAATAAGAAGAAAAGATTTGTGGGTATTTGGAGTAGCATGGGACATGAAATTGGTGTTGCTTAATATTGTGTAGTTTGATTAGTAGTAGCTAAGAAATGATTGCTTCAAATTTGAGAATAGTGGAAGTCTAATTCTAACCACCAGTTGTTGGACCTAAACTATAATCCTCTTCTAATTCTTTCTCTTCAACCTACAATTGAAGTATTCTTTATTGTTGTAAGTAGTTGTTGTTGCTTGTAGTTTATGGCTTTGATTTTATACTCTTCATAAATATTACTATATATATGTATTCTACCAAACTCTGGTCATATTATTCTTGTTCAAGAAATGTGTTATTCTAATTGTGTGTTTATATATATAAAAGTTGATATATATGCATATGCATGTAAGTAGTAAATAACGGATGATATATAAATCACAATTATGTTATTGAAGTCTATGAAAGCTTTTAGATATAAGAAGCAACTCTTATTATAAAAAGTTATTAACGTCAAAAGACCATTCTTTTGGTGTGTCATCATGTTACCAAAATGAGCAGACAAACTTACATTAGTTAATTGCAATTGAGATTAAGTCTTGGTTGGTTTAGATTTACCTCAATCTGAAGCTTGATGATCTTTTAGGTTAAACACAATTCCATCATTAATCAAACAAGTTGATCTTAAAATTTTACATTTTGGGCTCATCGTAACACCTGTCTGTAACTATTTAATTTCGAACTTACCAGCTGATCGTGCTTAAGTAATTAACAAGCCCAAGTAGACTTTTTGCTTAATTATGTGAAAACCATATACTTTGTCAAATCACCAACTGATGTTACATCATCAAAACCAATTTACAAGTTATAAAAAGTTTAAAAAGTATAATAATACGGGAAAACTTTGGGGGGCCAAAAAAAAAAAAGATTTGATAGGAGTACGTACTAGGCAGAAAGAAAAATAAAATAGGGGGAAGGAAGACCGTGCGAACGACAAAATAAAAAGATCTCAGAATTTCATTTAGTAGAGTTTTTGTTAATTTTAACGTATTTAGGTACCCCATCTTTCGTTTTTAAGGAAAATCATCTATACGTTGATAACATTAAGAATATATCGAACAACTGGGTATGATTTGTGCAATATGGTAGATAGTTCAGGTACCATTTTTGTAATTAACCCTATAATTTAATATAAAATACAAAATTATTAGGGAAAGGAACAAATAATATGATTACTATATAAATCAATGAGATAAATTTACATGATTATAAGGATTGGACTTTACGAATTCACGAATTGAGCTTTGATTTCATATTGAAGAAAGGTTGTATCCTTACAAAAAACTTGTAAAACAGTAAAACTTCATTACATATTCCGTCAACCATAAGGGATTAAACAAAAGTAAAACTCAGAAAAACTGATGCATGTATATGATAAAAAATAAATTGTTAATTGATTAATAATAAAATTCACAACACAACCCTAAGCTGACCCAAACCCAAGGCTGACCCAACCCAACCCTAAGCTGACCCAAACCCAAGCTGACCCAACCCAACCCTAAGCTGACCAAGCTGACCCAACCCAACCCTACTGACCAAGCTGACCCAACCAAGCTGACCCAAAACCCAAGCTGACCAAGCTGGCCGCGTTTTACTAAAGTTTAATTTATTTACAACTATGCCACCGCGTGTTTTATTTTAGTTTAACACATGGCGCGTTTTGATTGGCTCATAAGACCTTCTTTCCCTTTTCTTCTTCGTTTTGATTGGCCAATAAGACCTTCTCTCCCTTCTCTCCTTAACACACCTTCTTACAGGATCCTCACCCTATATATATTAACATTAAATTGAATATCAACCCCGATCGATAACAGTTAGATGAATATAAAGATTACCATTAAATATTATATATTATATATATATATTATATATATATAATTCCAATAAATATTATTTCATATTCATCTAACTGTTATCGATCGGGGTTGATATTCAATTTAATGTTAATATATATAGGGTGAGGAATCCTGTAAGAAGGTGTGTTAAGAAGAAAAGGGAGAGAAGGTCTTATGAGCCAATCAAAACGCGCCATGTGTTAAACTAAAATAAAACACGCGGTGGCATAGTTGTAAATAAATTAAACTTTAGTAAAACGCGGCCAGCTTGGTCAGCTTGGGTTTTGGGTCAGCTTGGGTTTGGGTCAGCTGGGTCAGCTTGGTCAGCTTGGGTTGGGTCAGCTTGGGTTGGGTCAGCTTAGGGTTGGGTTGGGTCAGCTTGGGTTTGGGTCAGCTTAGGGTTGGGTTGGGTCAGCTTGGGTTTGGGTCAGCTTAGGGTTGGGTTGGGTCAGCTTACTTGGGTTTGGGTCAGCTTAGGGTTGGGTTGGGTCAGCTTGGGTTTGGGTCAGCTTAGGGTTGGGTTGGGTCAGATTTGGGTTTGGGTCAGCTTAGGGTTGGTTGGGTCAGCTTGGGTTTGGGTCAGCTTGGAGCTTAGGGTTGGGTTGGGTCAGCTTGGTCAGCTTAGGGTTGGGTTGGGTCAGCTTGGGTTGGGTCAGCTTAGGGTTGGGTTGGGTCAGCTTGGGTTTGGGTCAGCTTAGGGTTGGGTTGGGTCAGCTTGGGTTTGGGTCAGCTTGGGTTGGGTCAGCTTGGGTTGGGTCAGCTTAGGGTTGGGTTGGGTCAGCTTGGGTTTGGGTCAGCTTAGGGTTGGTTGGGTCAGCTTGGTGGGTTGGGTCAGCTTAGGGTTGGGTTGGGTCAGCTTGGGTTGGGTCAGCTTGGTCAGCTTAGGTTGGGTCAGCTTGGGTTGGGTCAGCTTAGGGTTGGGTTGGGTCAGCTTGGGTTTGGGTCAGCTTAGGGTTGGGTTGGGTCAGCTTAGGGTTGGGTTGGGTCAGCTTGGGTTTGGGTCAGCTTGGGTTTGGGTCAGCTTGGGTTGGGTCAGCTTGGGTTTTGATATCGCCTATTTTACACATATTTATTTTACGCAATATCGTTTCTCTTATTTATTTTATGTTTGTATTATTGTCATTTTATAGACTTTTATACCTATATGTGATTATTGATTATAGATCTATAAGATAAAATATGACAAAAATGAGCCATATGAAGATTAATTATGAAGAGAATGGAGATTGAAGCTGAAAAGACGAAAACCATGATACATTTATCCACTTGAAGAATTAAAACCAACAGAACACGTCTTGGCTAGAAGTAAATATCATGGAACAATAATATTTGTTACTATATTATGTTAATGATATCAGAGAAAGAGTGGTGGTTCACGTGGGCATCAAGCCCATATTTTGACTCAACATATTTCGAGTGGGCCGAAGACAACAAAGAAAGAAAGCAGCTCAATTCTTATTATTGTTCTGTATTATGGGCCGGCTAGAAGAGATACGTGAATAACAAGGAATTCACAAACTTCACAAGTATATATACTATGTCATAATTAATTGTGAAGGGTGAGGAATTAGAGAGGGTGGTCGGTTGGGGAGGAGCCGCAAAAAGGAGTACGAATAAAGCAATTAGACAATTAATTTTGAGGTGCTTAGTTTTGTGAGGGTTTTGGTGTACGAGGGAACAGAAGCAGCCGCACGGTTTTGTTTTCGTTCAATTACATCATCGCAGCTAGCCAAATTCTAGTTCGATTCTTAAACTTTTTTTACTTTTATTATTAGTTGTGTATCGTGAGATTATATTACTCTACAATTATTATTATTATGGATTCTAGTTGTTTGATAATTGTTAGTTTTATTTATCTTGCCATGAGTAGCTAAATCTTTCATCATCTACTTAAGATGAAGTGATACAATGGATATTGGTTGCATGATTTTATGAATTCAAGTTGATTGTTTAAACGTTTTGTCGTGATCTTAATGTATTAAATTCTTGTTACTTAATTGTCGTTTTTGTTGGTGATACATGAATGGTTTAGTGGTATCTAGGTCATGAAGGTATTATTCTAGTTGATTTGGTAGAATCAATAGGCTCTAATTCATGGTAGTGCGTTAGAGAACAACGATAAATAAAAGGATTTAATGTGTTAACGGGTGGTAGAATCGGTAGACATAATTGTTTAACAATAACAAAATAAGTTAATCAGTTAGGAAGATTTTGATAGATTAGGTGGTAACCAGTCTTTATTATTGAATCAATTGGTTAATGGGTTCGGATAGGGTAATAAGCTAGGTGGCCAACTAGTGAGTTCTTTGTCTTAACCTCGTTATTTAATCAACATATTTGAATTGGGTTTACCTTATATGTAACCAGGGTAAATTGTGTCATGGATTCGAAGTAGATGACTTTTAATTAATATTGATAAAAACAATTTTATTTTCAATTGAATTCTTCGGAATTGCTAACTTTAATCTTTACTAACTTCTTTTCAAAATCCAAGGTGACGGGAGTCCTTAAAATCTAATATTTTTGAACTACATTAAACTCGCTTTATTCTTAGTATACAGTCTCCGTGGATCGACCTGGTCTTACCTTTATTCTATACTATATACGGTTGGGTCCACTGCCCATAAGTGTGTAGTAGTCGATAATTAGGTATTTCTAGTTTATAAATTTTTAAACTCGATTTTGCACATCAGGTTTGAAGTCTAATTATTTACGGATTTGCCACGACGTTTTTTTTTTTGAAAAAACCACATGTCAACTTCTGGTTGGTTAGAAAAACCTTCTCTCCTTAACCCGCCTTTTCATTTGATCTCTCTCCTAGGGAAAGGTTATTTTAAGAACCCCTAAAAAAGCAGGAACTTTTAGGAACCTTTTAAATTAATACTAACCATTAAATATATAAATCAACAGATCATATGTATTGTGGCATATTTGTAAATAACTGGAAAGAAAAAGACGCACGGCACATGTGATAAGGGTAAGTTTGGAAGTTGGAAAATGTAAATATTTTAATTAACTAAATTATTAATAATTTAGAATTAATATCCACATTAATGTGAAAGATTTCTCCACCCACCCCCTTCAATCCCGTTAGTGAGATAAAATCAATTTCAAATCAAAATCAAATATCCCAACCAAATCACCTAATTGATCGCATATGATCAGCTAACAAAAATAAATCAGAGATAAGGGGTGATAATCTAGTATAAATAGGGCGGCTAGCAAGGATCATGTGTTACCGATTGAAAAAAAAATCCTCCATTTTCTTTTTGCTGAGTTTGAGAATTAGGGTTTTGTGTATACATAAGCATAATGAAGGGAAGAGGTAAATTTTGTTACTTTATGTAATGATTATTTGTGTTTTTTTTTTTTAATTGTCGAATGGATATCATTCAATTTGATCGCATATGATGATTTGAAACTGAAACCCATTCAACAATTAAAAAAAAAATAATCATTACATATGGTAGCAAATTTACCTCTTCCCTTCATTATGCTTATGTATACACAAAACCCTAATTCTCAAACTCAGCAAAAAGAAAATGGAGGATTTTTTTTTCAATCGGTAACACATGATCCTTGCTAGCCGCCCTATTTATACTAGATTATCACCCCTTATCTCTGATTTATTTTTGTTAGCTGATCATATGCGATCAATTAGGTGATTTGGTTGGGATATTTGATTTTGATTTGAAATTGATTTTATCTCACTAACGGGATTGAAGGGGGTGGGTGGAGAAATCTTTCACATTAATGTGGATATTAATTCTAAATTATTAATAATTTAGTTAATTAAAATATTTACATTTTCCAACTTCCAAACTTACCCTTATCACATGTGCCGTGCGTCTTTTTCTTTCCAGTTATTTACAAATATGCCACAATACATATGATCTGTTGATTTATATATTTAATGGTTAGTATTAATTTAAAAGGTTCCTAAAAGTTCCTGCTTTTTTAGGGGTTCTTAAAATAACCTATATATATATATATTGTGTGTGATAAAAAAAATTGCAAATTGATATTTATAGGTAACAAATATAGTTTTCAAATTGTTTTTGTAAAAGGACATTCCAAAGTAACATTATATGCGTACAGATAAACCTTAAATGACTTAATAAAATTGCCATAGATATCGATTTTTTTTATTAAGAGGCGTAAAGATTTAACTTTATATAATTTAATTAAGTTGTTATAAGGAAATTGATGATTATTATTATTTTAATTAAATTATTATGGACTTAAAGGACACATGTCGCTTAAAAATTATGCCACTTGTCGATTAATAGATATTCCAATCCTGTTTTAGTTTATTGGTAGATAACGTCAACATAAATTGCAATTCTAATAGAAATTCTAGTAGAGAAATATCCAAAACAACATGGATTAGATAGTCGTAGTAAATACATATTGTTATCTATGTGCATGTTTTGATATATCACTTTAATTAGGTGTTGAACTTTTAACTAATGAAAACAAAATCTTCAATAAGTAAAAGGTTAAAACATCGTCTCATCAAAACATCGAGTTGATTGTGGTGGATGACAGTAGTGGTAGCGACTGATCGCTGAATATTTGAGTTGTAAGTTGGTCGAAAATTTTATCGGAAAAGATGAAAATTCTAGCAATGATTGGATTGAATTAGATTGTATTGGATGATGACCCAAAATAACCCTCTTTGTTTACCCAATTTCTTCATTTTCTTTTACAAAAATATCTCAACTTACTTAGGTGAGTTGGCCATCATGATGTCATGGAGGGCTTGTTGTCTTAAAAGACGCAAGTTCGATTCTTGCCAAAAGCAAGACTGAGAATGGTAGCTAACCATCAATGCAAAAAACTCGGCATGCAAAACTTCACAAGTTATACAGTACATAGGATCAAGAGTTCTCATCAATTTACCTTTTTTTATTCGGATAATCATATTTAACTTGTCAGATGAGTGTTTGCATAGATTAATTAGCTTAATTCGTAGAATTTGACAAATGTTAAAATATAGTTACAAAGTTCATTTGTAAGTTATATACAGTAGTACCTAGTAGTTATGCCGATGTGTAACGTTATTAAAATGGGTTTCAAACCCAATCCCAAGCAATAGTCAAAAAGAAAAACTCAGGACTAAGAAAGAATGATAAATTTAGTTTTCTTTTGACAGACTTGTAATAATCAGCGAGACTAAAAGAACATGCACCAACTGACCAACATACCTCAAAATAAAAATGTTGGGAAAAAAAGCCGACATTATTGGCACATATGAATCTCATACAAAACAGAAAATATGAAACCTAGCAACATGAGCTACAAAATGGATAACTGACACAAAACTTTACCTATCATAGATATGGAAAAGCTAAAATGTTTCCTGCTGCTTAACAGAAACAGGAGAAAGTATGCATTATACTGAACCTCGTATGATCATATGCTTCAATCTACATCAACCACTGCATCATGTTTCCCAAACTTTCTTAACGCCAATGAATATATCACTTTTCTCTTCATTGACGATCCTGCAGCTACCAATTTGACTGCCTGAACACACAGAAAAAACTCCTATTAAAACAGAAAAGATATAGTGCTCTCAGAATTTCCTTGAACTTCTAAAATTTAAGGTAAACTTTACTTCAGAGAGAGTATGGCCGTTGGAGATTAGCTCTCCCAATTCATTCTCCAGTTGAGCCTCTGTTGGAGTTTCAATCTCACAATGCGGCTTGCCTTCAATCAAAAATGTGATTTCTCCCTTCGGTTGGCGATCTAAGAATGCTGCTTTGGCTTCCCTTAGAGTGCCTCGCCAAAACTAAGGAGTGTATACATATATCAGTCATACTATTTCTATTAGTTGTATCTTGAGCTAGCAAATTATGAACAGGTTTCAGGTTACGTTTTATCTCTATCATATAGAATAAGAAATTTAGCTAAATGTACAACAGGTTGGTTAAGTAGAACGGGTCAAATGAGTCAAAAACCATATAAGTGTAATTATTGTAATGCATCCAGTCGCCTAAACCAGCTTTCCTAAACCTTCATTTATATTGAAAGAATATATATCTTTTAATAATGGTAGTTGACAACTAATTGGTTATAATAATTCATCACTTTGGAAAAAAAATGTTTTGGGACAACAACCCATTACCCAATGCTTTCGACCTGCCCATTTGTCACTTCAAACACTTCCAAAAAACACGGTGAAGTGACCAAAGTGTAAGACAGGTATTCACGCATCTTAGCTTCATAATTGAATTCATCTTTTTCTGTAAAGACACAAATACAATCATAATGGAAAACTGAGGTTCCAAATAACCTATCCCTGAATAGATTCAAAGTTGACAGAAATATACTACTGTCTTCGTATATCTGCTAAGTCATGCAACTTATGATGAAAAATCCCCACAGGTATAATTCTTTGAAAAGATAACACATATCTCATTATAAGGCCAATGGAGAGTCATTGAGAAATAACTTAAGAGTTTAGAGACAATTACCTCTTCATGCATTTTAGTAATCTCTCGAGCCATCACAGATTGCCTGGAATTTACAGAAGTAATCAGATGAGCAAAATTAGCTTGTCACAAGATGATAGAACAAAAACTTCATTTCAGCCTACTAATATAATTATTTTACAAATAATTTTTAAAAAACACAAAATCAACTGGTTTCTGGTTACCTAAGTTCACCAAAAAGAGATGAAGTTTCTTCAAGAAATTGTGAAAGCTTATGTGGAGGAACATAGAAAATTTGAGTGGCTGCTTCATTTGAAGAAACCATTAGCCTATCCCTTCTAGCAGTTGCATTTTTGGGAAGAAACCCAACTACACACATCATTTTAAATTAGTAACATCGAGGCCAAAACTGGGACAATATATCTTCTTTGTCAGATAATTTATAAGAGATTTACAAGTGACTTACCAAATGCAAACTCAGTTGTGGACAAACCCGAGGCTGAAAGAGCAGCCACAAATGCACAGGGCCCAGGTATGGGTATGACCGAAACATTTGCTTCCACACACAACTTCGCCTAAATCAATATCTCAAACAACCACAACAATTAAATAAACAATTTGCAAGGAAAATGAACTGCCAAACATAAAAGAGGATAAACATATACAAGGTGCCATGTGCCAATCCATGTTTATATATGGATTTTTTGAAATATGATTTTTTGATTATGAAACTCGCAGTCTCAAAAATCAGCTTTAAATGTTTGGATACTCACTCTCTGCTTCTGATTTTTTAGTGGTCTAAAATGAGTTAATGCCAGCTACAATAAAACAACATATCAAAAGATAAAAACATAGTTACACCGTGTTTTAACCTAACTTGAGAGAATTTTACTCCTAAAGTCTCATCTCATCTAACAAGACATGTGTCTTTTTAAACACAAAAAACTTCCTTTCCAGGTAGTTTAGGAATTGAACTTTTAAAGTACAGATATTTCGAAACACCCTAGGGCTGAACTTCTAACAATCGGGACTCAAACATCAGAAGCACATTTAAACACTATTTCCAGTAACTTGCTTGATAGCGAATGATTATCTAATTACAAGCATAATAATGAACACACCAGTTCAGAGCCAGGATCGCTGATTCCCGGTGTCCCAGCATCACTGATAAGTGCTATAATCTCACCCTCTATCAATCTCTTCAATATCGATTGCTCTCTTTGTGCCTCGTTGAATTTATGATAGCTCAGCTATAAAACTAAATCATGAAATTAGAAAAAACATACAAACAGTCAAACAACACTTTATTTACGAAGTCAAAGAGCTATAGATGAACTTACTAGAGGAGTTTTAATGTTGTAATGTTGAAGCAATTTCCCCGAATGTCTTGTATCCTCAGCAAGTATCACGCCTGCTGATTTCAAAACACGCAGAGCTCTGTGTTTACCAATTAATGTTAGAAATTCAGTCAAACAACTAAGAAATGTCCCTCCTTCCCAAAATATTTGCTCACAATGACAAGAATAACCTAAAATCATGTTTAGGGTGTCCAGGTAAGCATGTTCAAACAGCTTATTCTTCAAACAACTTATCCGTATAAACTATATATTTAAGCTGTTATAAACCATCTCTTTGGAAGAGCTTATGCAGTTATGCTTGTTAAGTTTAAGCTGAGAATGGGGACCAAGGTAAGCTTATCTTAAAGAGTTCCTTCACTCCGCTCAAAGGTTAGTAACACTAGGCATTTGGTTATTTAAATTTCATAATGAGCCATTACATTATTGTTTTCACAACACACACACATTACGACAACCCCAAGGTTACAAATACTACAGTTGAAAACAGGCAACAATTTCCTCCACTAGTGAAAGTGTCAAACCCTAAGGCAAGAAAACTTTTAGGGTTAATCCGACAAAGTTCATAGTCTTCTTTTATGGAAAATCTTATTATTCTTAAATACAAGATATTTATTTGTAAGAATAACTATTGTTTATATTCTTACACTCACATCAGTGAGTGTAAGAACACGATAAGCTCTTAATGTTGGATCAGCACGTATCAACATTGTTTTATATGGTTTCCTTTTAGTTGTTTTATTTAATATAAACGAGAGAAAGGTACCCGCGCGTTGCGGCAGTGATGGAGGTGATGGCGGGGTGGTGATGTGATGGCGGGGTGGTGATGTAATGGCGGTGGCGGTGATGGGGTGATCTACCTGACGGGCTCCGTCCTTAGCCGTACGGGCTCCGCCCTCGGATTTAAAAATTCGTCGAAAGTATATCGAATGACCTCTCTAATGAAAGAGCATAAAATTTTAAGAACACCCATATAATTTTTATAATTTATCGATGTACGGTTTTTGAGATAAAAGATTTTGAATGAATTAGAGAAATAAAATGATTTATGGAGGAGAGAGAGAAAAAAATGAGTGGTTGAGATTTGAGGAGAGAGAAAGGGTATTATAGTTATTTTAGGTAAATATAGAATAGATAGGAGGGGCATTTTGAGGAAGTAAATGTTGAAACTTAAAATGTTAGACAGGGTTATTTGCTTTATAATATAGTATAGATAAATGTTGAAACTTAAAATGTTAGACAGGGTTATTTGCTTTATAATATAGTATAGATATAGATTTAAATATTGTTCATCATAGACGAACTGAGGTTGACAAGCATTGTTTATATTTACATTTTTTTCTATCCCATGGATCATATGATAATCATCGTCTATATATTTTATAGAGGTCAATTCCCCAGAGAAAGTCACAAAGGCGATGAATCATTCCCACTTATTACTCCATTGTTGGCTTTATAGTAGAGCTTAATGACCTCGCTTATCATATTTCTTTGCTCCGTCACTGATAAGCCAATCAAAACACTACCTTCGATAATGTGTTTTGTTACGATGTAAGCTGATAAGTTTTTATTGGTAGACATACAGAAAAAAAAATCCGTGCAACTAATCTGTGTGCAAAAACATGATAAGGCCATGTACTGTGTTTAAAATATACATACGGGTCATTCACCGCGAGTGGCAAAACCTGTTGTCACATTTCCCCTTTATAACACATTAAAAGAGACCATAATTAAAGATAATATGGGAAACTATTAAGTTATAACCAGCATAATAATACCCACACAATGCAATATACAGATTTTTTCGATTACTGGACTGGTTTCTGGTGATTTAGGGTGGTATCCGTCGTTTTCTTACCGGCTAGTGGTGATCAGAAAGTGAGATTAATGATGTGTCATCTGTTTATTTGGTGGGTAACAGAGGTGCATTCTTATTAGAACCTTAATCTTCGGTTGGAAAACAAATGTTTTATATAATCTATATCTATTCTATATCTATAATTCTATATTGGTGATAAAGCATTTGATCTCCTCCCATTTTTTCTCAAAAAAGAACTTGTTCTTCCCAAACTACCCCTCACATTTTTCACTAATTTAAAATCTCCACCTAATATAATTATATTACCCTTAATGAAATTATTTACAACATACATCCTTCAACCCTTAAAATAACTACATCACCCCCTTTTACATGAATTGTGTGAACTTATCCACGGGGGGCAAACATGTTTTCTATTGATTTCCACGCAATACATGTACAAGAGATGATAGAATATATAGGCTACAATTAGGGTTTACTAAGCTTGGTCTCCAAGTTACCTAAGCAAAGTCGGGCCTAAATGAATAAAGAGCCGGCTGAGTCCAGTTACTTAAGGCAACCTTAATTGTCTTTTTTGACTTTCAGTAGCCTTTTAGTGGGACGTAGACAACAATACGCCAAAACACCGCCGCCACCGTTGCTACGGACGCCCGCCACCACCACCGCCGCCGCCACTAAACCACTGCATCGAGCGGGCATATGACTAATAGTATAATAACTATAGATAATCTATAAATTTTGATAGACGAATCATCTGCATTATAATTATGTCCCACATTACCTTTTTTCCCGACCCAACGAAAAAGTTACACCTGACCCGACCCAACCCGTTTCTTACACCACCACCGTCGACTCCTAACCATTACGACCACTTTCGGATTTCGCCTATTGCGTATTCAGGCTTATGAACTTATCAAGTTATCATGACTTAAAAATTGCATAATAAGCCTATAAGTACCAAACTATCTCCGCGACAATAAATTAGCTTATCGGATATAAGTCAAACCCAAAGAAATTTCAAAGTTCAAAATAAGCAAACCTAAACAGCAACCCCCTAAAAATATCTCCGCAGCATTGCCGGGCACTATTCTGTTTTAGAATCAATTATATAAAATTAAAAATTAAAAAAAAAATGCATAGGAAGTATGTGATACCTTAATGTGATATCTTCAAGATTTCCAATTGGGGTTCCAACTAGATATAATCCTGACTTCAAATTTCCCTATTTTTATTTAGGAAAGATAAATACATCAATATGAATATATATATATAAGGGTTATAGAAAATGAATTGATGATAAATATAAAAGAATACCTGTTTCGAAGAAAGTTGTAAAGTAGAATCAGCTTGTGAGTCGGAGCAATAGGACAGTGCAAAACGTCGTCGTGTAGATAAGGTGAATAGTGGTGCAGCAAATGGTATCTGACAAGTGATGGAAAATGGCGCCGGCAAACGGGATATCGTCATCCTCAACATTTTGCTCGATACTCAGTAACCTTTTTCTATCTTTCTGTTCTTATTTTTTGTGAGTTAATTATATTTTTCGTCCATGTGGTTTGCACCAACTTTCAGGTATCATCCCTGAGTACACGAAATTACGTGTTTCATCCCTAAGTATGGAATTCCGTTAACATATTTGGTCCACGACCCAAACGGATGTTAAGTTGGTGGTCACATGACATGCACGCTGAGGGCATTATTGTCATTTACTCGTCATAGGACCAAAAATATAATTAGCTGGATTTATTAGTGTCTCTCTTTCTTCTCCCTCTTATTTATCCCCTACCTTTCCATTTATTCATCTTCTTCAAAGAAAGAAAACAATCCAAAATAAAAAATCAATGACCTGCAAAACCATATATACAAACGCATACAAACCAGAATCTCTATATCTATATTTTGGTCAAAATCCAAAACCATATACAAAACACATACAAATCCGAACCATGTGTCATTTATTTGTTCGAGATCTGGCTAGAGTTGAACCATCACCCATGACCTTAACCTCACAAATTCACAATCGTCAGGACATTCAAGCCTCACTACCTATTCGATCTAGATCTGGCCGACTACAACCTCACTACCTATAAGATCAAGATCTAGCCGACCGAATACATCGCTTAAGATGGAGATCCGGCAGGCGGTAGCGATGTTGTAAAAATCGGGGACGCATCAGAAGAAGAGGGAACCGAGCCCATGAAAGAAGAAGAGGAGCAGTGATAAATATGTTTTTTTTTCTTCTTTTTTGTTTTTACAGTTCTATGCCAGATCTACACTAAATAATACATGGTTTAAATTTATTTTCATGGTTAAACTTTTTGTTAAAGTGTTAGAATGGAGGGAAGAAATTAGTGGGTTCAATGAATAAGAGAAACAAACTAAATTGAAAATGAGGGAGTTTTTTGGCATGTATTAGTCGAACAGAGGAAAGAAAAAGAGATGGGATTTTGATAAAAAAACATTGTACTTTATTGTGATTGGCTTGTTGGATAATATATGGTTTTTTTTATATATATCTAGTAACTATATAATAGTTTGGCATCATGATGATGTAGGATAGTAGAATTGTCAAACCTCATTTTTAGTTGTTAAATTCTTATCCACATTCTTGTTATTGTTCGACGATGATATTAATAGATACATAAACATTATATTTGAAGAATGAATATCAATACGAAAAAATAGATAGATTGAGATCTGATGATGAACGTTTGATGAATTTTGTGTTGTTATTGTTATTGTTGTTGATGATGATGATTTTTTGAAAGATTTGGAAAAGAAACTAAAAATTTGAGGGGTGTTATTTTCAGTTGAATTTGATTAAAAAAAAGTCTAATGTTAATTATATTTTTGGTCCCTAAATAATGGAATGACCATCATACCCTCAGTGTGCATGTCATGTGACCACCAACTTAACGTCCGTTTGGGTCGTGGACCAAACTTGTTAACGGTGTTCCATACTCAGGGATGAAACACGTAATTTCGTGTACTCAGGGATGATACCTGAAAGTTGGTGCAAACCACAGGACGAAAAATGTAATTAACTCTTTTTTTTTCTCCTTTGGAAGATAAAGTTATTAGACAAATTACAATTTTGATCGCTGAAGTTGATGTGATTTTCACTTTTAGTCCCTAATGTGAAAAAAATTAAATAAATAAATAAATAATAAGAAAAATATATAAATACCAACAAAGTTGGATAAGTGATTAACATCTTTACCTATTGAGAAATCAAAGATTGTATCCTCATGTCTTGTCCTTTTCTATTTTAAATATAACCCGGAAGCAGCCTCTTTACACAATCGTGTTAGGGTAAGAGTGTTTACATGTCAACTTCCCCTATACACTGTCGAGGTATTGAGACCCAAATACCCGTAAAAGACGACATTAAGTGTCTACTTACTCTATCCCTGATGTGATAAATGAAAAAAAAAATCCAAAAGTTGACAATTTTTTTGCAGTTTTCGTTTCTACAACTAACGTTGTTAGTTTTATGCCATTAAAGTGAGCCGTTTTCTCTTCTTTTTTTTATTCTTCTTCTTCTTGAATTTTTATACCAAGCACCACCACCATTATCAATCCATCCATCTATGTTTACATCTCCATACAATATCTCATATCATCTCCATATATATCTATAAATCAAATCCATCCATCCATTTATAGAAATAGATACAAGCCGTGTATTATTACATATGAGAAATAGGGTAAGGCTTAAGCCAATAAAGAAGCCATATTCTCAAATTCTAACATGCCACATTATCCCTACATCATTTTCCACTTTCAAAATTTACCCAGAATTTCACTCTACCACTAATATCACCGTTCTCACCAAATTCTAAAATTATCACTGTCACTTTATCGCAACATCAATTTTATTTATTTAAAATAATCACCAGAACGTCGAGAAAGTGAAGAATGAGGTGGTATTTTAGGATGGTGTTTAAAATAAACATGAAACTAAAAAATTTTAAATTGTAGTTTTGGAAAAACTTACATTACCAACAATCAATAATAAATGGATTGGTATTTGGAAAAACTCAGGACCTTAAGGTTTTGAGTTCAAATTTTTGGGTGAGCAAAATCTCCTTAAGAAAAAACATGTCGTTAGCCTCAATTTGCAGTTAAAAAATTACTTATACTAATTGGGAAAGTCTTATATGGTCTAGGATCTAATATAAATTAATAAAAATATATAAAATTTCAAGCATGACAGTCATCTACTTCACCTTCGTTTATGTACACACGAAGTTGCCCGAATTTTCGTTTAATGCATTAGGTTAATTTTCGTTTATCTACATTAAGACTTGAAAATTTTCGTTTCATTTGAACATAAACAAAATTAGAAAGCACAACCCATTTTTGAGAAACTACAAACTACAATCTTGACTGTCGTCTTAACTCTTATGCAAGGTTTTTTGGGAAAACTAATATAGTCCTCAAAAAGCATGGAATTTTCAAGGTTAAAATCTTGTTTTACTCTATTACTGTACGTGTGTCAATAGCATATACCGTAATAACTTAATAGAATTTCATTATTCATCAAAAGCGTCAACACATTATTTCAAGTTCACAACTCTTTATATGCTAATTGTGAATCTATAATTTTTATTCCTTAGAAGTATATGGATAAGGCGGTGACAAGCACATAGAGGTTCAAAAGAAGCTGAACTTGATACATTGGTCATTCCATAACGCGTTTATTCAACATCTTGGTATATATAGAGGTGGGGTTGCAGACGAGGCCTAGCTAGGGTTATCAATGGCTTAGCCTTTGCTAAATTTCGAATGTTTTCCTTGAGATCTATACGTGACTCTTTGATTGGCAACTCCCATGTGAATCCTTGTACAAGTCTAGCCAGTAGCATTATAGTTATCGTGGATCCTAACAACACTCCGGGGTACCCACGTCTACCAGTGCTAAACGATAACATGTGAAGATTATGGTCTGTTAACACTACTTCATTATCACCATTCATGTGACGATCCGGGTTAAAAGTTAACGGGTCATCCCAAATATTAGGATTTCGTCCTAGCCCAATACTGTCACACCCCGTTGTAGCGGAAATACAGGGTTAACAAGTAATTGCGTACTAATCAGAAGGTAAATAGAGATTACATCCATTAATCCAAATACGAGTTTATTACAAGTATAATCGTTCGGAAGTGGACCCCAATACACGGATACAAACTATCCACAATTGGAAATGGGCCCACTAAATACAAATATAACATATGGACAGCTAAGTACAATTAGGACTAATAAAGCTATAATCCTCAGAGGTCTGACGCTAATTGTACGTCCAATGTTCAAAAGATGGCTTCAAAATGCCATATACGCTTCCAAATACTTACTGTTGGTTCCCTGAAAAGCATGAAATTTGAGAGGATCAACTATCGAAATAGTTGGTGAGTTTACAGTATGTTTGACCAAATGTTTATTCGTCATTGATACAACACAATGACCTATAGTTATAAAAGACCAGGCAGTTAGAATACAACATCTAACAATACTTTTATTTCAAAAACAGTCGGTATATCTAGATCCGACCTTTTATACAAGACTGTCAGTATATCTAGATCTGACAACTCTTATATCACAATTTATAACAAGATAGTCAGTATATCAAATCTGAACTCATCTTATATCACGTCAATCAGTATATCTAGATCTGATGACAGCATATGACAGTCAGAATACAACATCCGACAGTATCAGCCAATATGCCTCGCACAGGTTTCCGTTCCATGTGGGTGCGGACCTTAACCAAGACAGTCAGAATACAACATCCGACAATTTACAAATAGGGGGAAACATTTTAGTTTGTCAAACACAAGGAAACATTTTAATCAGCCATCACACGGCAATCCAACGTCATTTTATCCAGCATTTAATAAATGACACGTATACACATTTTCGACAGCCCAACATGGCAAATTTAAGTCAAATGATCTAAGTATCCAAATCACATGGCATACTCACAAAACAATCATTTATTTAATAAATAGTGTATACAACAGTACATGCTTTTCAGGCCCAAAGTAAAAGGAAAAGGGCGCCATAAACTCACCTTAGCGATCTAAATGCTAAAAGGTATAATGTAGCTCGAGAAGATCCACAGTCAATTCTCCTGGTTATCCAAAACCTATGATATCATTACCAATAATGAGGATCAAAATCCCTTGACGACGGGTATCCTACGTACAACTACTTAGCTATAGACCCTAGAATGCCATAACCGAGAATGTGTTTCAAACTTTCATTTTACCAATCAAAAGTAAATAACATAATCGGACTTTCGGATTAAAAGTTATTAACGTTTTAAAAATTGATGCGCAAAAATCTTTACAGTGGGTTTCCACTGCGCCGCAGTGAGCCAGAACCTTGCTCACTGCGCCGCAGTGGGCTAAGTCGAACCAGGGACCAGTACAATAGCACTGCGCCGCAGTGAGCCATTGCCAAGCTCACTGCGCCGCAGTGAGCTAACTAAACACAAAACCAGCCCTAGCCACTGCGCCGCAGTGGGGCTAAGCCCACACCACTGCGCCGCAGTGGATTCATTCTGCAGCCAGCACCAGCAGGTGCAAAAATGCAGGATAGCCCAAATGGTTTTTCGACTAAATTCCTTTCATTATAACAAGTTTCAACATGTGCAATAGACCTGGAAACATACCATTTCGCTAACCATTTCGTCATTTCAATCATTTAGACCTCAAAACCTAATTCTAAGTCAAAACCTAATTAGGTTAACCAACCCAAAATTCATTTCATTTCCATGGCTATCTAATTCGAATTATATAACTGAAATAAACCCCTTTAATGAATTTAAATAAAATCAAAAGATTGAATAAAAGTTAACTTACCAAAAATGGTGTTCTTGAGAAATTTGATGAAGATGATGAAGATTATGATGATGTTAAAGCTTGATTATCCACTAAAATGATAAACCCCTTTAATTTCTCTTAAGATTTCTTCTTGCAAATTGATTCAGAGCATAAAAGATATTTGTGTGTGTGTTCTGTGTGTGTGTGGGTGTGTTTTGTCAGGAAGTTTTAAGAAAAGGGTGATGGGGGGGTTTGTTGTTTCCCTCCCAGCCTTTCAAACCAATTTAAGCCCATGTGGCTTCTTTTAGAAAATTTTAATACCCTTAATTTGGTAAAATGCTTACGATTAATTACCGTTTGACCTAAAAGTCAAAATATAAGGTAAAGGTATTTTCCCCCGTCTTATTTTAGTTAAGACAAGAAGTTACAATTAAATAAACTAAACTTTTAGAAATATTTAGTTTAGACAGTCTATTTACTGTGTTAAATTTTAACATTTAAATCTTAATTTAACGTCATTTTAAGACTCGGCATTCGTCTAAATAGCTAATAGTCTACGTCACAAGGATACGCCTAATTGAACTATAACGAAGGTTCAATTAACTAACAATTTCCACGTCATAATCTCTATATTAGACGAAATTATAATAATGATCGAGATTAGGACTAACCCGTTGTTAATAAATCACGAGTTGTCACAAATACGGCTTAGTATCACATGGCTACCCTTTGGTATAAAGTATCCTGCAATAGTGGTTTCTTCAATTGACACATGAGGGAGATTGAAAGGTGCAACGGGGTGCAACCGAAAAGCCTCCTTAACACATGTTGTGATATAATTAAGTTTAGGTATATCCGATTCTTCAACCAATTTATCTTTTCCCACAACATAATCAAGCTCTCGGATTGCTTTGTCGAAAATCCTTGGTTGGTTCATCATTTCTGCCATTGCCCATTCGATTGCATTAGATGGATTGTCAAATGTTGCTAACATAAGTTCCTGCGACACATTAATATATTAATCGTCAGCTCATGAAAAAAGTAACCACATACATATATGATGGTTAATTAAGACACCAGTAATTGTGTTTATCTTACAAGGATTTGGGATTTTATTTGATCTGTAGATAGTTGAGTACTTTGAATGTTGATGAAAACGTCAAGCAAGTCCTCTTCTTTGGTCCTAATTCCATCTTTCCATTGTTGTATCCTCTCATCAACCAAATAATTTTGATACTTCTTTGCAGTACGTATAGCATCCCTCATGATCTTTTCATGCCCATCAAGATCAGTTATCCATCTCAGCCATGGAAAGTAATCCGTCACACTAAAGGCATAAAGATAATTAAGAATCGTTAAGAGTGAACCAACATGCTCAATCTCTTCTTCACCGGGTCCACCATCTGCACTCCCTTTACCAAAATACCTACTCCCGAAGATGATATTTCTTATGACACTGCTTGAGTAATGTTCCACTACGGTCCGTATGTTCACAACCCCATTGGTGGCTGCAATGTTAATATGACACTGGTTGTAAATGTACCTACAATATGCATAACTTTAGACATTGTAATGATAGATTTGAAAGCATGTAGTTCCTCTATCCATATCATGATATATATTTTTTGAATGCTGAATAAAGTCTAGCTACCTGAAGCTTCCCTATAGCAAAATGCGACCTCATATGCTCATGATACAAAATTACAAATATTGTTGGTTGCTATACCCACCAAACTTAAAAGTGGACTCCCGTATTATGACTTACTTTTAATTTATATTCTAACATGGGCTCTTTCTAACCCTAGATAAACTAGGGCCAACTAGAAGCACGGATTATTCATGGGGAATTCTATTTACACACATCAAGTTTCTATTTAACACATGACCTAGATGTAGCGTATAGCAATGTACGCAGCGTATAAGAACATAAGCGCAACGTATGATCCTATACGCAACGTATAGCGACCTAGACGTAACGTACATCCAAAGACGCTGCGTATACCAGATGTGTGAATAGAAAACAACTCGTAAGCTGCCACGTGTACCACCAAAACGGAGCGTATGAACATAGACGCATCGTACACTCTGAACGCTGCGTATAGCTCTATACGCAGCGTCTTAGTTGTTTTGTATAAAAAATAATCATTGCAGCAACTTTAAAGGCCAACTCATGTTGGTTTACATACTTGCTTCTTATATATATCCTTCAATGTATGATTTGTTATAATATAACTAGAAAAGAAAGATAGAATATGCAGAGAGAATTTCTTATATTGTTTCTATTGAATTTCAATCAATCGATCGATCCATATTTATATACAAAATATCTAAAGAAAAACAAATCATATGGGACCTTATACAAATAATTCATAAGTAAATACAAATGATGGTGGGACCATGTGGACCCATATGTCTGCTTAATAATTCATAACATGATTTAGTTAATTTGCAGTTAATTTATCTGCATATATAGATAGGACTGGCCGTCTAGGATGATTGTTTCTCATCATGATATACTCATTCTTGAGCCGGTACATAACTGAGCTAGCATGGAAGTGTTGGGCCGTTTTAGGTTCATATCTTAACTCTTAAATGAATTAATACAAGGATGATAGATCATTATGTACATTTAACAAAGAAAACATGTTATCATTGAAAACATAAACTGTTACCACAAAAAGTGTTGTAAATTGTTTTAAATAAATGTAATGTTTTATTTAGTTTGTATTCTGTTTTTAAGATTATTGAATGATTAGGGTTCAATTGGTAATTAAACGTTTGGGCAGATAAATAGAATGAAATTTGGCAATTCCACGTGACAACTTCTTATTGGAGCAAAACTAGCCAAAATGAAGGATGCATAGCCAATGCTTGCCTCTTCACCCTTACCCCTTACTAGACTTTCCAATATAAAATCAAAAATCAAATCGAAAAACTGCAAAAAAAACAAATGGGTAATGAAGATAGTTTAGAAAAAAATACAATTATAATGTAAATTAATTAATTAATGTTAACAATTTTGCATCTTTATTTTAACTAATTTTTCAACATAGGTGCATAATCTCTCTATTTTTTTGTAATTAATTAAAATCATATATATTACTTCCATGGACATTAATTTATATACACAACAAATGAAAGTGAATACTTACTTTAACCAAGTGGTCTGGTGACATTTGATGAAACGGAAGTATTTTTATTAGATTATTATATATATACTTTAAAACTCGTTATATGTATAGGAGAATCAGTACACGGAACTTGACCAATCCACGATCACCCTCTGTTAGCAGCTTTCTTATCTTACGATATTCATAGTGTCGATTATAGAAGAGATGGAAATTGCATATCATATTAGGATTAACCGAATAACCCTGCTCGAGTAGGAGTTCTTGGAGATGAAAAGAGAGGAATGAGATGCTGCGCTTAGGTCCCTCTCGTCTTCTGCACCGGCTACTGGGAAAAGAAGAAGGTATATACCAAGAGATGATATGCCAACAGCAGATGATTTCATAAATGAGTCAAAGAAGATCTTTTTGCAGCGGATGCGCGATTGTTACTTACGATATTTCTGTCTTCTCAATTTGCTTAAATGAAAATGGTACCACTTATATGTATATTACAAAAATTTGTTATTATAATGTACCTACTTTAACAAAGTGGTCTGCTGACATTTGATTGTATGTTTGTAACATGTGTTAGGATATAAGCATATTATCAAATAAATAATCACGAGTATGCAGCGGAAAGAAACGTATATGTAATATAATAATTAACAAAGTAAGGAATTGAAAGTGTACCTTTTAGCTTAGCTTCCAATAAATTAATAATAAGATTATTATTATAAGTTAGGGTTTAAAGTAAAACCCCTCTACGATCGCACACTTAACACCCCTATGATGTATGCTAGTACCCGATCACGAACTCACAAACCCGGTTGTGTTTTCCCTTTGTTGAAGTCGAAACCCAAGAACCGAAAAACCCTATGGAATTGGGTTTTCGGTCGAACAAGGAAAAGAGAGAAAGGAGAGAATTACAAGTCTAATTGTCTTGTGTGTGTATCTAAAACCCTTAACCCTTAAGCCCTATATATAGGCTTAATTGTTAGGGTTTTAAACTTGGTGACCAAGTTTAGTCAAGACCCTAAAAGGCCTTGAAATTTTCGGCCCCCATTAGGTGAATTAGAGTCCAACACTAATTCCTAATTTACACATAAGTCCTTCGTAGTAATTATTATGCAAGATCATGCATACTTACAAATTACTTGTAGTAATTATTATGCAAGATCATGCATACTTACAAATTACTTGTCCCATTCCTAAATAAGTGTTTATTTAAAACAAACACAAAACTTTGACAAATTTTAATTAATGCAGTGTGGTCCTGCGGAGTAATAAAATACTCTCTCCGTCCCACTAGTAGTGTCATGTTTTGAATTTTTAAAGTCTAAATTTTACAACTTTGACCATATATAAATTTCTTTGTGTTAGATGATACTTGATAAAAGTTATATGAATTGATTATATTTTAAAAGTGTTTTCAATAATATAATTTTCATTAAGTTATATATAACACAAAAAATATATTTAAGGTCAAAGTTTAAAGATTAAGACTTTGAATATTCAAATTAAGATACTTATAATAGGACGGAGTGGGTAACATATTTATACGGGTGAAGATTCTTTCAAGTTATTTATGTTAAATGAATCTTGATAATTGGATTATAATTAAAGGTCAAGATTTCAAGATGATCTTTGAATCTTATCCATTGATTAAAATCGAATAGTCAAGATCTCTCCAACTTAACACACATCAACTTTCTATTGACACATAAGGTTTTGGGCCGTTTGTATAACTTAAGATTTGTATAACTTAAGGTTTTGGGCTATTTAAAAAATATGGGCTTTTGGCCATATACCTTTAAAAAAAGACGTTGCGTATATGAACGTACGCTACGTGCAGCCAAGGACGCTGCGTACAGCCAAGGATGTGCGTACAGCCAAGGACGCTGCGTACAGCCAAGGACGCTGCGTACAGCCAAGGACGCTGCGTACAGCCAAGGACGCTGCGTACAGCCAAGGACGCTGCGTACAGCCAAGGACGCTGCGTACAGCCAAGGACGCTGCGTACAGCCAAGGACGCTGCGTACAGCCAAGGACGCTGCGTACAGCCAAGGACGCTGCGTACAGCCAAGGACGCTGCGTACAGCCAAGGACGCTGCGTATAGCCAAGGACGCTGCGTACAGCCAAGGATGTTGCGTACAGCCAAGGACGTTGTGTACAGACAAGGACGTTGCGTTCAGCTGGAAACGCTGCGTACATCCATGGACGCTGCATACAGCTAAGGACGCTGCGTTTTCTATCTACACAATGTGTAAACGCAGCGTATATCAATGTTCGCAGCGTCTTGTGACCTAGACGCTGCGTACATCGCTATACGTTGTGTTTGGGTAGGCGTGAACAGAATCTTGTGTGTGTAAATAGTATACTCCTTATTCATTTACCTCTCATTCTTATCTTTTTATAAGATAAACTGTATTTAAATTTTTTTTAACATCTATCTGTTTTTAACAATAAATTTAAGTTTCACGACATAGCTTATTCATATACCCAAGTCGAATTTCAGAGAAACACATTGTGGGAAAAAAACATGTCTCCACTCTCTAGTCCTCTATAAGTCTTAAGTTCCCCCGAGGACTCATCTATATCTATCTACTAAATTTACTCTATAGAATAAATGTTATGTATCATTTTAAACAATTCATAGAAGAAATTGATATTAAAAAAATAATATATACTTGCCCTCAATATAACTTTTAAAAGTAGAAATAATAGTTGTATCAAGCCGTTTAGATTTTATCACGAATTTAAATAATAACTGTTATATGTAGAATTGAGCTTAATTGAGGTTTAATGGTGGAATTATGGATAGTGTGTGAAAAGTGTGTTTGTGTGTGAAATGGAGGTTGAAGATGAAGTAGAGAGAGAAAGTATAAGTTTAGAGAGAAGTAAGTATGGATTAATGTGAAAGGCTTCTTACAAAATGATTAAGGAAGGGGTATTTATACCTATCATCTAATTAACACTAATACCCCTTATATAACTAGAATTTACAATTAAACACCATATTTATATTTCTAACAATCTCCCCCTTGGTGTTGAATTGTAAGTGTTGCATCGTCTTCGGTCTTTAAATAAACATGATGAGCCAATTTGTTGAAAATCTTCAATGTTGATTGGACTTTGAAGCTTTCTCATTGTCTTCAATGTCTTGTATCAACCTTGACTTTGAATCTTCTCAACAAACAAATATATTTGACGATGACTTATTAAATCTTGATCTTCTCTTGCAACTTTGAATACTTTGGAAGCATCTTTGAAATCTTTGTAGCTTTTGAGCTTTCACAACTTGAACTTTTGAATGTTGATTTCAACTTGATGTTGCTTGGAGAAGTAACTTGAATCTTTGAGTGGCATGCGGAAGCTTGGTTTTGACTTTGAATTCTTTGAATTCTTTTGGAGTGCGGAAGCTTGGTTTTTGAACGCGGAAATTTCATTTCTTGGTCTAACTTGTCTCTGAATCAACAATCATCTTGGAACACTTAATTCTTTGATCAATAAACATTTGCTCCCCCTCAATCAAACAACTATCTCGGAGCAAATTATTCAATAACAAATCTTTAATCTCTTGCTCCCCCTCGAACAAACAATCATTTCGGAGCATATTTAACGAATCATGAGTTTACTCTTGCTCCCCCTCGAACAAACAATCATTTCGGAGCATATTTAACGAATCATGAGTTTACTCTTGCTCCCCCTCAAATGAACAATCTCTTCAAACTATGAATGAACTTAACTATCCAAGTATCATCAAACTGATAAACTTCTTCTAAACTCAAATTCTTCTTATCATCAAACAATGGTCAATTATTCAATAAATCTTTCAAATATCGACCATGTACATCATCTTGAATATACTCGATCTCGAATCAATCCTTTAACTTTCTCAAAACAATCTCTCAACTTATCACGATAATTATTCACTCTCTTCACCTAAACTAACGATCCTTTAAACAACCAAACACAATGAATATCATCAATCAAATTCTACCTAAACCTTGAACTCTATCTATCAATCATTTAATCATTTCTCCCCCTTATGATGAATATGTGAAACGTGTTCATCATACAATAATGATTGATAGCATAAACGGTAGATGACAACAAGCAATATTCAACCAAATTAACCCAACCCAATTCCCAATTCCCAATGAACCTATTGGTGAACTAGAATGTAAGGTTGCGTTGTTGGAAAAAGATTTTTATAATGGTGTTTGTGTTCTTTGTGTTTGTGTGAAGAGAAATGAAAACCGGATTAAAATGATCCGTTATCACAACCAAAAATCAAAAGGATTGATGGTGTGGCCTAAAAATACGATTACTATTTTTAGGACTTCCCATTATCATCGAGAAATGCACAAAGCTTATCTCTAAATGGTTCGGTCTATGGCTTTTCAACCGATAGATTGCTTTAAAGAATGTAATTCATGGTCAGTGTCACAAAGGCGTTCGATGACCATGTCTTACTATCCTCAAAGACTTTTGGGAAATAAAATCCGAGGTCACATAGACTTCTCGTTTACTCAACAAATTCATTAAATGAAAATGTGAGACCTACGTTCAACGTTGGAAAAGATGTTAGCATTGGTAGGGTTTCCATTCGATCATCGTGGAATATCAAAAATATGATATCACTACGAATGTTCCGGCAATATCACAAAGATATGCGATGTCACAAAGACATAAAAAGACTCATTGTGTCCTAGTCAAATGAACGAATATTTCAAGTACGCTCTAGACTCGAAAAGTGATCAAATGAAGTCGGGGACCGGAGCAGAGTGTCTCCCTTTTTCAATATCAACGTCTTCCAAATGAAGAGTCGATAGAAATGTGAAAATCTCCGTGAGAATAAAACAAGCATTTGTAAAGAAATACTTGAGTGGTTAGGAAAAGATGTGCATTGCTTCACTGGGTCCATGAAGTCTTCTTCAATATCGAGAAATCAACAAATGAAATCCGATAGAAACGTGTTGACCCGGCTTTTTGAGAATTTTGGGGAGGGCTTTTATTTCTTTTAGCCCTTTCTCACATCATTTCACCGTAACCTCTCACTTTTCGACTACTCCCTCATGTCCTATTTGCACAAACATCATCACGCTCAAAGACCCTCACAATCTAAAATTGAGAATTTAACTCCGGGGTTAGATCTCATCGGCGATGACAAGATCATGGAGTTTTTATGAGTGGCCTAAACTCTCATGTGCAAATCTAACACCGAACTTCTTTGAATTTGATCGAAAATGATTTGAAAATCTTCCAAAGTGTTTTAAAATGGAAAATGAGTTTAAACACTTGAAAGTTTTGGTTTAATAAACAAACTCCCCCTAAATATATGCATGATATAAACAAAGTTTTTGCATATAAAGGGTGAGTAAAGAGTTTGAAAGTTGCTCACAAACATTACAAATGAGACAACAAAGGCAGTACACAAAGGCGTTCGATGCCTTGCATCTCATCCAAAACATTGTGAGAAACTTAAAGACAAAGTAAATAAACAAAAAGATGAAAAGATAAAATCTTTTTGGATTTTTCAAAATAAGAAAATGAAAAACTTTTTGGATTTTTCTAAATGAAATTACGAAAACGGTTTTAGAACGGGTTATACACTGAAGTGTGCATAAGCCACCTTTCATCAAATCATTTCGAAATTACCTTTGGAACCCATTTGAGAATAGGCCCAACGGTTTTTGAATTCTTGAAAGACCAAATGTAAGTTTCATCGATTTGATGAATCGAAGTTGCATTCCACGGAGAACTAAAACCCGGTGGTTTAGTTGAAAAGAGTTTTCGTGGAAGCAACGGTGAAAAATCATTTGATTTCTTTGAAAAGCTGCCAATCTTGTGAGATTGAGTTGGAAAATGATTTTTCGAAGCAAAATCATTCACTTTTTGCACGACTGTTTTCACAGGTTTCGGTGCAAGATCATAAAGTTCCGAAAAAGAATATGTGAATGATTTTGACTCAGTTGACTTATCTTTTGAAATCGGTTTCCATTTTGATTTTGTCAACTGAGATTTTGCGTGAGAAATATCAGATGATTTATCCTCAAAGGATAGAAAAGACACAAAAGTAGTTGTTCCATTAAAAATAGGTTTCTTAGAGTACTTCTTACCCTTTAGCAAGGAGTAATTAGTAAACTGAGACACCTTTCTTTCAAAAGGTTTTGAAGATTTACCCGTGTAAACCCTCTTTGGAACATCAACTTTAGGTTTTGATGAAATATATTTTGGAAAACTTTTGGATATCTCAGTCTTGTCACAATCACCCTCAACATCAGTCTGAGTTGAGGTCTCAACGGTCTTAACAACATTACAATCACTTGTTACAGAAGAATCCACAACTTCACAAACAGGACAATCAGGTTCAGTGCAACCTTCAACAACTTCTTTAGTAGGTCACGAGAGACAGAACAATGATTTTGACGTCGAAAAGATTTGGTTTGTGTTTGCAATTCAATCTCAAGGTCGGAAATTTTCTTGGTCAAAGATGTTTCGTTTGACTGAAGTTGCAAACACTTGTCTTCAAGATACTTGATTTGAGCACAAAAACTTGTTCTTTCTTCTTCAACTTTTCTCTCAAAAATGGTGGACTTATTTTGCAACTCATGGTTAAGCTCAGAAATCTTTTGTTGCAAAACAAGTTCTTTTGATTGATTGTCTAAAACACTTTTGTGGAGCTCTTTGGAAGAATTGTCCAACTCATTTGTTAATTTGAAAATCTTTGATTGCAAATGATCATTTTCTTTTTGAAAACTTTCCATGTTGGACAAAATGAGATCATTTGCAGATTTGAGCTCTTTGTTCTCTGACATGAGTTGGTCAATTTCAAGTTGAAAACTTTTGTGTTGTTCCATGAGTTTTTGACTCGTCTCATACATGAATCGTTTTTCTTGAAAACGAATGACAGCACATGGAACATGTGGTTTATTGATATACTTAGGATCAAAATTACATGTACAACGACCATCTTTATGATCACTTCTTTCATCCCATGTGGGTTCTTGAATGAACATGGTCGTCAACTTATCTGGCACATTGAACTTTATTGACTCAAAATTTTCTGAAGTCTGGTACGAAGAAATAATCGATTTCAAGTCTTTAATGTCAGACACAAAACAAACACGTTCCTCACAAAGAGCTTTGAATCTTTTGGACACATCCTCAAACTCTTGATACACTCGAACAACACAAGCATGATTATTTCCTTGAAAACATGAACACTTTTGACTATTATGAAAACCATATGAACCCATGTTTGGTTCAAATTTGATCGTTTTGGTTGACATTTTGACTAAAACTTGATGACAAATCAATAAAAGAATAACCCAATTTAAAATACTCAAATGACAATTCCAAGACAAAATTCAGCCCAAACAAATGAAAATGTAAGCCCAACTAATTAAAAGACTTAAGCCCAACAATGAAAACATGTAAGTCCAACAAACAATTTCGGCCCAAATGAACTATTCAGCCCAAAAACAATTTTAGATATTAGCCCAACACACTTTTTTCGGTCAAACAAAAATGAGTAATGAAAAGTTGTACCACCAAATATATGAGACACAAAAAAAATATAAAACTAATAGACAAGTAAAAAAAAATAAAAAATTGATTGATTTTCAACAACAAATTACACCACCACGTGATTGCTGCAACAATGAAGCCAATAATAACACTAAACAAATAAAAATTGTTCACGTGAATATGTTCAAAACCGTCTTACAATTTGCCCACTAATGAATGACGCGTGCAAGACTAGACGGTGTGTAAAGGAAAGGGACACACGTGATTGCTTTCTTTTATACCAACTCAATTAAAAAATAACAATTCAATGACTCTCAATTCAATGACTCTCAATTCAATGACAGCCCATGTGTGTACTTTTCACAGTTACCACAACTCGCCACACGTTATCTCTTTCTTTTTCAATCACACGTTTTCACTCTTTATGATTTAAAAACTTAATTTGTTGAACACGCGTGTCTCACTTTTGACAGCTAAAGACCACGCGTACACTGCTTCCCAAACAACATAAAGCAGATAACACGCGTATTCGTTTCCACACGCCTACACTCTTTCTAAAATCCTTTTATTTTCTTTTCACGTGAATCCACCACAATCTTTTACAATCCAAAAGACTTCTTACATTCAAAAATAACAACTCACTTTATTCACAGAATATTAACACTCTTCAAAATAATTGCTCTTATCCTCTCTCTTTCAAAAAAAATCCGTCTCTCCTTGTTTCACAACACCAGAACAACAATAAACTCAAGCACACACCACACAGCCAAGAATACAAGACTTGAAGATGAAAGTGCTATTTGCCGAGATAATAGCTCGGTAAATGGGGTTTTCACAAACAACTTTCTTCAAATTTCACACAATGGATGGGTAAGAGATAAAAATGATTTGGAAAAGACTTGAAAAATGTTTTTGAAATTTTGGTCTATTTGCCGAGATATAAGCTCGGCAAATGGGGTATTCGATTGGAAAAATTGTTAAGTGTTTGAAAAGGTTGATTTGCAGAGAAGATTGATCGGTAAATGGTGATTTGGAAAAGTTTGGCTAACAGTTTTTTTTGTATGGTTTGCCGAGCAATTAGCTCGGCATATGGTTGATTTGGCAAAGAAGTTGGTCGGTCAAGTCGGCAAACACGAGTTCTTGATGACTTGGTCGAGTTGATTGATTTGCAGAGCAACGAGCTCGGCAAATGACTGTTTCGGCTGAAAATTTCTAAGTCCAACTCGGCAAATGGCTATTCTGGTAAGTCGGTCACTTCGGCAAATAGGAGATTTAGGAGGTCAGTTAACTCGGCAAATGCGAGTTTGATGAATGGTGACTGGTGATTTGTTTGGTTTGGCCGAGAATTAACTCGGTTTTGGTTGATCGGTTATTTCTGCAAACACGAGTATAGGTCACGGGGGTGAGCTCGGCAAACACTAGAACAAAGATGCTGGTCGTGTAGCGAGCTCGGCAAATGGTAGTTTTGTGACCTCTGCAAATGATAGGTTCGATGAGTAAAGTAAATTTGTGTTCGGCAAATGATGATTTTGACCAGAAAATGGTTTCACCAACAACCACGGTGGCCGGAATAGTCGATTTGAAGAACACACCCGCCGGAAAACAAAAAAAAACTTGATTTCTCCTTCGTTTCTCCGAATTGAAACTCAAAATTACCACCAAAATACTCACCAAAGAATCGCGAACAAACCCTAGGTGTTTAATTGCTCAAACAAGTTTCGCCGGAAAACGTGTCAGATCGCCGGAAAATGAACGGTTACCAAATCTTATCCGATCAGAAAATTGAAAACATCTCCTTGTTCAGAATCACACCGCGAATATTACCTGATGATTTTCTGAATTATTCGACAACAAATGATAAAGAAATCAAGGAGAGAAGATTGAAGTAAAAAGTTGTTTTTCCTTTTTCTTTTTCTGTTTTATAATTAATGTAAAATGTAAAGTTGAATCTGCTTATTGCTATTCGAAATGAGATTCACGTGGAGGTTACTGTAGCTTGAACCAGAAACATACAAATGTTTACTTTTCTTATTATACTTATTTGCCGAGCTCAACAGTTGACCACACGAAATCCATGAAATTTTGATCTGAAAATCGAAATTAAACACTTCTCAATCAGATTAAACACTAATCCACTCTTAATTTGTGATTATAACACTGAAACAGTATCACAATCAACACGAACAGAATTTCCAGAAAACTAAGCTCAAAATCTCTAAAATTTGAACAAATCGGTTATGAATTTGTTTGTGGATCGTTCGGATACACCGATTACGCTCTGATACCAATTGTTATATGTAGAATTGAGCTTAATTGAGGTTTAATGGTGGAATTATGGATAGTGTGTGAAAAGTGTGTTTGTGTGTGAAATGGAGGTTGAAGATGAAGTAGAGAGAGAAAGTATAAGTTTAGAGAGAAGTAAGTATGGATTAATGTAAAAGGCTTCTTACAAAATGATTAAGGAAGGGGTATTTATACCTATCATCTAATTAACACTAATACCCCTTATATAACTAGAATTTACAATTAAACACCATATTTATATTTCTAACAATAACACATAAGAACAAAATCATAAATTAGAAAGTATGTTACTGATTTAAATAAGATTAGTAAGAATAATTAAGTAAAAGTTGAAGTTATATTGCTAAAACTTTTGGATAATATCAAATACTATTATATATATGATAATATATATGTTTTATACGAGTTATATATATATATATATATATATATATATTAAAACAGTAGTTAACCGAACGATTATATAACATCTTCAACTCAAAAATAGCTTATAACAATACCACCTAAGATTTAATCCTATACGGCATCTCCATATTTTTTTGACAATATTAATTTTATTCATAGATATACACCAAAAGAAAGAAATCTTTATTATGTATAAGAAAAAGATTTCCATATTTTTTTCTTTATTATTCGTATACTTATAAGAAAAAATCTTTGTATTTTAGATAAAAAAAATAATATCTCAAATGGGACGTACGTGGTTTATTGTTATGTGTAGATGCAGATTTGTGTGACAGTAGCAACGTAGATTTGATTAACGTTTTTGTTCTTAGGAATATCTATGTAATCATTTAAATAATAAGTCATTAGGACTTACGTTTGTGTTTAATGATTATGTTTGAACTTCAATGAGAAATCAAGTTATGGTTATTGTTATGTTTGTGTGTTATATTATTGTTTTACAGGTACAAGAATGTAGAGCTAAGGTTTATAAGTGTCATAGAACACTTAAACGATGGCTGGACGTTATGTACAAGTCGAACAAAGGACCAAAGGGACGAACCTCGTGCTGACGTCATCAGCATGTAGGATTGCCCTCGTGCTGACGTACAGCACGAGGACCTCGTGCTGACGTCATCAGCATGTAGGATTGCCCTCGTGCTGACGTCAGCACGAGACCGGTTGGTTAATTGATTAAAAGGCTTATGGGCTTCGATTAAGGCCTAAGCCCACACGAACTAAAACCCTATTAGTATAAATACATGCTAATTTACGCAATTAGTAACGAATTAAGAACTTAGAAGTTGAATTGTTGCTCGTGTGACCTCCTACACGAACTAGCACTTCGTGTGTGACCTTAGGTTGATTAATTACTGATTAATTGACGAAAGGCAGTAGCAATCTAGTTATCTCAAGAGGATTCCGCACTCTTGACATAACGAATCACATCTTATTTATGATCCATTCAACGGTAGGGACTTACAAGTGGTATCAGAGCCCTAAGGTTGATTACCAGAAGGTGTAAGATTGTTATAACACGATTTTAACTACTGAATTCGATTCATCAATGGTGGATTTGGTGAGTGTGTGTTCTTGGTGTTTGTGTGTGTTTTGAGAGAGAATTGTGAGACTGTGTGTAAATCTGGAATTAAAGTTCTGAAGTATGTGAAAATTATGTCTCTCTTTATAGGCATGATTTATACCTTCCGCATTTCAAAAGACAACTCTGGTTCATGATTCAACAATTCTTGAAGATTCAAGTCACACACTTGTTCGACTTCATTATTCTCTTTCTTCAAGACTCACACGCATTCATTATTCTCTGTTCTAAAAGAACATTGAGAATCCTCACATGATTTAACTTCAAGAAGTTCAAGACCAAGACCAAGACTGAATCAAGTTCTCCAAAGACAAAAGAGAAAGCTTTGAAGACTTGTTTCTACATACCAATTGTCTTAACCACCGGGCTCATCAAATTCATTCCTACAAGACAATATAACACGTATTTCATTCATTACAATATATCACTAAGGGGGAGAATGTTAGAAATCCAAAAATAGTGATAAATTGTAATCTAGAATAGAAGAATTTATTGTTGTTAAGTCATAGATAAATGATCACTAAGGTTGAGGGGCTAATTGTGACAATTAGCATAATTGAATAGTTAGACTATAAATAGCCCTCTCATACCTTAGAGATAGAAAGAGAGACATAATTTTCACATACTTCAGAACTTTAATTCCAGATTTACACACAGTCTCACAATTCTCTCTCAAAACACACACAAACACCAAGAACACACACTCACCAAATCCACCATTGATGAATCGAATTCAGTAGTTAAAATCGTGTTATAACAAGTGGTATCAGAGCGAAACATCGATCTGATGACGATCCATACCTGAATTCAATCACAAATTCATCAAAATCAAATTTAATTTCAAATTCTGTTCGTAATTTTTCACCTACTGGTTCATCAAAATTCATACATCAAATCACATAAAATCACAATTATTTGTTCATCAATAGTTTTGTGGTTGTTGAAAACATAATCCTGTCAAGTTTCAAGTTCCAATTCAATCTAAATCTCGAGATTGAATTTTGAGTTTTGGCGCGAATTTTGAGGGATTTGAAGCTGTTGTGTTTTGTGTTGAAGTTTGTTCATAATTTGATTGCGGACATGAATTCAAACAGTTTGCCAGTTATTTCGTGATCTAACTCCTAGTAATTCAAAAGATATTGAAGTTTTAAAAAGTTGTTAATGGAGTTTTTCTGGAAAACTGTTGAGATGAAGAAGATGACCAAGACGATCTTCACTAGGACGATCTTCCTAAGACCGTTTTAGTTCCAGTGATTTGTGACTTGTTAGACGATCCTCACAAGATCGTTTTAAACAAAAGTGTGTTGTGGTAGTGTTTGATTCTGGCTAATTAATCCGAAAGGATTGGTTTGGTCAATTCAAATACTTAGAAGTTTTTGAGAAAGAAAACAAGACGATCTTCATACCAAGATCGTCTCATTTCCTAGATACCCAAGACGATCTTAACCAAGATCGTTTCATACCTTCAAAACCCAAGACGATCTTCACCAAGATCGTCTCATTTCCTTGAATTATTTCAAACCAAAATCACTTTTATTCAAGACCGTTTCACATCAAGATCATTTCATTTTCAGATAGTTTCATTTCAAGACCGTTTCATTTCAAGATCGTTTCATTTCAAGACCGTTTCATTTCAAGATCGTTTCAATTTCAAGACTTAACCAAATTTCATCAAAATCCTAGGACGATCTCACCTAGGACGATCTTGCTCAAGACGATCTCACACAAGACGATCTCACCCAGGACGATCTTCACAAGATCGTTCCAATTCCAAAAATCCAATAAAAAAAAAAAAAAGTCTTTTGGCGGGAAAAATTATTTTTGCCCAGGGTCTTAAAAAGGGATAATTCATGAAGATTTAAAATTTGATAGCGTTAAAATTTTTTAGGCCAATTTTCATTCGTTATCGACGCGGTTTTGGCGAAAATTTTTAGAAATTATCAAAATTTTCCTATGATCATGATATCCAAAGTTTACATGAAATTCAAAGTTTCGTGAGAACATATTTCGGCGGCAAAAATTTGGAGGGAAACCTGAAGTACAAAATCTCCAAATTTCAATTTTAATTCTTTCACTTCAATTTCAATCACAATTACCTTTTCATTTCATTTCACCCTTTGCTAAACAAAATGTCAAGTCCAAGTATCTCAAATTCAGTCAAAAATGATTTCGTCTTCAATTTGTGGTTAACTTCCTCACCCAAGACACCTACTTCATCTGAAGAGAAACTTCATAAAGGTGGACTGTGCTCATGTTGTATGACTACTCATTTGCGATCTGAAACAACTCCTTGTCAAGTGATGAAGATATTGATTCATTCGATTGCCACTGAAAATGTCAAGTTTCAAGAGGAAGTAGTCACGTTACAAGCTGAGAATGTCAAACTGAAAGAACAAATGATCTACTATCGAGCTGGAAATGTGAGACTTACAAATGAGATGAAAGAACTTCAAGTTGAATTTGAAGACCTTGCAGTTTGGAATGAAATTGACAAACAAACTTTGAAGAAGAATGATGAGTTGATGTCACAAATGAAAGCTGCGATAAAAGAACTTCAAACAGAATTGAAAACTTCCAACAAGAAGCTGAATGATAGTATCTTGGAAAGCAAATCAAGAGAACTTATTTTGCAAGAAAAGATTTCAAGTTTTCAATCTCAGTCAAAAATGAGACATCTATATTCTTAACCATGGAGAGCAAGTTTATTGATGAGATGAACAAAGTTGAGAAAGAGAGACAAGATGTTTGCAACAAAATCAAGACTCTTGAAGAGAATTGTTTGCAATATCAATCAAATGAAACATCTCTACGAAAGAGAATCTCTGAACTTGAGATGGAATTGCAAACACAATCAACATCTTGTGACACTCAAAGTGACGATGGCTCAGTTTATCATGATGCAAGTCCAATATTTCCAACTGAACTTGATGCTTAAAAGAAAGTTTGCACTGAGTCCATCCCAAAGAGCTCAAAGATCAAAGTTTCATCTCCTGCTAAACATAAAGCTTCTCAATTTACTAACTATGCTTTATTCAAGGATAGAAAGTATTCGTCGAAGCCTACTATAGATGGAACACAGGCTCTCATTCCATTCTTGTCATTTGAAGACAATACCAAGTTCATCTCTCAAGCAAAAGCTCAGTTGACCAAGATCAAATGGAAACCTGTCTACAAACCAAAGTCAACTGAGTCAAAGACAATCAAATACTCACTTTGGCAACTCTATGAACTTGCACCAAAACCAATTACCGTGCAAGAAGTGAATGTCTTTGCATCTCCACTGCATCCACAAAAACTCAACTTTTCAACAACCTCGAGTTTTCACCTACCATGGACTGCAGATTCTATTCGTCGAATCGATGACACGTACATTTGGAATGTCAAGACAAAAACCGTTGGGCCTACTCAAAAATGGGTCCCAAAGGTTGTTTGTAAGTAATTCGATGAAATGGCTTATACACATGTCAGTGTATAACCCGGGCTAAAGATGTTGTTTATTGGACTACTACTTCATAATGGTTGATTCCCCAGTTTCGACTTCAAAGAGACATGATGAACATGTTGCCACACATTCATCATGAGGGGAAGAAAGAGGATAATGAAGAAAGATAAAAAGTTTATTTGAAAGAAGAATTTATCAGTTGAGGGGAAGAAAGATAAATTGTTGACTAAAGTGATCCCCAAATTTTTCTTTGAAGATAGTTATCGCCAACGTGGTGGGTACGCCGCGGGTACACCCTATACATAAGCGTTGGTGGTACGCAAATATGATTGTTTGATCGAAGAGAAGTTTGTGATGAAAAAGATGTTTGTCCAAATGCTTCAAGAGAAAGATTCATTAATTAAGGGGAAGTGTGACAAAGTTAAGATTGTCAAGAAGAGGCTATCATGTTCAAATCTAAAGAGCCAAGATCAAGTTTCCGCAATGCTCAAACTCTGAGAAGTTCAAGACTTAAAGATACATCTTTAAGGTAAGTGTGAAGATTAAAGACATAAAGACAAGTTTGATGGAAGATCTTGAAGACAATGAGAAAGCTTCAAAGACCTTCATCAACAAATTCGTAATTTTAGATGATATCGTGCATGAATTACATTTCAACACCAAGGGGAATGTTAGAAATCTAAAATGGTGTTAAAATGTAATTATTTTAATAATGGAAGGAGTATTAGTGAAAGTTAGTCAAGTGTATAAATACTCCTCTCCATACCCAAAGTTGTAAGTTTTAACATAATTCCATAGTTACTTCTCTCTAATCTTATACTTTCTCTCTCTAAACTCATCTTCAACCTCCATTTCACACACAAACACACTTTTCACACACTAACCAAAATCCTCCATTAAACCTTCAAATCGAGCTTAAATTTCTACTTAACAAAGATCGTGTGATTGAAAAATCAATTCGAATTTCGAGTTTTTCATCAAATTCGTAATCGTCTTCGCGCGACCTCGTGCTTACGTCAGCACGAGGTGATCTTCGTGTTTAGATTCGTGACAAGTGTCCTTCGTGCGTCACTTCGTGTCACGTGCTCTTCACGTGACTTCGTGCCACTTCTGCGCGAACTGAGTGTCTTCGTGTGACGTACTTCGTGCCACGTCTGCACGAACTAAATTGCTACAGTAACATTTTTTGTTAATTTTCATTTTACGAGACTTAAAATGACTACTGTACCTGCTGCCGGAAACTCTCCTAATGCCACACTTATCAATCAACTTATCATGCACGATCATGAGGTTGGTCGTGGAAACACACCTCCAAAGCTTTTCCGTATGGAAAATTATTGGATGTGGAAAAGACGATTTGAAGATTATATTCGTCTAAATGATATTGATATGTGGGTGGTGATAACTCAAGGTTTTGACTGGCCAACTTATGAGAAAAATGGCGTAATTGGTAGATATACTTATACTGATATGCCAGATGATGAAAAGAAGAAATACGTTGTGGAAGGAAAGGCTCTTTCAACTCTTACTATGGCCTTACCTCAAGAAAGTGTACATTTATTCAAAAAGTACACTACTTCAAAGGATTTGTGGGACGTCTAGAAAGTACTGTGAGGGCGATGCTACTTTGAAAAGAAATCGTATTAAACTTCTTAAACGTCAGTATGAAGCCTTTAATGGACTGAAAGGAGAATCTCTTGATGAGATAATTGCTCAATTCAGTCATTTGACAACTGAGTTATCATATTTTGAGGTTGTATATCCTCAGACTGAGTTAGTAGATAAGTTTTTGGATTCACTACCAAAAATATGGACTGAATATGTTCATCACCTTCAAGATGACAAGGAATACAGTTCATGGGATTTTGAAACAGTAGTTTCCAAACTTAAGAATAGAGAAATAAAAAAAAGAATCAAGGATACTCATGCGGATTTTACTCAAGATCCATCTTTATATCATGCTTCTTCAGTTCATTTGGCAAGTACTAGCTCAGGATCCAATGCATTTCTAAGTGGTGTTGAAGCTACACCAATAGTTGATGCAGATGGAATTGCAGGTTATGTTGCTTATGACAATTCCACAACTAATGTTAAGAGCAATACTCAGTCATATCATTCCATGCCAATGAGTATGAGCTTTGCAGAGGGAAGAATGAATCTCTACTCAGCCTTCTGTTCTGCTCATGAAGCTTATATTGGTGGAAAGGTTACTGATCCTGCATTGATTGACGATGATTACAATCAGATAGATCCTGATGATTTAGAAGAAATGGATCTACAATGGCAGCTTGCAATGTTAACTATTAAGGTCAGAAGATTTTCTCAGAGAACTGGAAGATTTTTGGGTAATGGCACGAAAGGTTTTGACAAATCCAAGGTAAAATGTTATAATTGCGATGGATTTGGTCACTTTGCAAGAGAGTGTCAACGTCCAAAGAGGACTGATAATACCGTTGCTGGTAGACAGAACTACAATCAAGGCGGTATTATTCCATCCAATTACCAGAAAACTCAAGCAATGATTACTTTTCCTGCTACTCCTCAACAACAAGGTTCTCCTCAGCTTCTGGAGTCCAAGGCTGTTGTTGTTCAAAATCCAGATGGTACTTATCAGTGGGATACACAATCTGAAGATACTTCAAATCATGCATTTTTAGTTGAGATTTATGATGACTATGCGCATGTTGCAAACGAAGTTGTTGAAACAATTGATTTTGTTGTATACACTAGTGAAGAGAGAGCATCTGAGATAGTCAAGCAGAATATGAAGAAGGTTGCTGAGATAGTGAGATCTGAGAGTGAATCTATGACAGCTGTTAAAGCTACTGAAGGAAATACTGAATCATCTAAACCAGTTGATGATATTTCCGAGAAGAGCATTGAATATCAGATGAAAGAATTTGTGATACCTGAAGTTATGACAACTGAAGATTTTGTTGCATACATGGCAGAGTGCAAGGCTGCAGATCAGAAGGTATCATGTTCTTTACTTTCAATTGTCAATGTTTGTAAAATGGTGTCTAAAATGAAACTTGAGGTGTCTAATCTTAGTGAAATTGTAGCTAACTTAAACACTCAAAATGATATTCTTAAAAAGGAAAGTAATTTGTCTAAAGATTCTGATTTACTTCTACAAAAAGATCATCAAAAAGAGATAGAGACTGAATTAGATTTTGATCCTGATGAAGTTGTATACTATACTCTGAAAGACTGTGATACAGTATTCTTTGACAGAGAAGTATATATAACCAGGATTCAACCTAGATCTAAAATTGATAAAGTTTGGTGTGTAGAAAATAAAGAAGAATGGTTAGAAGAACAAATTCCATATAAGGATAGACATTTTGCTCAACGTAAGCCTATAAAGACTATGGAAGAAGCAATTCAAACACTAGATACGATTGCTGAAATGAAGGCTTATGGAATACCAGTCCCTGAAATAGCATATGATCACCCTAAAAGAAAACAGGTTAAATCATGTTATACTTGTCATAATAAGGGTCATATAGCTAGTAAGTGCCCACTTAAGATATCCAAGGATCCTAAGAATGAATCTTCAGCCAAGTCTAAGGACACGTTTGGATCTCATAAGATTAATGGGAAAGGTAGATTAGTTGATCAAGTTAGCTTTAGCCAGTTTATGAGTGCATATAAAAGGAAATATTATGAGGATTACGCTAAGCGACATCCAAATGATATAAATGCACAGAACTATGTCAAATTTCTTAGATCCATATCTTATGGTTGTTCTAATAGTTCTAATCAGGTCAATGAACATAGAAAACCATCTCAAAAATTGAGGAATTTATCACCTCAATCTAGGAGTATCTCACCTAGAGAAGATCGATCTATGACCCCCAAACGACAGGGACATTCACAAAATGATACAAATTGTATTCATGAAGGTGGAAGTCCGAGTCGATCTCGTACACCTCATAGGAGTAATTCACCTAGGAATAAGCAAATACAACAGAATCGATCACCCCCTCGTAGAAATGGAAATGTTTCCAAGTTCTATGATCGATTAGAAATTCCTCCTAGGTTTGGTCCACATTCACCTAAGAATTCTCCTCCTAAGGCTCGTTTCATTTCGCCATCTAAAAGAAAATCGGTGACACCATCTACATCCAAGGCTCCAACTAAGAGCGATGGATATTGGACCGAATTAATTTTGAGAGATGAATTCGACAAACCTAAACCTCAAAAGGTTTGGGACCCCTCAGAAATTAACATTAATTTGTGTTCATTGTGCAGGGAGAACCAAGTAATCCTATCAGTCTTTGGTATGTTGAAAGTGGATGCTCTCGGCACATGACAGGGGACAAGAAATTGTTGTCCAACTATGTAGATATTAATGGTTCTTATGTTAGTTTCGCTGGTCCTAAGGGCGGCAACATCTCAGGTCAAGGTGATGTTGTCAATGGGAAAATTACATTGGAGAAAGTCAATTATGTGGAACAACTATCTCATAATCTCATGAGTGTTTCTCAGATTTGTGACAAGGGGAATCATGTCCATTTTACTGAGAAGGAAGCACTTATTTTGAAACCGGGGTATGTTATTCCTGAAGACTGGATCTTATTGAAAGCTCCTAGGAAGAAAGACATCTATGGCCTTATGTTAGGTGTTGATAATTCGAAGGAGCCAATTTGCTTATTAACGAAAGCAAATGAATCTGAATCTTTGTTATGGCATAGAAGAATGGGACATATTCATTTCCGAAAGATGAATGATATTGTCAAACATGGTTTGGTTGAAGGTGTTCCATTGAAAAGGTTTGAAATGGAAGACAAATGTGTACCTTGTCTGAAAGGTAAGCAACAGAAGTCTTCACATAAACCAAAGATTGAAAATTCTATTGCCAACCCATTTGAGCTACTTCACATGGACTTGTTTGGTCCTGTGAATGTAAGAAGTATAGGTGGGATATACTATTGTTTGGTGGTTACTGATGACTACTCGAGATTCTCATGGGTATTCTTTCTTTAATCGAAAGATGAAACTCCACAGATTTTGATAAATTTCTTTGTTGAAACTGAAAATATTTATGGAGTTCGTGTTAAGAGAATCAGGAGTGATAACGAAACTAAATTCAAGAATAAAACAGTGGAAGTCTTCTGTATGTCCAAGGGAATCCAACATCAATTCAGTTCACCGTATGAACCACAACAAAATGGAGTTGCTGAAAGAAAGAATATGACTCTAATTGAAACAGCCAGAACAATGCTTGCTGATTCAGGGCTTCCTACTATGTTTTGGGCAGAAGCAGTAAATACAACATGTCATATTTTAAATCGGGTTTTGGTAGTTAAGCGTCATAATAAGACATGTTATGAGCTTCTACATAAGAAGAAACCAAATTTACAGAATGTCGAACCATTTGGTGTTCCGTGTACCTTCTTGAAATATCTTCCTCAATCAAAGTTTGATCCAAAGGTTGAAGAGGGATTTTTCATGGGTTATAAACCGGGTACTTCAATTC
The DNA here is from genome assembly GCA_034093135.1 of Erigeron breviscapus. NCBI lineage: Eukaryota > Viridiplantae > Streptophyta > Magnoliopsida > Asterales > Asteraceae > Erigeron > Erigeron breviscapus. The sequence goes on from CM067173.1 coordinate 124,463,474, forward strand.
GAAGGGTTTACAATCAACAGACAGACAAAGTTGACTTAGGTACTAATGTCAAGATTGTCAGTCATAAACCTGCTATTCATTCTGGAATTGGCAAGAATTTCGATTATGATAGTGTGTTTAGTTTGTTACACGGTCCTGCTTCTTATTTAGGTCATGACAAAGTTGATGAGGTGATCATTTTAAGAGATCATATGGATTATACTCCTACATCTCCTCCTATTCAAAATGTTGATACTACTCCAACCAAAGTTCAGTTTATTACTGTTGTTGGTGAAAGTAGTAAGAACAATGATAAGACATCAGACTTAGATGTTAATGAACCCGAGAACACTACTCCAACTACTCCTTCAAGGGTTCCATTGCCAGATGATGATCCTATTTCTGAAGAATCAGAAGATGATTTTAGTTCTCCAGAATTTCAAATTCGTTCGAATTTAGGAGATAATCTAAATGTTGATTCGGTTCCTCAATATTGAATAAATAAGGCTCATCCTGTTGAAAATATTCTTGGTGATGCTTCAGAGCCTGTTCGAACTAGAAATCAGTTAAATAAGGAGATGACTAGTTTATTTTGTGAAGTAAAGGATTCAGGACTAATAACTGAGTGTTTGTATTCCTGTTTCATTTCACAAGAAGAACCTAAGAATGTTAAGGCTGCACTTCAAGATCCTTTTTGGAGAATTAGCTCAATTTGAGAAACTTGGAGTATGGGAGTTGGTAGATGTGCCTAGAGGAAAAGAACCGATTGGAACTCGTTGGGTAATCAAATGCAAACGAGATGACAAAGGGATCGTTACAAGGAATAAGGCACGTTTAGTTATTCAGGGGTTTGCACAACGAGAAGGATATGACTATAACGAAACTTTTGCGCCAGTTGCCCAGATTGAAGCTATAAGGTTATTTTTAGCCTATGCAAGCTTTAAAGGTATAAAGGTGTATCAGTTAGACGTTAAGAGTGCCTTCTTGTATAGTGAAGTTAAGAGGAAGTGTATGTTTTTCAACCACCGGGGTTTGAAGATCCTAATTATCCAAGATGAGCATATCGACTTGATAAGGCTCTTTATGGATTGCATCAAGCACCCAGAGTGTGGTATGAAAAGTTGTCAACACATTTGTTGACAAATGGTTTTACAAGAGGATCGATAGACAACACATTGTTTATCAAATGGCGGAAGCAAGATTATTTGATTGTACAAGTTTACGTTGATGATATCATTTTTGGTCATCTAATGTAAAGATGTGCAAAGAATTTGAAATGAGCATGAAAAAGCAGTTTGAAATGAGTGCTATGGGGGAACTACAATTCTTCCTTGGACTACAGGTTGATCAGAGGAAAGATGGATTTTTCATTCACCAGTCTAAGTATGTAGATGACATCTTGGAGAGGTTTCAAATGTTAGAATCCAAGACATATGGTACTCCTATTCAGCTAAATCATGGTTTAGGGGTTCTTGATCCTAAATATATGCCTGTTGATGCAACTTATTATCGTGCTATCATTGGCTCATTAATGTATCTGACAGATTCGTGACTAGATATTATGTTTGTTGTTTGTCTTTGCGCTAGATTCCAAGCTAGTCTGAAAGAGTCACATTTAGCTGCAGCAAAACGTATCCTACGTTACTTGAAAGGAAACCAAGGGCTTGGTCTATGGTATCCTATGGGAGGATCGTTTGAGTTTGTTGCATATACTGATTCGGATTTTGGCGGTTGTAACAACGACAGGAAGTCTACGACTGGAGGATGTTCAGTTCTTAGGTGGGAGACTTGTATCGTGGCAGTGTAAGAAGTAGACATCGGTTGCTCAGTCTTCATGTGAGGCAGAGTATATGGCTGCTGGTAGCTGTTGTTCCCAGGTATTGTGGATTCAGCAACAACTACATGACTACGGTATGGATTTTCTTGATACTCCTATTAGAATAGACAATAAGTCAGCTATAGACGTTACTAATAACCCTGTCATGCATAAAGTTACCAAGCATATTGATATTAGACATCATTTCTTGCGTGACTGTGCCCAAAAGAAATTAATTCATTTGGAAAAGGTTATAACTGATGATAATCTAGCTGATTTATATACTAAAGCATTTGATAAGACTCGCTTTGAAAAACTGATTCTTCTTAATGGTATGAAGAATGCTGATTCATATTAGATCTCTCAAAGAACTATTTTTTTTTGTATATTTATTTGTGTCTTAGTTAAGTCTGTAAATAGCTAGAGTCATAAAAATACAAAAAGAGTGTCTAGTTTAAGTCTGTATATAATTAGTGTCATAAAAATATAAAAAGTTGAAAATGAGAAAAACAAAATAAATAAATAAGATAGAGATTTAAGTTGATGCATTCAGATGATTAGAAGTGAGGATACTTTAGCTTTTAAGCCTGCTTAATCGTAATATAATTGCTCAGTTCAGTGATTACAATTTAGGATGTATCGGTAGGCATAAAGTACCAAGGTTTCCTTCAATCTGAACTTAAATTTATACAATGTCTTGTGGGAAACATATTCAGATATATGGCTGAGAATGCTTGCTTTTCAGAAATGATTAGATCCGGTCCTTAAATTCTGTGAAAGATCTAGCATTATTATAAGATTTATTTAGTATATATGTGAAAACTTCTACAAGTCATGAGCATGAAAGTTAAATTTAGTTATAATGTGATAATTGTTATGTAATGAAATCAAGTTAAGGGCTAATGTGGTCTTTGAGATTCGGACAAGTATGTCCTCGGGGTGTCTTTGTATACCTAGCCTACCTAAAGCTTCCAACTTGGGATAGGTTGTCAGAAAGTTCGCTACACGGGTCTCATCTAAAATCACGGGTTCCTTAAAATAATGAAATGCAACAGCATATGATTAGTGAAATCGCAAAATACTGAATTCCTCCAAAATGAAATAAATCTAAAAAGTGTCTCATGGTTTGTTCAAGGAAGTTTTTGGATATATATTGAATATTTGTTATTTTAGTGCTTGTGTCGATTATGGAAGTATATCTGAATGTGGGTCACATAAGTTCGCAAACTAAAATTGTGGCATGAGTAACTTACTAGGTTACATGGTGACTGTCCTTGGCTCAAGTAATACGAAAGTGCCACAATCCAAAGGAAACTGGAGTACCGAGTGTTTAAGAGGACAAATATACCGATAATCGTTGTTGGGTCACTGTTCATAACTAATAATAAGAGAATTATTTCTCACCCGCAGGCTTATGTAATTGCTAATCTGATCTAATCCGCAGAAACTTAGAATTTCTTGTATATAAATAATGTAGTTTAGATTTAAAGTGTTTAATTTTATTTTTATTTTTATTTTTATTTTTATTTTTGAACTAATGTTTTAGTTTTGTTTCAGTTTGTAGTGTCAAACTAGTTCTTATTGCACGAGAGATTTAATAAGCATCTGATAATTCCATAAAGAAGTTATATGATCCTTAGTGGATTATATGGGTCTTGTTGCTTATGGTATATGTGTTTAAAGGATGAATTTTCTAATATGGACATTAATTTGTTTAAAATTAGAAAATGTTTTGTTTTGAAAATTGAAATTTCAATAATATAGAATTTCAATTGGTTTTGGTTAATGAGTATGCTTGACAAAGATTTGACTTGACTTAGATTTTTCACAAGATAAGTTAATATTTTGATTGTTTTTGCATACTTATGTTATTTGTTGATTTTGATGCATTATACATTGAATTTGTTTCTATGTAAGTTTGCATATGTTTAAGTTAAGCATCAATGGAAAAATGATCGATTTTATGTCAAGATTATAATGTAAGATTGTGTTTATACATTATTTTGATGACAAGATTAGTACGGTAAGATTACATTTTCGAGTAGATACAAGTTTCAGGTAACAAGTATCTACAGGTTTATGTATTCTGAAAATTTGTAATTTTTCTTTGTTAAAGTTTTCTGGAAAATTTACAAATTTTGGTTAAGTGTGCAGGTTACAGATGATAAATTTCATTCTATAGGTATGCATTGCAATGGACAATAATTTATGCACGAAATGTGCTACAAGAACGAATTACCTTGTAATAACCTAGAACTTGGTGTAATAGGTTAAATTTTGAGAATCAAGGCTTCAACCTAAGACTTAGTGTGATAGGTTGATGGTATGATAAATTGATGAATTTTTGATGCATTATACATTGAATTTGTTTCTATGTAAGTTTGCATATGTTTAAGTTAAGCATCAATGGAAAAATGATCGATTTTATGTCAAGATTATAATGTAAGATTGTGTTTATACATTATTTTGATGACAAGATTAGTACGGTAAGATTACATTTTCGAGTAGATACAAGTTTCAGGTAACAAGTATCTACAGGTTTATGTATTCTGAAAATTTGTAATTTTTCTTTGTTAAAGTTTTCTGGAAAATTTACAAATTTTGGTTAAGTGTGCAGCTCGTGTGAATTAATTTTGAAAATTCACCACGTGCTGACGTCAGCATGCTCGCACTGACGTCAGCAAGCCCACGAAGGGGATCTTCGGCCCGGCCCAAGTATATGTGGATATAAATATGGGTTTTAACCTTCATTAATTACTTTTAATCGAAATTAAACCCTAAAATATTACCACACGAAGAAGCCCTCTTCGCGCGAACTGTTCATCCGATTACTAATTCGATCTTTTAATCTCCTGTTTGTGTTTTTCATCCATATTTGTTGGTATATTCTCAATCTAGGATAGATTAATGATGCTTTGACTTCGAAAATCATTGAATTTAAGTTGTTCTAATGCCCGATTTTTGTTTTCGCGTGAACAGTAACTAGGACAAAGTGATTTTTTTATCTTTAATTTCTGATGATTTGGACTGAAATTGGACTTAAAATCTGATTAAGTAATGTTATTACACCTTAATTCTAACAAAAGTTTGATTTTACAAGTGCAAAATCAAGATTAATTAAAGTTTTTGTGTCACGGTCAATGTTCACATGAAGAACACGAAGTATTCGTGGTCATGAGATTGAATTTTAATTGGATTTCTGGGAATTTACTTCATAAAATTCATGCTAAACAAGTCCAAGATGATACTAAAATCCGATTTTGATCGATTTGGATATCATGTGGAGATGTTTTTATGGGTTTTGAAGGTCAGCTCGTGCTGACGTCACACGAAGAGGATTCTCCTCGTGATGATGTCACCATGAAGCAGACTTGTAATTTTGGAATTTTTTTTTGTTGTTGTTGTTTTTCTTTTCGTTTTCGTTTGTTTTGTGCAGGTATGGCAGGACAAGGTGCTAATGCTCGTGTCTTTGTTAAGGAGTATAATGCTGCTATTAATATCAGCATTACTCAGCAAGGATGCACGACAGAGTTTCACGATGTTCTACATTATCTCGCACGCTCGCGTATTCGATTTGCTCTTACCGAGAACCCTCCATTGATCAGAGATTATATTACTCAGTTCTGGAATTCAGCCAGACAAGTACAGATGGGTGCTCATACTGTTATTCGCACTACTGTTCAGGGACGTAATATTCAGTTTTCTGCTGGAGAGTTAAGGACGATTTTAGATCTTGGTAGTGATGAGTTAGAGCAAGGTCCTACAGAGTATGAAGAAAGTTTCTGTGACGGTGCTCTAAGACGTATGGGATATGCTGGTTTGATTAAGCATCCTTATCCCAAATCTAGTTTGAGAGGCAAATGGAGATTGCTTGCCTACTACTTGTTGAGATCTATTAGTCATCGTAGTGCCGGTTATGATCAGATGAATATGCAGTCGGCTTCTCAACTTGTTGCCCTTGTATTGAACAAGCTTTTCTCAGTACATTTATGACAGTTTTGTTGGACAATTGAGAGCTTATGGAAATGAGAAGAAATTCTTTCTTTTTACGAGATTTGTCATGATTATTATCAGACATAAGGCAGCAGTTTTACCATTCGTTGGTGATACGTTTAATTTGGGTCGTCTTACTCACAGAGTGTTTAACGATATGATGTCACACTCTGCTGGTAATAATGTTCCAGCAAATGTTGATAATCCACCATTGTTTGGACATTTGATTAATCCAGACTATGTTGCTCCAAGACAAGGTTGGGAAGATGAAGAGCCTGTTGCTGCTGCTGATGATGCTCAGGGTCAAGTTGATCCTCAGGAAGAGAAAGCTAATCAGTTTGAGGGATTGAATGAAGTTCTTTTGTTTACTGATGTTCCGGAAGATGATTCGGAGATGGATGCTCTAGAGGAGGATATTGATGATCCGGCAAATCTTGTGATGCCGACTACTGGGGTTTCTAATTCTACCTCTGTTCCAGTAGATGTTGTTGGTCCTTCTGAACCACATATTGTTGCTGTTAATGCTGATGAGGGTTCAGAAACTGAAGATGCAGATAGGCCACTGAAGAGAAGAAGAAGACAAGGGAAAGGGATTGACGTTGTTGAGAAGATTCGAGCCCTTCAGCGACCTCAGTCAGAGATTGATAGGGAGTTTGCTGAGTATAATACTGCTATGGAGATGTCTCATACACCCGGATCAGTTGATACACCATCAGTTGCTGCCTTGAGAGCTTCTGTTACTGAAGTTCCAGTTTCGGTGTCTACTACTTCTGTCGGTATTTCTGTTGGAGAGAAAAGGCCGAGAACCAAGTTCATGATTCGTTTAGATGGTTCTCATGCTAGAGTTGTCACTGAGGCTACAACTGTTACGACTACTAGAGCTCCAGAGTCGTCAGTTCATCAGGAGCCAGAGCCGATAGTTCCTGCTTCTAGGCCTTGTTCTACTCCTATTCAGGCGTTAGTTCCTGTTTCTACAGCTATGGATCGTCTGTTGTTACCATTGCAAAGACCGCAGATGCCTCAATCAGGAACTTTTAATGCTCATATGCCTTCATTTGAGACTACGATGCCACCGCCTGCTTCTACATCGCACATTGCTTCTACTTCAGATTCAGCTTTGCCAGTGCAAGTCCAGCTGAGTCGTATTGTTTCGAAGAAGAAGTTGTTAGAGATGCGAGTCACAGCGTTGGAGAAACAGTTGAACCTCCAGGCTGCAAAACATCAGGAAGAGATGGACATTATGACAGCACTTGTTCATTCTCTTGGTGATAAAATTGACCGATTCTTGTCTCAAGGGGGAGATAAAGATGGTTGTAAGGATGATGAGCTAGCAAAGAAGCAAAGAGATGATGATCAAGATGATCAAGATCCAGCTCAAGATCCAAATCGAAGTCAACCAAAAGATGGTGAGATAGAGAATCAAGGTCAAGGTCAAGATACTGATGCTGATGCTGTTAATGTGATTAATTCAGAGACTGCAGATGTTCAGGGGGAGTCGCCAAGACAAAGAGAGTCAGAGATTGCTGGTACATCTGGTGCTAGTACATCTGGGACTCAGAAAGGAAAAGTTGTGATGGCTGCTGCTCCAGATGCAGATCCTGAAGATCCAGACAACTCGTCAGATGATGAAGATTCCAATTCAGGTAACTCCAGTTCTAGTAAACGTCCTGATTATCATAATCCACGAAGTGTGAGATCAGAAGAAGATAGAATAGAATGGGAGATTGCAGAGAAATTTGGGAATGATCCTCATATTCGAGTTGAGGCAGAAGCTAAAGTATGGGAAAGTCATAACTTTGAGGTTGATCAGGCCAATATTGATCTTGATAGTGATCAATGGTCAGATACAGATCGTCATAGGAAAGAGAGAAAATGATTAATGATTGTAAATCGTTTACCGTTTGTCTCTGGTTCTAGTTCTGATGATCCTGAAGACTCAGATTATCAACCTTAATGTTATTAATTTTGTTGGCTAAAATAGATAAAGATTATAAGATAAATATTGATGTAATAGTTACATTATATTTATGGTATAATATTATTTATTTTATCATGTTTTATGTATTTATACTTGTTTTTATGTCTTGACTTATATATTTTATGTTCTTTATCTTTGTATGTTTGAAATTTTTAAATTGCAGATAAGCTCCAAATAGGTGCATTGGACGATATTGATCGTGTTGATGATGACTTAGATAGTATCATTGATGAAGATCTGGAAGAAGGAGAATTTGTTTCTAAAGCTGATAGACAAAGGTTGATGGAAGAACCTTATGATTTCAATCGTGTCTTTAATGAAGATA
>CM067173.1:124476564-124555860 GCA_034093135.1 Erigeron breviscapus
TTCGTGTGACGTACTTCGTGCCACTTCTGCGCGAACTGAGTGTCTTCGTGTGACGTACTTCGTGCCACTTCTGCGCGAACTGAGTGTCTTCGTGTGACGTACTTCGTGCCACTTCTGCGCGAACTAGTGTCTTCGTGTGACGTACTTCGTGCCACTTCTGCGCGAACTAGTGTCTTCGTGTGACGTACTTCGTGCCACTTCTGCGCGAACTGAGTGTCTTCGTGTGACGTACTTCGTGCCACTTCTGCGCGAACTGAGTGTCTTCGTGTGACGTACTTCGTGCCACTTCAAAGGATTTGTGGGACGCTCTAGAAAAGTACTGTGAGGGCGATGCTACTTTGAAAAGAAATCGTATTAAACTTCTTAAACGTAAGTATGAAGCCTTTAATGGACTAAAAGGAGAATCTCTTGATGAGATAATTGCTCGATTCAGTCATTTGACAACTGAGTTATCATATTTTGAGGTTGTATATCCTCAGACTGAGTTAGTAGATAAGTTTTTGGATTCACTACCAAAAATATGGACTGAATATGTTCATCACCTTCAAGATGACAAGGAATACAGTTCATGGGATTTTGAAACAGTAGTTTCCAAACTTAAGAATAGAGAAATGAAAAGAAGAAATACGTTGTGGAAGGAAAGGCTCTTTCAACTCTTACTATGGCCTTACCTCAAGAAAGTGTACATTTATTCAAAAAGTACACTACTTCAAAGGATTTGTGGGACGCTCTAGGAAAGTACTGTGAAGGCGATGCTACTTTGAAAAGAAATCGTATTAAACTTCTTAAACGTAAGTATGAAGCCTTTAATGGACTAAAAGGAGAATCTCTTGATGAGATAATTGCTCGATTCAGTCATTTGACAACTGAGTTATCATATTTTGAGGTTGTATATCCTCAGACTGAGTTAGTAGATAAGTTTTTGGATTCACTACCAAAAATATGGACTGAATATGTTCATCACCTTCAAGATGACAAGGAATACAGTTCATGGGATTTTGAAACAGTAGTTTCCAAACTTAAGAATAGAGAAATGAAAAGAAGAAATACGTTGTGGAAGGAAAGGCTCTTTCAACTCTTACTATGGCCTTACCTCAAGAAAGTGTACATTTATTCAAAAAGTACACTACTTCAAAGGATTTGTGGGACGCTCTAGGAAAGTACTGTGAAGGCGATGCTACTTTGAAAAGAAATCGTATTAAACTTCTTAAACGTAAGTATGAAGCCTTTAATGGACTAAAAGGAGAATCTCTTGATGAGATAATTGCTCGATTCAGTCATTTGACAACTGAGTTATCATATTTTGAGGTTGTATATCCTCAGACTGAGTTAGTAGATAAGTTTTTGGATTCACTACCAAAAATATGGACTGAATATGTTCATCACCTTCAAGATGACAAGGAATACAGTTCATGGGATTTTGAAACAGTAGTTTCCAAACTTAAGAATAGAGAAATGAAAAGAAGAAATACGTTGTGGAAGGAAAGGCTCTTTCAACTCTTACTATGGCCTTACCTCAAGAAAGTGTACATTTATTCAAAAAGTACACTACTTCAAAGGATTTGTGGGACGCTCTAGGAAAGTACTGTGAGGGCGATGCTACTTTGAAAAGAAATCGTATTAAACTTCTTAAACGTTAGTATGAAGCCTTTAATGGACTAAAAGGAGAATCTCTTGATGAGATAATTGCTCGATTCAGTCATTTGACAACTGAGTTATCATATTTTGAGGTTGTATATCCTCAGACTGAGTTAGTAGATAAGTTTTTGGATTCACTACCAAAAATATGGACTGAATATGTTCATCACCTTCAAGATGACAAGGAATACAGTTCATGGGATTTTGAAACAGTAGTTTCCAAACTTAAGAATAGAGAAATGAAAAGAAGAAATACGTTGTGGAAGGAAAGGCTCTTTCAACTCTTACTATGGCCTTACCTCAAGAAAGTGTACATTTATTCAAAAAGTACACTACTTCAAAGGATTTGTGGGACGCTCTAGGAAAGTACTGTGAGGCGATGCTACTTTGAAAAGAAATCGTATTAAACTTCTTAAACGTTAGTATGAAGCCTTTAATGGACTAAAAGGAGAATCTCTTGATGAGATAATTGCTCGATTCAGTCATTTGACAACTGAGTTATCATATTTTGAGGTTGTATATCCTCAGACTGAGTTAGTAGATAAGTTTTTGGATTCACTACCAAAAATATGGACTGAATATGTTCATCACCTTCAAGATGACAAGGAATACAGTTCATGGGATTTTGAAACAGTAGTTTCCAAACTTAAGAATAGAGAAATGAAAAGAAGAAATACGTTGTGGAAGGAAAGGCTCTTTCAACTCTTACTATGGCCTTACCTCAAGAAAGTGTACATTTATTCAAAAAGTACACTACTTCAAAGGATTTGTGGGACGCTCTAGGAAAGTACTGTGAGGGCGATGCTACTTTGAAAAGAAATCGTATTAAACTTCTTAAACGTCAGTATGAAGCCTTTAATGGACTAAAAGGAGAATCTCTTGATGAGATAATTGCTCGATTCAGTCATTTGACAACTGAGTTATCATATTTTGAGGTTGTATATCCTCAGACTGAGTTAGTAGATAAGTTTTTGGATTCACTACCAAAAATATGGACTGAATATGTTCATCACCTTCAAGATGACAAGGAATACAGTTCATGGGATTTTGAAACAGTAGTTTCCAAACTTAAGAATAGAGAAATGAAAAGAAGAATCAAGGATACTCATGCGGATTTTACTCAAGATCCATCTTTATATCATGCTTCTTCAGTTCATTTAGCAAGTACTAGCTCAGGATCCAATGCATTTCTAAGTGGTGTTGAAGCTACACCAATAGTTGATGCAGATGGAATTGCAGGTTATGTTGCTTATGACAATTCCACAACTAATATTAAGAGCAATACTCAGTCATATCATTCCATGCCAATGAGTATGAGCTCTGTAGAGGGAAGAATGAATTTCTACTCAGCCTTCTGTTCTGCTCATGAAGCTTATATTGGCGGAAAGGTTACTGATCCTGCATTGATTGATGATGATTACAATCAGATAGATCCTGATGATTTAGAAGAAATGGATCTACAAAGGCAGCTTGCAATGTTAACTATTAAGGTCAGAAGATTTTCTCAGAGAACTGGAAGATTTTTGGGTAATGGCACGAAAGGTTTTGACAAATCCAAGGTAAAATGTTATAATTGCGATGGATTTGGTCACTTTGCAAGAGAGTGTCAACGTCCAAAGAGGACTGATAATACCGTTGCTGGTAGACAGAACTACAATCAAGGCGGTATTACTCCATCCAATTACCAGAAAACTCAAGCAATGATTACTTTTCCCGCTACTCCTCAACAACAAGGTTGTCATCAGCTTCTGGAGTCCAAGGCTGTTGTTGTTCAAAATCCAGATGGTACTTATCAGTGGGATACACAATCTGAAGATACTTCAAATCATGCATTTTTAGTTGAGATTTATGATGACTATGCGCATGTTGCAAACGAAGTTGCTGAAACAATTGATTATGTTGTATACACTAGTGAAGAGAGAGCATCTGAGATAGTCAAGCAGAATATGAAGAAGGTTGCTGAGATAGTGAGATCTGAGAGTGAATCTATGACAGCTGTTAAAGCTACTGAAGGAAATACTGAATCATCTAAACCAGTTGATGATATTTCCGAGAAGAGCATTGAAGATCAGATGAAAGAATTTGTGATACCTGAAGGTATGACAACTGAAGATTTTGTTGCATACATGGCAGACTGCAAGGCTCTAGATCAGAAGGTATCATGTTCTTTACTTTCAATTGTCAATGTTTGTAAAATGGTGTCTGAAATGAAACTTGAGGTGTCTAATCTTAGTGAAATTGTAGCTAACTTAAACACTCAAAATGATATTCTTAAAAAGGAAAGTAATTTGTCTAAAGATTCTGATTTACTTCTACAAAAAGATCATCAAAAAGAGATAGAGACTGAATTAGATATTGATCCTGATGAAGTTGTATACTATACTCTGAAAGACTGTGATACAGTATTCTTTGACAAAGAAGTATCTATAACCAGGATTCAACCTAGATCTAAAATTGATAAAGTTTGGTGTGTAGAAAATAAAGAAGAATGGTTAGAAGAACAAATTCCATATAAGGATAGACATTTTGCTCAACGTAAGCCTGTAAAGACTATGGAAGAAGCAATTCAAACACTAGATACGATTGCTGAAATGAAGGCTTATGGAATACCAGTCCCTGAAATAGCATATGATCACCCTAAAAGAAAACAGGTTAAATCATGTTATACTTGTCATAATAAGGGTCATATAGCTAGTAAGTGCCCACTTAAGATGTCCAAGGATCCTAAGAATGAATCTTCAGCCAAGTCTAAGGACACGTTTGGATCTCATAAGATTAATGGGAAAGGTAGATTAGTTGATCAAGTTAGCTCTAGCCAGTTTATGAGTGCATATAAAAGGAAATATTATGAGGATTACGCTAAGCGGCATCCAAATGATATAAATGCACAGAACTATGTCAAATTTCTTAGATCCATATCTTATGGTTGTTCTAATAGTTCTAATCAGGTCAATGAACATAGAAAACCATCTCAAAAATTGAGGAATTTATCACCTCAATCTAGGAGTATCTCACCTAGAGAAGATCGATCTATGACCCCCAAACGACAGGGACATTCACAAAATGATACAAATTGTATTCATGAAGGTGGAAGTCCAAGTCGATCTCGTACACCTCATAGGAGTAATTCACCTAGGAATAAGCAAATACAACAGCAGCATGAACCTTGCCTATAAATATAAGGCTTCTCACAACTTGCAAAGTGCTCGAAACTTTGACATTGCAACTTGTGAGATATACTCTAAGTAATTCTTAAGAGTATTTCCAAGTTATTTAGATCACTTGTATTTATATATATATATATATATATATATATATATATATATATATATATATATATATATATATATATATATATATATATATATATATATATATATATATATATATATATATATATATATATATATATATATATATATATATATATATATATATATATATATATATATATATATATATATATATATATATATATATATATATATATATATATATATATATATATATATATATATATATATATATATATATATATATATATATATATATATATATATATATATATATATATATATATATATATATATATATATATATATATATATATATATATATATATATATATATATATATATATATATATATATATATATATATATATATATATATATATATATATATATATATATATATATATATATATATATATATATATATATATATATATATATATATATATATATATATATATATATATATATATATATATATATATATATATATATATATATATATATATATATATATATATATATATATATATATATATATATATATATATATATATATATATATATATATATATATATATATATATATATATATATATATATATATATATATATATATATATATATATATATATATATATATATATATATATATATATATATATATATATATATATATATATATATATATATATATATATATATATATATATATATATATATATATATATATATATATATATATATATATATATATATATATATATATATATATATATATATATATATATATATATATATATATATATATATATATATATATATATATATATATATATATATATATATATATATATATATATATATATATATATATATATATATATATATATATATATATATATATATATATATATATATATATATATATATATATATATATATATATATATATATATATATATATATATATATATATATATATATATATATATATATATATATATATATATATATATATATATATATATATATATATATATATATATATATATATATATATATATATATATATATATATATATATATATATATATATATATATATATATATATATATATATATATATATATATATATATATATATATATATATATATATATATATATATATATATATATATATATATATATATATATATATATATATATATATATATATATATATATATATATATATATATATATATATATATATATATATATATATATATATATATATATATATATATATATATATATATATATATATATATATATATATATATATATATATATATATATATATATATATATATATATATATATATATATATATATATATATATATATATATATATATATATATATATATATATATATATATATATATATATATATATATATATATATATATATATATATATATATATATATATATATATATATATATATATATATATATATATATATATATATATATATATATATATATATATATATATATATATATATATATATATATATATATATATATATATATATATATATATATATATATATATATATATATATATATATATATATATATATATATATATATATATATATATATATATATATTTAGATATATAAATTTTTAGTATATATTATAATATATATATATATATATAGGAGAGATCAAATGAGAAGGTGGGTTAAGGAGAGAAGGGAGAGAAGGTTCTATTGTCCAATTAAATCGCGTCATGTGTCAAATTAAATTAAAACGCGCGGTGGCAATTTTGTAAATATTGAGCTCCGTTAGTGATTAACATTCCGTTATCTTCGTTAAAGCAATTTAAATACTAAATTTATATCTATACATAAAGTTTTTCAGATCTACATACATTTTTTCAGATCTGTGTTTTTGAAATATCGAAAATTTTTCTTTCAAAACATATTCGTCTGCGCATATGGTGGATCTTCAAGAATTACATGAAAATCCAGGTAATTATTTATTATTTTTTAGTTTTTGTTTTTATTTTATTTTTTAAATTTATATTATGGTTTTTATATACCATTAATCTACTTTTGAAAACATTATGACGAAGGTTAATTTTTATGTTTTACTAAATTTACTGTTTCAAGCTGAATCAGTTTTTAATTTTGGATATTTTGTAGATTATTTTTGTATATTGTTCGAAGCTGTCAGTTTGAGTTTTCATTATATTGTTAGATTTAGCTTGGTTTTTTTTTTAGTCACACTACGTTTGTGTAGATTGTGTGTAGATAGTGTGAAGCTGAGTCAGTTTCAATTATTGAACTATGTTTATGTAGATTATTCGTATTTAGGTATTAAAAAGTAAATAATCTACATTTGTGTAGATTATGTGTAGATAGTGTGAAGCTGAGTCAGTTTAATTATTGAACTATGTTTATGTAGATTATTCGTATTTAGGTAATAAAAATTAAATAATCTACATTTGTGTAGTTTTTTATATAGATAGTACGAAGCTGAGTCAGTATCAGTTTTCATTAGTTTGTTAGATTTAGTTTTTTTTTTTTGGTCACACTACATTTGTGTAGATTTATGTGTAGATACTTTGAAGCTGAGTCAATTTTAACTATTGGACTATGTTTATGTAGATTATTGTATTTAGGTATTAAAAAGTAAATAATCTACATTTGTTTAGTTTTTTTTTTTGGTCACACTACATTTGTGTAGATTTATGTGTAGATACTTTGAAGCTGAGTCAATTTTAACTATTGGACTATGTTTATGTAGATTATTTTTGTATATTGTTCGAAGCTGTCAGTTTGAGTTTTCATTATATTGTTAGATTTAGTTTTTTTTTTTTGGTCACACTACATTTGTGTAGATTTATGTGTAGATACTTTGAAGCTGAGTCAGTTTCAGTTTTCATTAGCTTGTTAGATTTTTAGGTTGGTTTTTTTTTTTGGTCACACTACATTTGTGTAGATTATGTGAGTACAAAGCTGAGTCAGTATCAGTTTTCATTAGTTTGTTAGATTTAGTTTTTTTTTTTTGGTCACACTACATTTGTGTAGATTTATGTGTAGATACTTTGAAGCTGAGTCAGTTTTAACTATTGGACTATGTTTATGTAGATTATTCTATTTAGGTATTAAAAACTAAATAATCTACATTTGTGTATATTATCCTGTAGATAGTGCGAAGCTGAGTCAGTTTCAGTTTTCATTAGCTTGTTAGATTTTTAGGTTGGTTTTTTTTTTTGGTCACACTACATTTGTGTAGATTATATGTGGATAGTGTGAAGCTGAGTCAGTTTTAAATATTGGACTACGTTTATGTAGATTATTCGTATTTAGGTATTAAAAAGTAAATAATCTACATTTGTGTAGATTATGTGTAGATACTGTGAAGCTTAGTCAGTTTTAAATATTGGAATACGTTTTATGTAAATTATGTGTATTTAGTTGATAAATAGTAGATAATACGAAGTTATGTAATTTATATGTTTTGTTTGTTGATTTTTTTACTGTTCATAATTTTGACCCCATTCACAGTTATTTATGATACAGGATCATCTTCTTCTGTTCTTTCTCAAAATGGAACACCTCATGCAATGGAGATGTTACCACCAGTTGGAATTCATACAAGAACACCTAATGGAGGAGATTGTTTCAAACCAGATGTTGATGATGCTTTCAAACCATTTAAAGGAAAATCATTCCAGACAATTGATGAAGCTTTTCGTTTCTATAAGAATTATGCTAGGAAAGGAGGATTCTCTGCAAAATTAGGAAGTTCTTATGTTTCTAAAAGTAAAGATGGTGTCAGGACTGTGACAACAAAGTATTTTAATTGTGTGAAACAGGGTAAAAAGATTAAAAAGAAAACTGTTGTTGATCAAAATGAATCTACTTCTTTAGTTAATCAATCTGAAGATAGTAATATGATGGAAAATGATATTACTAAGAAGAAAATAACAAGAAGATCAAGACCATCTATGAGAACAGAATGTTTAGCTAGTATTCGAGTTACGAGGAATAAGCAAGGAATTTATGAGATTACTGAGTTTGTTGAAGGTCATAATCATCAGTTTGTTAATAGCACGGATGCTGTTTTCCTTAGAGGTAACCGACAACTTAAGTACACACAACAACAGTTTTTAGTGCAAGTATCTGTTCTAAATTACGGTCCTGTTCGTGGTTTTAAACTAATGAAAGAGATTTTTGGAGGTTTTGAAAAAATTGGGGCTACAAAAGATGATTGCAGAAATTTTAGAAGAAATTTAAAGCTTTTTGTTGGCGAGCGAGATGCTCAAATGTGTGTTGATAAGTTGATGTACAAAAAAGAATATTGTCCTGGGTTTTCTGCAGAATATTATACTCAAGAAGATCAGAGTTTGGGTGGTCTTTTTTGGGCGGATGAGGATGCAAAACGGTACTATCTCACATTTGGTGACGTTATCTCATTTGATGCCACATATCGTTCTAATAGGTATAAGATGGTTTTTGTACCTTTTACTGGTATCGATAACCATAATAGGTGCATCACGTTTGGGGCTGGTCTACTTTTCAAAGAGGATATTTCTTCATATAAGTGGTTGTTGGAACAATTTAAAAAGTTCATTTCTATTTAAAATTACATAACTTTTGGTTTTCTTCAGGTTCTTTTTTGTGAATCTGAGATGAATGTCAGCTGCACCTGCAAGAAATTTGAATGTTTTGGCATACTATGCAGACATATTTTTTATGTTTTACGTATTGAAGACATAAATAAGATTCAAAAAAAGTATATCAAAAGAAGGTGGGTTAAAAATGCTTTTCCATTGAAGTTGAATTACAGAAGCTTTAATCTTGGTGAACCAACTAACTACTTTGAAGCAGCTACACGTGAAGTATACGGGTATGTTGACTCATGTATCAATTTATTGGTTCCTGACACTAAAAAATTGAAGAGCTTTGTTGAAGTGCATAAAAAACTAAAAGAAAAATATGATGAGGAAATTCCGATTCCTATGGAAATGAATCAGGAAGAAATGTTTGAGTGCTTTCTTGGAGTGAGACAACCTACTCAACATGATATTGTTAATCCAAGTGTTGCTAAAAATAAAGGATCTGGCATACATAAGAGGTTGAAAACAGCAGCTGAGATTGCAAAAAATAAACCAACCACCAAGGGACGACAATGTCAAAAGTGTCAACAGTTTGGACATAACATCCGTACGTGTACTTCTCGAGTTTCTTCAAGGTCTGATGTTGATTCTAATTCTCCAATATAAGACTTGTTGTTTACTATTGTTTTGTATTAACATTGTGTTTTTATTTTGGAAGTTCATCCTTTTAGACTTTTTATGTCATGTTGTGTTTTTATTATCTTTTTAGACTTTTTATGTCATGTTGTGTTTTTATTTTGAAGTTCATCCTTTTAGACTTTTTATGTCATGTTGTGTTTTTATTTTAATTCATCCTTTTAGACTTTTTATGTCATGTTGTGTTTTTATTTTGAAGTTCATCCTTTTAGACTTTTTATGTCATGTTGTGTTTTTATTTTAATTCATCCTTTTAGACTTTTTATGTCATGTTGTGTTTTTATTTTAATTCATCCTTTTAGACTTTTTATGTCATGTTGTGTTTTTATTTTGGAAGTTCATCCTTTTAGACTTTTTATGTCATGTTGTGTTTTTATTTTAATTCATCCTTTTAGACTTTTTATGTCATGTTGTGTTTTTATTTTGGAAGTTCATCCTTTTAGACTTTTTATGTCATGTTGTGTTTTTATTTTAAGTTCATCCTTTTAGACTTTTTATGTCATGTTGTGTTTTTATTTTAATTCATCCTTTTAGACTTTTTATGTCATGTTGTGTTTTTATTTTGGAAGTTCATCCTTTTAGACTTTTTATGTCATGTTGTGTTTTTATTTAATTCTCCTTTTAGACTTTTTATGTCATTTGTGTTTTTATTTTGGAAGTTCATCCTTTTAGACTTTTTATGTCATGTTGTGTTTTTATTTAATTCATCTTTTAGACTTTTTATGTCATTTGTGTTTTTATTTTGGAAGTTCATCCTTTTAGACTTTTTATGTCATGTTGTGTTTTTATTTTAATTCATCCTTTTAGACTTTTTATGTCATGTTGTGTTTTTATTTTGAAGTTCATCCTTTTAGACTTTTTATGTCATGTTGTGTTTTTATTTTGAAGTTCATCCTTTTAGACTTTTTATGTCATGTTGTGTTTTTATTTAATTCATCTTTTAGACTTTTTATGTCATTTGTGTTTTTATTTTGGAAGTTCATCCTTTTAGACTTTTTATGTCATGTTGTGTTTTTATTTTAATTCATCCTTTTAGACTTTTTATGTCATGTTGTGTTTTTATTTTGAAGTTCATCCTTTTAGACTTTTTATGTCATGTTGTGTTTTTATTTAATTCTCCTTTTAGACTTTTTATGTCATTGTGTTTTTATTTTGGAAGTTCATCCTTTTAGACTTTTTATGTCATGTTGTGTTTTTATTATCTTTTTAATTATTTGTCATTAATCAGTTTGGACTGATATTATTTTTTTTCATTCAGTTTGGTCTATCAGCTTAGTCTATGAAAAGATCCAATGTTTATCAATGAAATGTGTAATTTTTACCCATGCTTTCCATCTAGTTTTGGTTCAAAATTAATAATTATATATTTTGTCTATCAGCTTGGTTTATCTATCAGCTTAGTTTTCTTTATATATTAAATTTAATGTAAATATATTATATATATATATATATATATATATATATATATATATATATATATATATATATATATATATATATATATATATATATATATATATATATATATATATATATATATATATATATATATATATATATATATATATATATATATATATATATATATATATATATATATATATATATATATATATATATATATATATATATATATATATATATATATATATATATATATATATATATATATATATATATATATATATATATATATATATATATATATATATATATATATATATATATATATATATATATATATATATATATATATATATATATATATATATATATATATATATATATATATATATATATATATATATATATATATATATATATATATATATATATATATATATATATATATATATATATATATATATATATATATATATATATATATATATATATATATATATATATATATATATATATATATATATATATATATATATATATATATATATATATATATATATATATATATATATATATATATATATATATATATATATATATATATATATATATATATATATATATATATATATATATATATATATATATATATATATATATATATATATATATATATATATATATATATATATATATATATATATATATATATATATATATATATATATATATATATATATATATATATATATATATATATATATATATATATATATATATATATATATATATATATATATATATATATATATATATATATATATATATATATATATATATATATATATATATATATATATATATATATATATATATATATATATATATATATATATATATATATATATATATATATATATATATATATATATATATATATATATATATATATATATATATATATATATATATATATATATATATATATATATATATATATATATATATATATATATATATATATATATATATATATATATATATATATATATATATATATATATATATATATATATATATATATATATATATATATATATATATATATATATATATATATATATATATATATATATATATATATATATATATATATATATATATATATATATATATATATATATATATATATATATATATATATATATATATATATATATATATATATATATATATATATATATATATATATATATATATATATATATATATATATATATATATATATATATATATATATATATATATATATATATATATATATATATATATATATATATATATATATATATATATATATATATATATATATATATATATATATATATATATATATATATATATATATATATATATATATATATATATATATATATATATATATATATATATATATATATATATATATATATATATATATATATATATATATATATATATATATATATATATATATATATATATATATATATATATATATATATATATATATATATATATATATATATATATATATATATATATATATATATATATATATATATATATATATATATATATATATATATATATATATATATATATATATATATATATATATATATATATATATATATATATATATATATATATATATATATATATATATATATATATATATATATATATATATATATATATATATATATATATATATATATATATATATATATATATATATATATATATATATATATATATATATATATATATATATATATATATATATATCTACAGATATATATATATATATATTATTTTTGGAAATTTGAATACAAAAATCACAAAATATGTTATAGAAATTATATATATATAAATACTCATTTAAATTTCGCTAATTACCAGGCAATGTGTTCTTAGATTATGAGGATGAAGTTCTACAATGAACCAAGAGTTAAGCTCAACGCTGTGATTGTGATTACCACATCTACAACGGTGGTTGCTAATAGTTCCATAAAATGTTAAAACTGATACATCAACATGTCCTTGATCATCATCCATAATTTACATAAAATATTCAACATTACTACTAAATAGTCCTTCAGCAAACATGAAACATCGTCACCTTTTGTTAACATATATCAAAATCAGCCATGTCTCCCTCACATTTATCAATATTGAGTTGAAGCCTTAGTTCACACTTGACATCATTGCTCACCTTCAATCCCATGTCTTCCACAACTTTTTTCCAGTTCACATGCAGCACAACATGTGTGTCATCTCCTGGTCTTCTCCGGTCCCAACGGATTATCACTCTTCCAGGATATGAATTAGTCCCAAAATGAACATTAGCAAAAAAGTACTTCTGTATGTGAGTTTTTCGAACAAACTTTTTTGGAATAGTCTACAAGATAACATGAATCATTTTTATTTTGAAGTTATCTTTAGACTTTTTATGTCATGTTGTGTTTTTATTTTAGAAGTTCATCCTTTAGACTTTTTATGTCATGTTGTGTTTTTATTTTAGAAGTTCATCCTTTTAGACTTTTTATGTCATGTTGTGTTTTTATTTTAGAAGTTCATCCTTTTAGACTTTTTATGTCATGTTGTGTTTTTATTATCTTTTTAGACTTTTTATGTCATGTTGTGTTTTTATTTTGGAAGTTCATCCTTTTAGACTTTTTATGTCATGTTGTGTTTTTATTATCTTTTTAATTATTTGTCATTAATCAGTTTGGACTGATATTATTTTTTTTCATTCAGTTTGGTCTATCAGCTTAGTCTATGGACATAACTTGTGTTAATCAAAATTAGAAATTCAAAAAATACAATATACACTTACTTAGTATATATTTAACTTTATAGGCTTTAGTTATAAAGTTTTAAAAATGTTTACATGTTGATATATTAAAAAAATTTATTTCCAGAAATATCTTACTTATCAGCTTTGTGTATCAGCTTAATGTATCAGTTTTAAGATCAACAAGTTTGATGTATCATAGAATATAGTTTTACATAATTTCCATAAAAGTTAAAACATCAATCAACCCTATAGAATTTGCATAAAAAACACAGCTTTGATTAGAAACTAATTCTACTTATTTTAAGTTCAGAAAAATAAATTATGGTGAGTAATCAAAAAAAGCTTACTTTGCTGACCAGAATGACGACAAACTGCATCCGTCTTCTTGAATACATCAAAAACAAACCTTCCATCAATCAATTTCGAATTCGAAACTTTCACTGTCCTTCCAGGTTTAAAATCATTTTCGATGCAGAAGTTTACCCAATCGTTACCCTCAAATCCCACTGGTATACGCCCTGTCAACAATTCTCCATTAAGATTGAATTCACGAACATCATAAGATACTTCAACAGTTGCGTCTTGCAAAGCCCCAGTTACATTGCATATTGTTGCAGCTTCCCTATCACCATTAGCATTCAATGACGGCAGCAATGCGTATGGTAAAGTCTGCAACAATCAGTTTAATAAAAAATCTTACTGAAAATTCATCCAATACAGTATTAGCTAATATAATTAACTTCATAAAAACACACCTGTTTATGGAAAGTGCCTAGTGTGATTTTCAGCAAATAACTATGAACATATGATTCCCCATCTGGTGATACCCTATACTCCAAATCGTTGATATCATAAAATTGTACTTCAAAAACATTTTTTGGTTGACTCTGTTTGAAACATATCTTATGCAAATCTGGGTGGCAAGCAGCAAACTCAAAAAATAATTTCCAGTTCTTTCCACCAACTTTGATTAGACCATTCTTAAGCTGTTGTACCTCAACACAAAATTTTTGTCCCGAGTAATCGAGTAAAATTACATGGGTGGCAGTTCTTGGTATTTCATTACCAAGCTTCATTGGCAAGACCTACATTTTATACAACAATTATAGAATTCAGAGATCACTTAAGAAGTTTTGTACACTGGTTAACATATACAAATAAGAGAACTTACCATCCCTTGAGCTAACTCATCTTTTAGAGTAAACTCCATGATAAATTGAAATGGTATCTGTTATATATATCAATTAGTAATTAAAAGTAAAAAAATAGTATATGTCACAAAATGTCTACCAAACTTCAACTTTGCATTTTTATACCAAATGTCTACCATTTATGCTATATTTAAAAATCCATTTACAATTTTGATGTGACTATCAGCTTGGTGCATCAATTTTGATATATTAGCTTTGCATTTTTTTTGGATTGGAACTTGTTAGAAATCCAAAAATAGTGATAAATGTAATCTAGATTAGAAGAATTTCTTGTTGTTAAGTCATAGATAAATGATCACTAAGGTTGAGGGGCTAATTATGACAATTAGCATAATTGTGTAGTTAGACTATAAATAGCCCTCTCATACCTTAGAGATCATAACCTGTATTCATAACTTTTCATACCTGTATAACTTTAATCCCAATTCACACACATTTACATACAATTCTCTCTCAAAACACACACAAACACCAAGAACACACACTCACCAACCGCCATTGATGAATTGAATTCGGTGTTAGAAATCGTGTTATAACAAGTGGTATCAGAGAAAAACATCGATTTGATGACGATCCATAACTGAATTCAATCAAAAATTCATCAAAAATCAAAATTATTTACAATTTTGTTCGTATTTTTTCACCTACTGGTTCATCAAAATTCACACTTCAAATCACATAAAATCATAGTTATTTGTTCACCAATAGATTCGTGGTTGTTGAAAACATAATCCTGTCAAGTTTCAAGTTCCAATTCAATCTAATTCTCGAGATTGAATTTTGTGATTTTGGCGCGAATTTGAGGGATTTGAATCTGTTGTGTTTTGTGTTGAATTTTGTTCATAAACTTGTTGCGGACGTGAATACAATCAGTTTGCAAGTGATTTCATGATTTAACTCCCAGTAATTCAAAAGTTATTGAAGCTTTCTGAAGTTGTTAATGGAGTTTTTCTGGAAAACTGATGAGATAAAGAAGATGACACCAAAACGATCTTCACTAGGACGATCTTCCCAAGATTGTCTTAGTCTTTGAAAGCTCGTTTTTCATTCTTGTGCTTTGTGGCTTGTTAGACGATCTTCACCAAGATTGTCTCATTTCTTAGAAACCTAAGACGATCTTCACCAAGATTGTCTCATTTCTTAGAAACCTAAGACGATCTTCACCAAGATCGTCTCATTTCTTAGAAACCTAAGACGATCTTCACCAAGATCGTCTCATTTCTTAGAAACCTAAGACGATCTTCACCAAGATCGTCTCATTTCTTAGAAACCTAAGACGATCTTCACCAAGATCGTCTCATTTCTTAGAAACCTAAGACGATCTTCACCAAGATCGTCTCATTTCTTAGAAACCTAAGACGATCTTCACCAAGATCGTCTCATTTCTTAGAAACCTAAGACGATCTTCACCAAGATCGTCTCATTTCTTAGAAACCTAAGACGATCTTCACCAAGATCGTCTCATTTCTTAGAAACCTAAGACGATCTTCACCAAGATCGTCTCATTTCTTAGAAACCTAAGACGATCTTCACCAAGATCGTCTCATTTCTTAGAAACCTAAGACGATCTTCACCAAGATCGTCTCATTTCTTAGAAACCTAAGACGATCTTCACCAAGATCGTCTCATTTCTTAGAAACCTAAGACGATCTTCACCAAGATCGTCTCATTTCTTAGAAACCTAAGACGATCTTCACCAAGATCGTCTCATTTCTTAGAAACCTAAGACGATCTTCACCAAGATCGTCTCATTTCTTCAAAACCTAAGACGATCTTCACCAAGATCGTTTCACCATTCATACTCTTTATGAATCTTTCAAACTCAATGAAAACCAAGTACTAAACAAAGCTTCATCAAACAAAATGCCAGAAGTTGTATCTTCTGATCCTTTGGCATTGATAGTTGAGAAAAAGATTTCTGAAGCTCTTAAGAGGCAAATGGTAGTTGTTTCTTCATCTGATGAGGAGGGAGATGATCTGATGGCTACAAGAGATGGTGTTTCAGATGAATTATATCAAGCTCTTGCCGCGGTTACAAAGCATTTCAAGAGGAAATTTTACAAAGCGAGGCCAACAAACAACAATCTCCGCACTTCTTCTACAAGTGCATTTCCCAAGAAGGAACACTATCATCCTAAGAGTAATGAGCAAGGTGAAGCTAATGGATCAAATATGATAAATTGTAATCTAGATTAGAAGAATTTCTTGTTGTTAAGTCATAGATAAATGATCACTAAGGTTGAGGGGCTAATTATGACAATTAGCATAATTGTGTAGTTAGACTATAAATAGCCCTCTCATACCTTAGAGATCATAACCTGTATTCATAACTTTTCATACCTGTATAACTTTAATCCCAATTCACACACATTTACATACAATTCTCTCTCAAAACACACACAAACACCAAGAACACACACTCACCAACCGCCATTGATGAATTGAATTCGGTGTTAGAAATCGTGTTATAACAAGTGGTATCAGAGAAAAACATCGATTTGATGACGATCCATAACTGAATTCAATCAAAAATTCATCAAAGCTCTTGGTCCAGAATGGGAAGATTTTGGAATACAGATCAAGCAACATCAAAATCTGACCAAGTTCACCATTCATACTCTTTATGAATCTTTCAAACTCAATGAAAACCAAGTACTAAACAAAGCTTCATCAAACAAAATGCCAGAAGTTGTATCTTCTGATCCTTTGGCATTGATAGTTGAGAAAAAGATTTCTGAAGCTCTTAAGAGGCAAATGGTAGTTGTTTCTTCATCTGATGAGGAGGGAGATGATCTGATGGCTACAAGAGATGGTGTTTCAGATGAATTATATCAAGCTCTTGCCGCGGTTACAAAGCATTTCAAGAGGAAATTTTACAAAGCGAGGCCAACAAACAACAATCTCCGCACTTCTTCTACAAGTGCATTTCCCAAGAAGGAACACTATCATCCTAAGAGTAATGAGCAAGGTGAAGCTAATGGATCAAATATGATATGTAATCTAGATTAGAAGAATTTCTTGTTGTTAAGTCATAGATAAATGATCACTAAGGTTGAGGGGCTAATTATGACAATTAGCATAATTGTGTAGTTAGACTATAAATAGCCCTCTCATACCTTAGAGATCATAACCTGTATTCATAACTTTTCATACCTGTATAACTTTAATCCCAATTCACACACATTTACATACAATTCTCTCTCAAAACACACACAAACACCAAGAACACACACTCACCAACCGCCATTGATGAATTGAATTCGGTGTTAGAAATCGTGTTATAACAAGTGGTATCAGAGCAAAACATCGATTTGATGACGATCCATAACTGTATTCATAACTTTTCATACCTGTATAACTTTAATCCCAATTCACACACATTTACATACAATTCTCTCTCAAAACACACACAAACACCAAGAACACACACTCACCAACCGCCATTGATGAATTGAATTCGGTGTTAGAAATCGTGTTATAACAAGTGGTATCAGAGAAAAACATCGATTTGATGACGATCCATAACTGAATTCAATCAAAAATTCATCAAAAATCTTGGTCCAGAATGGGAAGATTTTGGAACACAGATCAAGCAACATCAAAATCTTACCCAAGTTTTACAAGATCGTTTCATTTCAAGACTTAACCAATTTTCATCAAAAATCCTAAGACGATCTCACCTAGGACGATCTTGCTTAGGACGATCTCGCCCAGAACGATCTTACCCAGGACGATCTTCACAAGATCGTTTCATTTCCTATTTCTTCAACTCTTAATTCAATTCAATTTTTTTTCAAATCAAATCAATTTCAAAATGACTTCTCGTGAAGCATTGGCATTGGGTTCAGATACAAGACCTCCAGTTCTCTACCGTGGTTCCTATGGACTATGGAAGAAAAGGTTTATGGACTATGTGGAAAGTCAAACAAATGGTCATATGATGAAAGATTCCATTCTTAATGGACTTGCCGTTCATCGCCATCCCACAACTGATGCAATAATTCTAACTCCTGATCTTTTGAATGCTGAACAAAAAGATCGAACAGCTGCAGATAACAGAGCAAGGTCATGCCTATACAAAGCTCTACCTGATGAAATCTATGGCTCTGTTGATTCTTATGATACAGCCAAGGAGATATGGGATGAGGTGGCTCGACAGATGGAAGGAGCTGACGTGACTTCAACAATAAGATTGACCAATGTTTTGACTGAGTTTGACAACTTCGCCAAATTGCCAAATGAATCTCTTGAAGCTGTCTACTACAGATTCTGCAATGTCATAAATGAACTGAGGAAGAACAATGTCAAGAAAACAGAGATTGAGTTAAACATCAAATTCATCAAAGCTCTTGGTCCAGAATGGGAAGATTTTGGAATACAGATCAAGCAACATCAAAATCTGACCAAGTTCACCATTCATACTCTTTATGAATCTTTCAAACTCAATGAAAACCAAGTACTAAACAAAGCTTCATCAAACAAAATGCCAGAAGTTGTATCTTCTGATCCTTTGGCATTGATAGTTGAGAAAAAGATTTCTGAAGCTCTTAAGAGGCAAATGGTAGTTGTTTCTTCATCTGATGAGGAGGGAGATGATCTGATGGCTACAAGAGATGGTGTTTCAGATGAATTATATCAAGCTCTTGCCGCGGTTACAAAGCATTTCAAGAGGAAATTTTACAAAGCGAGGCCAACAAACAACAATCTCCGCACTTCTTCTACAAGTGCATTTCCCAAGAAGGAACACTATCATCCTAAGAGTAATGAGCAAGGTGAAGCTAATGGATCAAAATATGGTGAAAAGAAGGAAGCTTATGAAAAACAAGTTGTTGAGAAGGGTAAAGCATCAGACAAAAAGTGCTACAATTGTGGTATTCCTGGACATTTTGCTGTTGATTGCAAACAACCTCGAAAGCGGAATTATGAGTATTACAAGCAGAAGATGCTGTTAGCCAAACAAGTTGAAGCAGGACATGCATTGCTTGCTGAAGATGACAAATGGCTGTTACTCACAGATGATGAAGATCAAGATCTCTCTGCTAATGTTTGCTATATGGCAAGGTTGGCCAAGAACAAAGTTTTTGAAGAAGAAAGCACTGATGATGAATATCCAGATGATGAGGTAAATCTCGACTCTACTTTTTCTTTGATTAAGGACAAAGAGTCATGTAGATTAGCTTTATCAGATTTAACAACTCATATCAATTCTTTAGCCAACAAAAACAAAAAGTTGAAAAATAGTATTTCATTTTCTAAAAGTGAATTTTCAAAACTTCTTGAAGAACATTCAAAATTACTTTTTGAACATGATGCTATTAAACAAGATTTTCAAGCTTACAAAGATAAGATGTTGGTTAAAGAATGTGAATTGAATGTCTCTCCTGATTCTAAATTATTACAAAAATGTCAAAATCTTGAAAAGACCATTCATGATCTTGAAAAGGCCAATCAAGATCTTGAAATTCAAAAGACCAATGAATGGCTTCGGGCAAATGCAAGACAAATGGATGTTGATATTCTTAATAAAAAGCTACAAGAAGCTAAACCAAACAATGTTGAATTCGAAAGGAAGATTTCTGATTTAAATCACAATTGTTTTCTAAAAGGCATTGAGATTGAAAATCTTGAAAAACAAGTTGAGGAATTTAAAAAGAATATACTTTTCTATCAAGAAAAGTTGTATAAAGTTGAACAAAATCCTCTCTTGGATTTCACTGCCTATTTCAACAAGTCAAAAATTGACAAAACAGATCTTCTTCTCGGGTTGGGTTTTGAGAATATCACTCCATTACAAAAAGCCAAAGAAGAAATTGAACCCTTGTATGATGAAAAATTTCTACGACTTGGTATGATACAACAATTTATTCGTCCATTGAATGACGAATTTGAGACTGATGAAGTTGAGAGAATACCAAAACATGAATTTTTGGTTAATTATAATGCAATTAATGATTCATACAAAACAAAAGAATCTTCAATTTTCGAATTGGAAGAAATTGAATCAAATTTTCAAAACCAAGAATCTGTAGGAACACCACCTAAACCAACTAAAATGTATTTTCCAACCACATTTTTGGAAAAGCAAATAGAAGGTTTACAACAAAAGGTAGATTCTCAACAGAAAGTTATTAATCACCTCAAGTCTCAAAGTCTGAATTCAAAGGATAAATGTATTGTTGTTAATACTAAGAAAGTTTGTGAGAATGTTTCTACTCAAACTGACCAAAGTGCTTTAGTAGACAATTCTACCCAAACTACTTGTTATTCATCAACCAATACCTCTACTCAGACCTTGACTGATTCTCTTGAATGTACTTGTCAAAATACTGCTACTTTTATAGCTGATGATTATGTGCAATCTGATTTATCTAATGAAGAACTTGCACATAGTTTAGTTTTGATATGGTACTTCTATAGGTTTTTCACATGTAACACTATTGATGAGTTAGTTGTTCACCCTAAGCCTAGTGCTAGTATAGGTGTTGAAACGTCTACTCTATTTTCTTGTGAGACCAAAGATGTGTCAGTTCAAGTTGACCTAATTTCAGAGACTACCCATGATGTGAAGTTGGACACTAAGATTCCTGATTTTTCAAAATTTTCAAACGAATTTGAAACTGATCAATCTCCATTGAAATTTTCTTTTTCAAAAGATTTCACAAAGGATGATTTTGATAAATTCATGGAGGGAGAATATGGTTTTAATTCAGAAACTGAGAAAAAGATTGAATCTACCAAAATCAAAGTTGAAACAAAAGTGGAATCTCAAAAACCATTGTTCAAAGCTCCAACTTCATATTACTCAAAGAAACGAGTTAAGACCAAACTCGTCAAGACTGAACCAAAGACCATTAAGTTAGAAACCTTTGTTGCTACTCCAATGAAACATGTCAAAAAGGAACAAGCTGAGAATCCACACAAGACAATGTACACCAAAGTGAAACTTCCGAAAGACTATCCTAATGCTTCTCAATCTAGCTCTCAATCTAGTTCGATACCTAAGGTGTCTAAGTCTAGCACAGTTTCGCTAACTAAGGATGCATCAAATGGTACAACTAGATATAGGGATAGATATGGATGGTTTTCTCATGATAAACCAAAGAAGCAAGAGGTTTCCTCACCTCCAAAAGATTCCAAAAAGATGAAAGTGTTTAAAACTTCTAGTTCTAATCTTCTTAACTTCAATTCAACAGGTGGAAAGAGCATAACTAGTGGTGCTAGATGGGTTGCTAATACTTTAGTACCTAAGATCACTAGTAACCAAAAGGATGTTGAGAAAAAGAAGAAAAGAAAGAGGAGAAAGAATGTTAATAGGAGGAAGGGTGTTCATGTTAATCAAAACAATTTTTCTTTGTCAAATAATGTTGAAAATGCCAAGGCAAGACCTTGTGAGCTTGTAAACAATCTTAATTCTCGTACTTGTGTATCTGATGATGATGCTTGTAGACATGTTACTTTTAATTCTCATGTGAATGTTCGTACTTTTTATTCAAATGTGTTTGTTGATAATGTGCTTGTTAATGCTTATGTTGATTCAAAAACATGTTTGAATGCATATCCTAAGTTATATACCCTGCCTGTTTTAACTAACCATAAAGGACCCGTCTTCAAGTGGGTACCTAAAAACGGTTAAATTTCTTTGATTGCAGGAAATAACCATCTGTGTTTGGATACTCGATTCCGGGTGTTCAAAACACATGACTGGAAATAAATCTTTGCTCAAGAATTTTGTTGAACGATTCATGGGAACAGTTCGCTTTGGAAACAACAATTTCGCTCCAATCTTAGGTTATGGAGACATTGAACGAAATGGAATTATTATCAAGAAAGTTCACTATGTCGAAGGATTAAGTCACAACTTGTTCAGTGTTGGACAATTCTGTGATAACAATCTTCAAGTTCTGTTTCGAAAATCTCTTTGCAAAGTCCAAACTCTAGATGGAGTTGATATTCTTTGTGGTGATCGTGATGATAACCTTTTTACCGTCAATCTCGATGATAACCAACCAACCGATAATATTTGTCTCATTTCAAAGGCTACTTCAAAGAATTCTTGGTTATGGCATAGAAGGCTTTCCCATTTGAATTTCCAAACCATCAATACTTTGGTCAACAAGCATCTTGTTGAAGGCTTACCTGACTATAAGTATGAAAGTGAGAATGTTTGTCCTTCTTGTGCTGTTGGGAAGATTAAGAGAACTTCTCATAAACCGAAGAAATCTCCAAATTCTTTAGCACCTCTTCATTTGCTTCACATGGATCTTTGTGGGCCGATGAAAGTACAAAGCCGAAATGGGAAGAAATACATCTTGGTTATTGTTGATGATTATTCAAGATATACTTGGGTCAAGTTCCTTGCATCTAAAGATGAAACAACTCAGATGTTGATAGATTTCATCACTACTACTCAAGTAAATCTTCAACTTCCAGTTCGTTACATTCGTTCAGATAACGGAACTGAGTTCAAGAATGCTGTTTTTGATGAATTCTGCAAATCCAAAGGTATTACTCATCAATTCTCAGCAGTTCGCACTACACAACAAAACGGTGTTGTTGAAAGGAGAAATTGATCGCTGGTAGAAGCAGCAAGGACAATGCTTGCTTATTCCAAATTGCCATCCAATATGTGGGCTGAAGCTGTTGACACTGCATGTCACACTCAGAATCGGTCCATTATCAATCAGCGTTTCGAAAAGACTCCTTATGAGGTTGTTAACAAACGCAAACCCAACATCAACTACTTTCATATATTTGGGTGTGTTTGTTACACTTTGAATGATCGAGAGAATCTTGGAAAGTTCGAGAAGAAAGGTGATGAAGGATATTTTGTTGGTTATTCCAAAACATCAATTGCCTACCGAATCTATAATCGTCGAACCAACACAATTCAAGAAACAATGAATGTTTGGTTTGATGAGATGTCAGGTATGATTTTTGAGCAAGAAAGTTTGCTACCAACATGTAATGATCCAAGTGCTTCAAGTACTTCTACAAGGAGTCCTACCTTAGCTTCTAAATTCAAGAAGTTTCCAACTCCAACAAGTGATGAATTAGACATTCTTTTTGAAGAATTCTATAATTCAAAACCGACTCATGATCAAGAACCTCAGGTCATCGTTGAACCAATACAAAACAATGAACCTCTTCATAACAACGATCCAGTTCCTGACATCATTCATGAATCTTCATCAAGTTCTTCAGAGCAAGGATCCTCTTCTAATGATTCTTCTCCACCATCCTCTCAAGTGAATGTTCAAGAACAACCTTCTCGATTAACTCAGACAACAAATCCATTGAACACTCCAAATGTGTATGTACCACTTGATTTTGATCATCCAGCTTATGAGGAAAGAGTCATACCAAGTTATGATTCTATCTCTCAACAACACTCAAGTTTCAATGATGATGATGTTGATCTACAACAACAAGATCCTCTTCCTCATGATCACAAGTGGACACGTATGCAGAAATACCATCCTACAGATCAAATAATTGGAGATCCACAAGCAGGAGTAACTACTCGAACTTCAGTAAATGAGTGTCTTGTTGCACTTTCTCTTAGCAATATCGAACCCAAAACTGTATCTGAAGCTCTTCGTGATCCAGAATGGGTTAAGGCAATGCAAGATGAACTCGCACAATTTGAAAGACTGAAGGTATGGAGATTAGTTCCAAATCCTAGAAAAGATGATCCAATTGGTACAAAGTGGATATTCAAAAACAAAAAGGATGAGAATGGAGTGGTAGTAAGGAATAAAGCTCGACTGGTTGCAAAGGGTTATTGCAAACAACCTGGTGTTGACTTCGACGAAACTTTTGCTCCAGTAGCAAGAATGGAGGCCATTCGAATATTCTTAGCTTATGCCGCATTCAGAAACTTTACTGTGTTTCAAATGGATGTGAAGACTGCCTTCTTGAATGGTGACCTCAAAGAAGAAGTTTACGTTGATCAACCAGAAGGTTTTGTTGATCCTCAAAGGCCAAACCATGTCTACAGGTTAGACAAGGCTCTCTATGGTCTTAAGCAAGCACCCCGAGCATGGTATGATTCTTTAACTACTTTCTTACTAAGAGGTGGCTTTACCAAAGGCACAATTGACCCTACCTTGTTCATTCGCAAACAAGGTAAGCATGTTCTACTTGTTTAAATATATGTTGACGACATTATCTTTGGGTCGACCAGTCAAACATTTTGCCGGAACTTTTCATCTCTTATGGTTAATCATTTTGAAATGAGCATGATTGGGGAAATGAATTACTTTTTGGGTCTTCAAATCAAACAATTACCAACTGGTATTTTTATATCACAAGGTAAATACATAAATGACATGTTGAAAAAGTTTGATATGACTTCATGTTCTTCAATTTCTACCCCAATGGCTGCTCGAACAAACATAAATGCTGATACAAATGGGAAACCATTTGACCAAAAGAGATATCGAAGTATGATTGGTTCGTTGTTGTACCTAACAGCATCTCGCCCAGATATAATGTTTGCAACATGTATGTGTGCTAGATATCAAGCTGCTCCAACTGATTTACATTACCAAGCTGTGAAACAAATCTTTCGTTATCTGAAGGGTACACCCGATTTAGGTCTCTGGTATCCAAGAGATACTGGATTCAATCTAACTGCATATTCAGATGCAGATCATGCAGGTTGTAAACTTGATCGCAAGAGCACTTCCGGTACTTTACAATTTTTAGGCGATAAAATTGTGAGTTGGTCTTCCAAGAAACAGAATTGTGTGTCACTATCAACGGCTGAAGCTGAATATGTGGCTGCGGCTAGTTGTTGTGCTCAGGTTTTATGGATGAAGACACAACTAACTGATTATGGTCTGAAATATGATCATATCCCTATCTATTGTGATTCTCAGAGTGCCATTGCCATTGCAGTCAACTCAGTAAACCACTCTCGATCAAAGCATATTGATGTTAGATATCATTTTCTCAAAGATCATATTGAGAAAGGTGACATCGAGCTCTACTTTGTGGGTACTGACTTTCAACTTGCAGATTTGTTCACAAAACCATTGGATGAGAAGAGATTTAACTTTCTTATCTCCAAGCTTGGTATGTTAAATCTTAAACCTTAACTCTTTATCCATTTGAAGAAATTCTTGATACATTCCGGAAAAACAAAATACAAAATTGAATATTTTCAAAAATAACCAAAAAGATATTTATTTCACAGTGGCTTGCATATACTATGTATGTAACCCGTTCTTAAATGATTTATTTATTTTAGAGTGTTTATACATTCTAAGATCTTATTATTCTGCATATAGATTGATATAAGATTACAAGGAATCGAACGCCTTTGTGTACTTCCAAGTGTTCTTATATGAATATGTATGTGTAATAGCAATCCAGTTTTTTCTTTTTTCAAATAAAGTTTTCAAACTCTCAATTGCTGATATGAGAAATGAAGGATCGAACGCCTTTGTGTACTCCCTTGTTCTCTCATATTGAACAATTGATTGGATTTTCATTTGCTTAAATGTTTTAATTGCCTCCAACTCTTTGATGTACGATGCGACGGATTGAACGCCTTTGTGTACTCCCTAGCTGTCTTACTATCAACATTGTTGTTGAAGCAAATTTTCCGAAAATATCAAAACAAAGATTTTACTCATGTTGATATCACAAAACAATTTTTGCTCCACCTTTCTATGGAAAACTTTTTGATATATTCTTGCATAGCTTAAGGAGGGGTTTGTGATTTCAATAACCTTCAAAACTTCCAAAACTTCAAATGTGTTTCAACTTTTTTCTTTCACACATTTGATGTTTTTCCAATGATTTTCAATCATACGAAGTTCGGTGATTAGTTTGCACATGAGTGATTAAGTTTTTCTCAAAATTTACTCCATGAATTTCATCATCGCCGATGAGTTCTAACCCCGGAGTATTCACTTCTTTCATTAGATAGTGAGGGTATTTTGAGTGATGTTGTTTTTGTACAAATAGGATGGAGGGAGTAAAGTCGAAAAGTGAGAGGTTACGGTGAAATGATGTGGTGAGAAAGGGCTAAAAGAAACAAAAGCCCTCCCCAAATTCTCAAAAAGCCGGGTCAACACGTCCCTATCGGATTTCATTTGTTGATTTCTCGATATTGAAGAAGTCTTCATGGACCCAGTGAAGCAATGCACATCTTTCCTAACCACTCAAGTATTTCTTAACAAATACTTGTTTCATTTCTCACGGAGATTTTCATATTTCTATTAACTCTTCA
This sequence comes from Erigeron breviscapus, assembly GCA_034093135.1. Taxonomy (NCBI): domain Eukaryota; kingdom Viridiplantae; phylum Streptophyta; class Magnoliopsida; order Asterales; family Asteraceae; genus Erigeron; species Erigeron breviscapus. The sequence continues at coordinate 124,504,508 of CM067173.1, forward strand.
TTTGGAAGATGTTGATATTGAAAAAGGGCGACATTCTGCTCCAGTCCCCGACTTCATTTGATCACGTTGTGTCTAGAGCTATCTTGATTGATCATTAATTTGATCATCCATTACTTCTATAGGACACATTCGAGTCATATCTTTGTGATCTTATTGCTTATCTTTGTGATATAGCCGGACCATTCGTAGTGATATCTGTATTGATATTTCACGATGATCGAATGGAAATCCTACCAATGTTAACATCATTTCCAACGTTGAACGTAGGTCTCACATTTTCATTTTATGAATTTGTTGAGTAAACGAGCAATCTATGTGACCTCGGATGTTATTTCCTTACAGTCTTTAAGGATAAAATTGTGGTTATCAAATGCTTCGGTAGTGTTAACCATGATTTATCTTCTTTGAAGCAATCTCGTGGTTGCAAAGCCGCAGATCGAACTATGTTAGAGAATTGTTTCGTGCATATCTCAATGATACATAGGAAAGCCGAAAAATGTTATACATTACAATCGGTCACATCATTAATCCTTTCGATTCTTGATTGTGTTAACGGATCATTCTTATCCGGTTTTCATTTCTCATCACACAAACACAGAAACCACCAACACCATGATATAACGTTTGTACCAACAACTTCAATCTTACATTTTAGTCACCCCTAGGATTTCTTGGGTTGGGCTAATGGTTTGGGTTGATGTTTGATGGATTGATATTTCTCCATGTGAACATTAGATCATGTTATTCTTGTTGACATTTAATCAATCAATGTGTGCATAATGACATTGGTTCCCAATTTTGTCATTATGAGGGGGAGAAAATATTATGATTGATTTACTGTTTGATAAGGAAACAAGGAGAAAAGTTTGTTTGTGTTTGGTTGAATTGGGTTTAGGCTTATCAAAGTTCTAGGCTTATCAAAGTTTGTGTATAGGGGGGGAAAATTCTTCAAGATATGTCAATAGTCTCTTGGGTTCAGATTTTCACTAGACTTTAGTTAATTGAGATTTTGTTTTTAAAGAGGGGGAATCTGAATTGACGTCAAAGATAAGAATGAAACCAAAGATGAAATAATTTTCGCTCAAGATACTTCAAAGTCCAAAGACGCTCCAAGAATGTTTATACTCATGGATTGAGGGGGAGTATGATTACTTCTTAAGAATTACATCCAAACTTCATTCAAATGCTTACTCTCCAAAGTGCTCAAGTTGATGTGACAAAGATCGAAGCTTCAAAAAGGATCAAAGATTTGTTAGAAGATTCAAGTCAAAGAAGTAAAGCTTCAAAAGAGTCTTCATCAAACACACTTCATTCAAGATCTTCAAGTCATTCAACAACATTTTATCAAGAAACTCCAATGCATATATCAAGGGGGAGAGTTCATACTCATGAAATTCTATTCCAAGAAGATGAAATTCATTCGAGAATTAAAACTGAAGAATCGAAAAGTTGAATTTCACTCAAGAATCAAAGATTGAAACATTCGAAACCAAGATTCATACCTTCCGTATTTCAAAAGACAACTCTGATTCATGAGTCAACAATTCTCGAAGATTCAAGTCACACACATTTGTTCGACTTCATTATCCTCTTTATTCAAGACTCACACTCATTCATTATTCTCTGTTCTTAAAAGAACATTGAGAATCCTCACATGATTTAACTTCAAGAAGTCCAAGACCAAGACCAAGACTAAATCAAGTTCTCCAAAGATAAAAGAAAAAGCTTTGAAGACTTGTTTCAACACCCCAATTGTCTTCACCACCGGGCTCATCAAATTCATTCCTACAAGACAATATAACACGTACTTCATTCATTACAATGTATCACTAAGGGGGAGAATGTTAGAAATTCAAAAATAGTGATAAATTGTAATCTAGATTAGAAGAATTTCTTGTTGTTAAGTCATAGATAAATGATCACTAAGGTTGAGAGGCTAATTATGACAATTAGCATAATTGTGTAGTTAGACTATAAATAGCCCTCTCATACCTTAGAGATCATAACTTGTATTCATAACTTTTCATACCTGTATAACTTTAATCCCAATTCACACACATTTACATACAATTCTCTCTCAAAACACACACAAACACCAAGAACACACACTCACCAACCGCCATTGATGAATTGAATTCGGTGTTAGAAATCGTGTTATAACAGAAGTGATGCGTTCAGTACTAAAAAAGAGAAACATCCATGGTCTCCATATTAAAAAAATAAAAAAATCAAATCAATTACATCAAAACTGATTATCATATTAAACACACATGGTACAAGGATTAAAAAAAACCTAAATAAAACATATATACACTGATATGTACATCAAAAATGCCCTAATCAAGAGACATTCATATATACACTTATATACATTTTTATATCTATACATAAAACTGTAAATAAAAAATAAAGTAATCTTACATTTGGTGCCATTAGGGTAGATACTTCTGCGTATAAAAGAAACTAAAAGGTAAAGAAAAGTTATTTTTATCCAAATGATTGTGCGGATGAAATTAAATGGTAGTTTTATTTTTATTTTACTTTAAGTAATAACTATAATCTATTGCAGCCCAATTTCGTTTAAAATTATTTATTGGGCTAATATTTTTTAAAAGAATGCAAAAAGCCCATTGTTTATTATTGATCAACATCCAAAAAAATTTGTTAAAAAAATAAAAACAATTTAATGAAGTTACATTTTTTATGTGATAAAAAATTTTATGTTTATATAAAATCATAGAAAAAATTAAATAATTTGTGTAGATTTATTTGTAGATAGTGTGAAGTTGAGTCAGTTTTATTTTTCCTTAGCTTGTCTTTTTTTGTTCACAATACATTTTGTGTAGATTATGTGTAGATAGTGTGAAGCTGAGTCAGTTTTATTTTTCCTTAGCTTGTTACAATTAGCTTGGTCTTTTTTGGTGACACTACATGTGTGTAGATTATGTGTATATACTTTGAAGCTGAGTTAGCTTTGGTTTTGATTAGTTTGTTACAGTTAGCTTGGTCTTTTTTTGTTCACAATACATTTTGTGTAGATTATGTGTAGATAGTGTGAAGCTGAGTCAGTTTTATTTTTCCTTAGCTTGTTACAATTAGCATGGTCTTTTTTGGTCACACTAGATTTGTGTAGATTATGTGTAGATAGTGTGAAGCTGAGTCAGTTTTATTTTTCCTTAGCTTGTTACAGTTAGCTTGGTCTTTTTTTGTTCACAATACATTTTGTGTAGATTATGTGTAAATACTGTGAAGCTGAGTCAGTTTTTATTAGCTTGATAAGACTAGATGATAGACGTGTCTGTTACTTTTCAGATGTAGATTATAGATATACAATATATATTTTTGGATTAACAAGTCGATAACATTTTTAACATTATAACTGAAGTTGGTAAAAATCTATTTTTTTTATAGACTAAGCTTATTTATATTTTTTTAGGTTACATAAGTACATGTTATTGTGTCAAATAATAAATTATTTCATGTAAGTGTGTAGCAAAAGAAAATTTTTAAAAAAATATTAATTTTTAGGTTAAAACAAAAATTAACAAAACATATACTACCAAAAAAAGTAGCCACATAAAATTTGTAAACACCCAAATTTCAAAGTATATGAAACCAACTGTGTTGGATCGGTGGGTGGAGTCATTGCCTCTGGAAACAGACGTTATGGGTTCAATCAAAAGAAAACATAAAACCGAATCAAAATGAATATGTAAAAATACTTTTTATACCTAAACCAAACAAATCTTTTTTCATAGTATTTCAATTTAGGTTTTTTAATTAAGATAAAAATTGATCAAAATATTTTTAAAATATCTTTTTTTTTTTCTTTTTCCGTTAGTTACAAGTAACACTTTTTCACCTTTTACTTAAAACATCAAAATTCCCAAACACAAAAAAATAAAGAAAAGAAAAAAACCTGTGATTAAGAACGTCTTTTAATTGGTAAGTTGTAACTGTTGGAATTTATTTTTTTATTTGAAAATGTATAGTTGATACGTCTTTTAATTTGAAAATGTTCTTTCAAACCAACACAATGGTTTGAATATATTTTTATTAAGAATAAAATTGAACAAAAATATTTTATATATTTTTTTATTTGTCTTTTTCCATTAGATACAAGTATCAGTTTTTCAACTTCCCCCAAAAAAAAAAAAAAAAAACCCCGTCAAAATCCCCCATGGAAGAGTCATCTTCTACACAAAAACGGAGAATGATTAAATCTAAAATGATAAGATCTAGAGTAACAGAGAACAAGGAAGATCACATAAGCAAACTATTCAATGAAGTAATCATTAACGAAATCCTTTATCGTTTGCCAACATCGAAAGAAATGATAAAAACAGGTATACTCTCTAAACGTTGGAAAAATCTCTGGCGATCAGTACCTAAAGTTGTTTTCAATGATTATGAGTTTCATGAAATTGAAAATTTTGATTCTCTTCCTTATTATGATGATGATTTTGCTGTTCCCGGATTTTTTAAATGTGTCTATCAAACCCTAAGTCAACTTCAGTTAGAAACACTTAATGAATTTGATCTGGTAGCAAATTATCATCACCAATTTCTTCAAAGTGTACACGAAATTGTAGAATTTTGTTGTACTAGAAAAGTGAAAAGATTCAGTCTAGTTTTAAAAGACTCAGAAGATGACTGCAAATATTGGATTTTCCCAAATTCCTTTTACATTAATAAACACTTTACTGACATCAATTTACGCCACTGCGTAATTTATCCTTTTGTGATCATTACTTGGAACAACCTTATAAATCTGAGTATTGCGGAGTCACAAATTGAAGGAAGTTTGATTAAAAATATTCTAAGCGGTAGCCCGTTGCTGAAAAGTTTGACTTTTGAAGCTTGTGAAGCTTCGTTCCTTGATATTGATTCAACTAGTGTGGAGAACTTGCAATTAATTCAATTTAGTGCTCTGGAAGAAGATGAAGATTCTGTTACAATCAAAGCCCCTAACATTTTGTCACTTAAGATTGTTGGTAGAATGTATGTGTCGGATATATTATTGGAAGATGTTTCATCACTGAGAAGGGCAAGTTTAGATTTCTTAATACCACGAAATCTTGACACAATTCACAAAAGAGAACAGGAAAATGTACTGAGAGGTGTCATACAAAGCTTAGAACATGTTGAACATGTTGCAATCGGATATTCATGCAATAAGGTAAAATAAGTTTTATTTTGTTAGTTTTCCGCATTATGTGTTTTTGTAACCACTTCTGCTATGTCACACTGCCAACTGTGTCGCCAAAATTATTTTGTAATTGTGTTAAATTTTCTTGTTAATAGGTTCTTTCTCGCCTCGATGAAAAAGGATTTGTTCGACCAGAAAACTTGATTGGCGTTCATCCATTAATCATCCACTACCCCGAGGGATATGACTCTGATATATCTGATGATACCGATGATAGTCATGACAGTGATATGGGAAATTCTGATGTCGAATAAGTTCAAATTGGATAAGAATAGAAACTAATATTTTTCATTTTCAATGTTTTGTTGTTAGATTGGTATCGCCTTTAACAAAATAATATGTTTTTATTTTTCGAATTAGTACGTGATCGTTATTCATGTCTTGTTTTTTCATATGAAACACTTGTTTTTCCAGTATGATATTTTCATGTAAAAATAGAAGAAAAATATGAAATTGCGTTATCAGCTTATATCATATAATTGCGTTATCACATGCAAGTTATCACAAAAACCGAAATGAAATTACACACAGATTCAATTTAAGATATAAAAGTTGATATTAGATAATGCAAAGCATTAAAATTAGATTAAAAATATAGCACAATGTTTAAAAAAGAACACTAGACAATCCAGATTTATGCTTCAGCTAAGAGAAGAATACATCAAAATATCACAAAATGCATAGTTTGATACTAAGAATAGCAACATCAGAATCAGCATAGCAAAACATTTTTGATTCTGAATTTATGGTTTTTGTCACTCTGAATCTGAAGCTTCCACTGCAACATCAGAATCAGCATAGTAAATCGAAGAAGAATCTACACCGACCACGTTGGGTGGAAGGATGAACCCTTTCGCAACCAAACGACATATAGTCTGTTAATAAATAATAAAAAAACAAACAAAAAACAAGTATAATTTACACAGATGGCTTAAAATAGAACAGGAATTTACCGGATAATAAAAAATCCCAAGTTCTACTTCATTGAGATGCTGCATATTCATCATAACTTCACCTAAAGTGAACCAACCCTAAGCTGACCGAAATCCAAACTGACCAAAATCTAAGCTAATTCACTTTCACAAGCAATACAAGCCACTGTGTGTATGTCATACAACGATGTATCTTTCTTAGTAGAAATAAACATCACTTTTAAATCTTTAACAGCTAAATCACCTAGGTATTTAAGAAAAATGAACCAGTTTCACTTGTTTCGTATGATAAGCTAACCTAAATCTAAGCTGACCGAAATCCAAACTGACCAAAATCTAAGCTAATTCACTTTCACAAGCAATACAAGCCACTGTGTGTATGTCATACAACGATGTATCTTTCTTAGTAGAAATAAACATCACTTTTAAATCTTTAACAGCTAAATCACCTAGGTATTTTAAGAAAAATGAACCAGTTTCACTTGTTTCGTATGATAAGCTAACCTAAATCTAAGCTGACCTAACCCTAAACTGAGATAAATCCAACTTGACGCATCCCTAAGCTAACTCAAATCAAAACTGACAAAAACAAGAGAAACAAAAAACAAGTAGAATTTACACAGATGGCTTAAAATAGAACAGGAATTTACCGGATAATAAAAAATCCCAAGTTCTACTTCATTGAGATGCTGCAGATCGTTCATAACTTCACGTAGTACCAGCTCTTCATCTCTCTTTCGAATTTTCGATAGAATCGGGGAAAGTCAAAATTAAGGTATGCTTTAACTAAAGACGAGACGTTTTTAAAAGAAATGTGTGATATCCACAAACTACCAACGATTTTCAGAAATGTAATATAAGGAGCGTTGATCTCAACAAAGGTTTCAAGATCCCCAGCTTCATATCCAAGTATAACCAAAGTCTTAACACTAGGGGATGTGATATCAATCAATGAACCATGACAGCAACAAATAGTCAAAGTATCCAACAAAGGACTGCCAGATACAATTTTTGGGATCAAGTCTTCTTCCAATCTTGATTTTGAAATAGTTAAATTCTTAAGGTTCTTCCAAGTAATACCAACGTTAGGCTGAAGCAAACAGTATCCTATATCGAGATTTGTAAAATCGGAACTCTTGTAGAATGATTTATTTTCAATTGAGTAGGTATCATCATCTCCAAAATGCCTTAAGTACAATTTAAAATCTTTGACATACCTACTAACAGCAAATTCGATCCAATTTTTGACATTTGAGGCAAACCTAGTATCGTAATTGGCATCCACCTCAAACTTAGTGATACTTTCTAATTGATACTGACCAAGGGTAATATTAACAACATTATAAAACTCTAAAAAAGCTTTATCACCAAAACCAAAATCAACTAAAGATTCTGCTGCAGCCTTACAAAATGATTCATCACTAAAAACAAGACAAGGAACATATTTCCAAAGTTGTTGCCATCGTTTAGAAATAATACCTGTTGAAATAACGAATTTCGTATCCAAGAATCGAGAAAGAATCAAATCGGCAATCACATAATCAGGAAGGTTGCTTATCCGATCCTCTCCTATTTCAGATTCATTTAGTTTCAACCGTTTTGTAAAATCTGAATCCACAGGATCTTGTTGTGTAGAAGATTCACCAGCAATCATTTTTAAATTAGGGTTTAAAGACATGGTTGAGAACGATTAGAGATATTTTTTAGGAAGAATAAGAGAACCCTAAGTGAGAGAGATTATTTTTCATGAACCCTAAAATGAAAAATATGTTTTAATCGAACCACTCAATTACTAGATAAGATTATAGGTGAAAATATGTGTTTTACTATTAAATTGAATTTTCATCTTGAAAAAAAGATAATAAGGTGGAGGTTTGGAGACAAATGTGTGTGAAATTAAGGTATGCTTTAACTAAAGACGAGACGTTTTTAAAAGAAATGTGTGATATCCACAAACTACCAACGATTTTCAGAAATGTAATATAAGGAGCGTTGATCTCAACAAAGGTTTCAAGATCCCCAGCTTCATATCCAAGTATAACCAAAGTCTTAACACTAGGGGATGTGATATCAATCAATGAACCATGACAGCAACAAATAGTCAAAGTATCCAACAAAGGACTGCCAGATACAATTTTTGGGATCAAGTCTTCTTCCAATCTTGATTTTGAAATAGTTAAATTCTTAAGGTTCTTCCAAGTAATACCAACGTTAGGCTGAAGCAAACAGTATCCTATATCGAGATTTGTAAAATCGGAACTCTTGTAGAATGATTTATTTTCAATTGAGTAGGTATCATCATCTCCAAAATGCCTTAAGTACAATTTAAAATCTTTGACATACCTACTAACAGCAAATTCGATCCAATTTTTGACATTTGAGGCAAACCTAGTATCGTAATTGGCATCCACCTCAAACTTAGTGATACTTTCTAATCGATACTGACCAAGGGTAATATTAACAACATTATAAAACTCTAAAAAAGCTTTATCACCAAAACCAAAATCAACTAAAGATTCTGCTGCAGCCTTACAAAATGATTCATCACTAAAAACAAGACAAGGAACATATTTCCAAAGTTGTTGCCATCGTTTAGAAATAATACCTGTTGAAATAACGAATTTCGTATCCAAGAATCGAGAAAGAATCAAATCGGCAATCACATAATCAGGAAGGTTGCTTATCCGATCCTCTCCTATTTCAGATTCATTTAGTTTCAACCGTTTTGTAAAATCTGAATCCACAGGATCTTGTTGTGTAGAAGATTCACCAGCAATCATTTTTAAATTAGGGTTTAAAGACATGGTTGAGAACGATTAGAGATATTTTTTAGGAAGAATAAGAGAACCCTAAGTGAGAGAGATTATTTTTCATGAACCCTAAAATGAAAAATATGTTTTAATCGAACCACTCAATTACTAGATAAGATTATAGGTGAAAATATGTTTTAATCGAACCACTCAATTACTAGATAAGATTATAGGTGAAAATATGTGTTTTACTATTAAATTGAATTTTCATCTTGAAAAAAAGATAATAAGGTGGAGGTTGGAGACAAATGTGTGCAAAATTAAGGTATGCTTTAACTAAAGACGAGACGTTTTTAAAAGAAATGTGTGATATCCACAAACTACCAACGATTTTCAGAGATGTAATATAAGGAGCGTTGATCTCAACAAAGGTTTCAAGATCCCCAGCTTCATATCCAAGTATAACCAAAGTCTTAACACTAGGGGATGTGATATCAATCAATGAACCATGACAGCAACAAATAGTCAAAGTATCCAACAAAGGACTGCCAGATACAATTTTTGGGATCAAGTCTTCTTCCAATCTTGATTTTGAAATAGTTAAATTCTTAAGGTTCTTCCAAGTAATACCAACGTTAGGCTGAAGCAAACAGTATCCTATATCGAGATTTGTAAAATCGGAACTCTTGTAGAATGATTTATTTTCAATTGAGTAGGTATCATCATCTCCAAAATGCCTTAAGTACAATTTAAAATCTTTGACATACCTACTAACAGCAAATTCGATCCAATTTTTGACATTTGAGGCAAACCTAGTATCGTAATTGGCATCCACCTCAAACTTAGTGATACTTTCTAATTGATACTGACCAAGGGTAATATTAACAACATTATAAAACTCTAAAAAAGCTTTATCACCAAAACCAAAATCAACTAAAGATTCTGCTGCAGCCTTACAAAATGATTCATCACTAAAAACAAGACAAGGAACATATTTCCAAAGTTGTTGCCATCGTTTAGAAATAATACCTGTTGAAATAACGAATTTCGTATCCAAGAATCGAGAAAGAATCAAATCGGCAATCACATAATCAGGAAGGTTGCTTATCCGATCCTCTCCTATTTCAGATTCATTTAGTTTCAACCGTTTTGTAAAATCGGAACTCTTGTAGAATGATTTATTTTCAATTGAGTAGGTATCATCATCTCCAAAATGCCTTAAGTACAATTTAAAATCTTTGACATACCTACTAACAGCAAATTCGATCCAATTTTTGACATTTGAGGCAAACCTAGTATCGTAATTGGCATCCACCTCAAACTTAGTGATACTTTCTAATTGATACTGACCAAGGGTAATATTAACAACATTATAAAACTCTAAAAAAGCTTTATCACCAAAACCAAAATCAACTAAAGATTCTGCTGCAGCCTTACAAAATGATTCATCACTAAAAACAAGACAAGGAACATATTTCCAAAGTTGTTGCCATCGTTTAGAAATAATACCTGTTGAAATAACGAATTTCGTATCCAAGAATCGAGAAAGAATCAAATCGGCAATCACATAATCAGGAAGGTTGCTTATCCGATCCTCTCCTATTTCAGATTCATTTAGTTTCAACCGTTTTGTAAAATCTGAATCCACAGGATCTTGTTGTGTAGAAGATTCACCAGCAATCATTTTTAAATTAGGGTGTAACATAAAATTTATATTTATTTTACACGTGTGTAAGATAAATTTTTAATGATTAGTTTTGAGTTAGACTTAGCTTGGGCTTTTTGGTCACACTACATCTGTGTAGATTTTTGCAAGATGATAGTCACATCTAACTGTATATAGATTGTAAATATAAACTTTTTAATTATATTTTTTGTTGGATCAATAAATAAATAATAGCTATTTTTACTTAACAAGCTAATCTTAGTTTTTTTTCCCCGTATTTTTTTTTCTTTTCTAACATATAACTTTTTTCTAATGGTTTTATAATAAAAGATATAGAATATGGGCTATAAATTATTATAGTGGTCTTCAATAATTTAATATTAGCAAATCACAACCAACCCTAAATTTCTATAAAAAAATAGCTTATCTACTTAGTAAAATCTATCCATAAATCATTTAAAGTACAACTATCTACCTAATCTTCATTTTAATAAGGTGGAGTCTTATTGATTCCAATGCTGGCTCCAAGTTCTTGAAAAAAAGATAATAAGGTGGAGGTTTGGAGACAAATGCTGGCTCCAAGTTTTATAATAAAAGATATAGATATGGGCTATAAATTATTATAGTGGTCTTCAATAATTTAATATTAGCAAATCACAACCAACCCTAAATTTCTATAAAAAAATAGCTTATCTACTTAGTAAAATCTATCCATAAATCATTTAAAGTACAACTATCTACCTAATCTTCATTTTAATAAGGTGGAGTCTTATTGATTCCAATGCTGGCTCCAAGTTCTTGAAAAAAAGATAATAAGGTGGAGTCTTATTGATTCCAATGCTGGCTCCAAGTTCTTGAAAAAAAGATAATAAGGTGGAGTCTTATTGATTCCAATGCTGGCTCCAAGTTCTTGAAAAAAAGATAATAAGGTGGAGTCTTATTGATTCCAATGCTGGCTCCAAGTTCTTGAAAAAAAGATAATAAGGTGGAGGTTGGAGACAAATGTGTGTGAAATTAAGTATGTGAAAGCCAAAACCTAATTATATTTATTTATGTAAAATGTATGTAACATATTTCTACATAGGGTGTAACATAAAATTTATATTTTTTTACACGTGTGTAAGATAAATTTTTAATGATTAGTTTTGAGTTAGACTTAGCTTGGGCTTTTTGGTCACACTACATCTGTGTAGATTTTTGCAAGATGATAGTCACATCTAACTGTATATAGATTGTAAATATAAACTTTTTAATTATATTTTTTGTTGGATCAATAAATAAATAATATCTATTTTTACTTAACAAGCTAATCAAAACTGAAATTGAGTCAGCTTCACAATATATACACAAATGTAGTGTGAGAAAAAAAAAGCTAATTTTAACAATCTAATTAAAACTGAAACTGACTCAGCTTGACACTATATATACATAATCTACACAAATGTAGTGTGAGAAAAAAAAAGCTAATTTTAACAATTTAATCAAAGCTGAAACTGACTCAGCTTTATAATATCTACACATAGTCTACACATAATCTACAACTAAATATTTATATATCTTGTATGAAATTACCAAATAATATCATGTAATTAAAGAAGAATACATTTTTTTTAATAAATAAAAAACCTTTTTCCTTTTAATTTTAATTTAACATGGTTAAAAAAAATGTAACATGGAAGCTGATAGTGAAAAATGAAAAAATTCCAAACTTATATCATCTGAAGCTGATAGTTTAAACTGAAAACAATCTAAGATGATATCTTATTAAACTCATTATTTTTATCAAAATTTAATTTTGACTAAAATTTTGTTTTATAATTACATTTTTTGTTTTGATTATCAGATTAAAATCAGTCACACTAGATTAGTGTAGTGTAAAACATATAACTTTTGTATTATAATTTTGCAAAAAATAATATTGAATATTAAAGAATACATGCCGCCATTTATTTTTTTGCCCACTTTTTTTACTTTTGTTTATTACACAATGACGTATTTAACTTTTTTTTGTCCACAATTCTACATGTCAGTGTAATATAAAATGTACCTTATCCACTCAATGTAACAAATTACATTTCAACTACACCTACATACCTTATCTTCATTTTTTTCTTTCTTTTTTGCTCTTCAACATGATGATTTTTTTATATATATATATTTAACAATATTTCTTTCATTTGACAAGAAAAAAAAACAAGCTAATTTTAACAATTTAATCAAAGCTGAAACTGACTCAGCTTTATAATATCTACACATATATACATAATCTACACAAATGTAGTGTGAGAAAAAAAAAGCTAATTTTAACAATTTAATCAAAGCTGAAACTGACTCAGCTTTATAATATCTACACATATATACATAATCTACACAAATGTAGTGTGAGAAAAAAAAACAAGCTAATTTTAACAATTTAATCAAAGCTGAAACTGACTCAGCTTTATAATATCTACACATATATACATAATCTACACAAATGTAGTGTGAGAAAAAAAAACAAGCTAATTTTAACAATTTAATCAAAGCTGAAACTGACTCAGCTTTATAATATCTACACATATATACATAATCTACACAAATGTAGTGTGAGAAAAAAAAACAAGCTAATTTTAACAATTTAATCAAAGCTGAAACTGACTCAGCTTTATAATATCTACACATAGTCTACACATAATCTACACAAATGTAGTGTGAGAAAAAAAAACAAGCTAATTTTAACAATTTAATCAAAGCTGAAACTGACTCAGCTTTATAATATCTACACATAGTCTACACATAATCTACACAAATGTAGTGTGAGAAAAAAAAACAAGCTAATTTTAACAATTTAATCAAAGCTGAAACTGACTCAGCTTTATAATATCTACACATAGTCTATACATAATCTACACAAATGTAGTGTGAGAAAAAAAAACAAGCTAATTTTAACAATTTAATCAAAGCTGAAACTGACTCAGCTTTATAATATCTACACATAGTCTATACATAATCTACACAAATGTAGTGTGAGAAAAAAAAACAAGCTAATTTTAACAATTTAATCAAAGCTGAAACTGACTCAGCTTTATAATATCTACACATAGTCTATACATAATCTACACAAATGTAGTGTGAGAAAAAAAAACAAGCTAATTTTAACAATTTAATCAAAGCTGAAACTGACTCAGCTTTATAATATCTACACATAGTCTATACATAATCTACACAAATGTAGTGTGAGAAAAAAAAACAAGCTAATTTTAACAATTTAATCAAAGCTGAAACTGACTCAGCTTTATAATATCTACACATATATACATAATCTACACAAATGTAGTGTGAGAAAAAAAAAGCTAATTTTAACAATTTAATCAAAGCTGAAACTGACTCAGCTTTATAATATCTACACATATATACATAATCTACACAAATGTAGTGTGAGAAAAAAAAAGCTAATTTTAACAATTTAATCAAAGCTGAAACTGACTCAGCTTTATAATATCTACACATATATACATAATCTACACAAATGTAGTGTGAGAAAAAAAAAGCTAATTTTAACAATTTAATCAAAGCTGAAACTGACTCAGCTTTATAATATATATACATAATCTACACAAATGTAGTGTGAGAAAAAAAAAGCTAATTTTAACAATTTAATCAAAGCTGAAACTGACTCAGCTTTATAATATCTACACATATATACATAATCTACACAAATGTAGTGTGAGAAAAAAAAACAAGCTAATTTTAACAATTTAATCAAAGCTGAAACTGACTCAGCTTTATAATATCTACACATAGTATACATAATCTACACAAATGTAGTGTGAGAAAAAAAAACAAGCTAATTTTAACAATTTAATCAAAGCTGAAACTGACTCAGCTTTATAATATCTACACATATATACATAATCTACACAAATGTAGTGTGAGAAAAAAAAACAAGCTAATTTTAACAATTTAATCAAAGCTGAAACTGACTCAGCTTTATAATATCTACACATATATACATAATCTACACAAATGTAGTGTGAGAAAAAAAAACAAGCTAATTTTAACAATTTAATCAAAGCTGAAACTGACTCAGCTTTATAATATCTACACATATATACATAATCTACACAAATGTAGTGTGAGAAAAAAAAACAAGCTAATTTTAACAATTTAATCAAAGCTGAAACTGACTCAGCTTTATAATATATATACATAATCTACACAAATGTAGTGTGAGAAAAAAAAACAAGCTAATTTTAACAATTTAATCAAAGCTGAAACTGACTCAGCTTTATAATATCTACACATAGTCTACACATAATCTACACAAATGTAGTGTGAGAAAAAAAAACAAGCTAATTTTAACAATTTAATCAAAGCTGAAACTGACTCAGCTTTATAATATATACATAATCTACACAAATGTAGTGTGAGAAAAAAAAACAAGCTAATTTTAACAATTTAATCAAAGCTGAAACTGACTCAGCTTTATAATATCTACACATAGTCTACACATAATCTACACAAATGTAGTGTGAGAAAAAAAAACAAGCTAATTTTAACAATTTAATCAAAGCTGAAACTGACTCAGCTTTATAATATCTACACATAGTCTACACATAATCTACACAAATGTAGTGTGAGAAAAAAAAACAAGCTAATTTTAACAATTTAATCAAAGCTGAAACTGACTCAGCTTTATAATATCTACACATAGTCTACACATAATCTACACAAATGTAGTGTGAGAAAAAAAAACAAGCTAATTTTAACAATTTAATCAAAGCTGAAACTGACTCAGCTTTATAATATCTACACATAGTCTACACATAATCTACAATTTGACAAAAAAAAATTCAAGAATTCTCACTTTATTATGTTGGATGTATCTACGAAATTGTCGACCTTGCTTTCTCCGTTTAAATTTAGGTATGATATCAATTTCTTTACACTAATGAATAATTTCACATTTATACTTTTTAATATTAGTTTTGCCTAATCTAACTTTTGTTCTTATAGCATGTCTTACACCGAGGATGCTAAACCTCTACCAAGATGTTATATAAAGATTGAATATCGATGATTACATCATGCAGCATATGGTGGAGGTGTTATTGAAACAAAAATTTCAATTTTGAAATTTGATCCTCCTTCTGGTTGACTCTTGATCATTTGCTTTACAAAGCTAAGATGTGGAGTCTTCTTTTTCATCAATCCTGGTTCCAAAATTCGTGAAACATAATAAAGTGGAGGTTGAAGACAAATGATTGTGAATTTAAGAATGTGAAAGCCAACCTAATTTGTGTTCATGTGTTTAAATAAGGAACAAGAAATGGCAAATATTTGTAACCAAAAACAATTCTACATATATATTATTTTTATTGTGTTGTTGTTATTTACGATTATATCTCTTAGTGATTTTGTAATCAAAAACAATTGTGCATAGATGTAACATATTTTAAAATAATTTTACATAGATGTAACATATTTTTACAATTTTAATTTATCAATCTAATAGATCAAGCTTTGATCATTTTGGATTACCTTTTAATAGGATAAGAAATGATAATTAAAAGTTAAAACACTAGTTATACATAATATAAATGTGGAAGTTAAAACTGATAGAACAAGCTGAAACATCAACCTTTAGAAACACAGAAATTTGATAGATGAATCTGATAAAATAATAAACCAAAGGTAAAGTTTATTAGCTTGAAACTAAAATAATAAACCAATCCTAATAGACCAAGCTGATAGAAACGCAAACTATATTCCTGTATAGAAATGGAACAAAAAAATTTTCATATAAATTTTTTAAAATATTTATTTTTAGGAAATTTGACAAATGTATGTTGTATAATCTAACACAAGCTGATAGATGTAAACGACACAAATTTTAGTCATTCACCAAACTGATAGGACTCAAGCTGATAGTTCAAAGCTGATAGTTCAAAGCTGACAACAATAAAAAAGTATAAATATTTTATGCCATTCACCAAACTGATAGGACTCAAGCTGATAGAACCCACTCAAAATTTCAAAGATTATTTTTTTTTATTTTAATATTTAATATTTTTTTTAAATTATATCAATTTCTTTACACTAATGAATAATTTCACATTTATACTTTTTAATATTAGATTTGTAAAATATATAACTTTTGTTTTATAATTTTGCAAAAAATAATATTGAATATTAAAGAATACTTAGATTTGCTCAATAACCATCAAATCAATCAAAAACAATTATACATGCCGCCATTTTCTTTTTGTTAACTTTTTTTACTTTTGCTTATTACAAAATGACGTATTTAACTTTTTTTTTTTGTCCACGATAATAATCATAAAAATGTATATTAATATATATAATTTTTTTAAAATAACGACTAAATGATATCATGTAATTAAACAATTATACATTTTTATTTTTTTTTAAATTATAAATTTTTTTTCGTTTTAATTTAATTTATCCTGGTTAAAATATTAACATTTTTTTTTAAATTGTTTTACTGAGATTGGTTTTAAGCGTATTCTTTTGAATGGTTTTATATAGAAAAATTATATGAAAGAATCAACGGTTGGTCTTCTCTTGATTTACTAAAAAGAAACGATTTTTTTTTTCTCGTGAAATAATGATTGTTGATTTGACTTTTTTTTAAAGTCATAGTTGAATTTGAACTAGATTTTGTGACTATGTTCGTTTATGGTTTTTTAATTATTTGGTTTTTTTTGTTTGTATAATATTAATTCTGTCAAAATTCAAACTTATAATTGACGTTTTTTAATTGGTCTTTTTTAAAAAATCCAAACTGAATAATCTAAAGCTGATAATCCAAACTTTAATAAAAACTCAATTTCATGATCTAATAAAAAATTGACCAAGCTAACCGTAACATGGTAAAAAAAACTGAAACTGATTCAGCTTCACACTATCTACACATAATCTACACAAATGTAGTGTGAGCAAAAAAAAAAAAAAAAAAAACAAGCTAACGTTAACAAGCTAATCAAAACTGAAACTGAGTCAGCTTCACAATATCTACACAAATGTAGAGTGACAAAAAAAAAACCAAGCTAACTATAATACGCTAATTAAAAATGAAACTGACTAAGCTTGAAACTATGTATACATAATCTACACAAATGTAGTGTGAGCAAAAAAAAAAAAAAAACAAGCTAACGTTAACAAGCTAATCAAAACTGAAACTGAGTCAGCTTCACAATATCTACACAAATGTAGAGTGACAAAAAAAAAACCAAGCTAACTATAATACGCTAATGAAAACTGAAACTAACTCAGCTTGACACTATGTATACATAATCTACACAAATGTAGTGTGTGCAAAAAAAAAAAAAACAAGCTAACTTAAACAATCTAATCAAAACTGAAACTGACTCAGCTTATAATATCTACACATAGTCTACACATAATCTACAACTAAATATTTATATATCTTGTATGAATTTTTTTAAATAATTACCAAATAATATCATGTAATTAAAGAAGAATACATTTTTTTTAATAAATAAAAAACCTTTTTCCTTTTAATTTTAATTTAACATGGTTAAAAAAAATGTATCATGGAAGCTGATAGTAAAAAACCTTTTTCCTTTTAATTTTAATTTAATAACTTTTGTTCTTATAGCATGTCTTACACCGAGGATGCTAAACCTCTACCAAGATGTTATATAAAGATTGAATATCGATGATTACATCATGCAGCATATGGTGGAGGTGTTATTGAAACAAAAATTTCAATTTTGAAATTTGATCCTCCTTCTGGTTGACTCTTGATCATTTGCTTTACAAAGCTAAAATTCGTGAAACATAATAAAGTGGAGGTTTGAAGACAAATGATTGGGAATTTAAGAATGTGAAAGCCAACCTAATTTGTGTTCATGTGTTTAAATAAGGAACAAGAAATGGCAAATATTTGTAACCAAAAACAATTCTACATATATATTATTTTTATTGTGTTGTTGTTATTTACGATTATATCTCTTAGTGATTTTGTAATCAAAAACAATTGTGCATAGATGTAACATATTTTAAAATAATTTTACATAGATGTAACATATTTATACATAGGTGTAAATTAAATTTTTAATTTATCAATCTGATAGATCAAGCTTTGATCATTTTGGATTACCTTTTAATAGGATAAGAAATGATAATTAAAAGTTAAAACACTAGTTATACATAATATAAATGTGGAAGTTAAAACTGATAGAACAAGCTGAAACATCAACCTTTAGAAACACAGAAATTTGATAGATGAATCTGATAAAATAATAAACCAAAGGTAAAGTTTATTAGCTTGAAACTAAAATAATAAACAAATCCTAATAGACCAAGCTGATAGAAACGCAAACTATATTCACTGTATAGAAATGGAACAAAAAAAATTTCATATAAATTTTTTAAAATATTTATTTTTAGGAAATTTGACAAATTTATGTTGTATAATCTAACACAAGCTGATTGTTAGAAATATAGATGTAGTAGTTGATTTGTATACCTTTATGTTAATTTGTACGTATAATGTAAACTTGTTAATATGGAAGGGGGCATAGTGTAAATAGCTCATATGTATATAAACCCCCTCCATTAAGAACTTTGTAGCTTTTCACCCCATTTTATGCAAACTAATTTTCCCTGCCAAACACACTTTCTCTCTCTACTTTCTCTCTCTTCAAACCACCATTAACACACACACTAACACACACATGAGCTTAAATTCTTAACTTTACATTTGGTATCAGAGCACAATCAGCGTATCTGAGCGATCCACAAGCTTAATTGAAGCTTATTTTGTGCTTAATTTCAGAATTTAGCTTATATTCTGAAAGGTTCATTTGTCGAGATCACTGTTTGAGTGATTTCTGCAAATTAAGTGTGTTTTTGTTCGAATTTTGTTCACCGATCGATTTATAATCAGTATATCATCCTTCGTTATCGATTTCAGAAGTTAATTTCATCATTTGAGTTGTTTTTGCTCGAGCTCGGCAAATCGCATGTTCGCGTGGGTTTGAATTCTAGTTGAAATTAACATCTAATTTGTTCAAGGATTTGTGCGCATTGTTTTTCTGATCATTTTGATATAAAATACGAGCCTTAATTCGCAAAAATGAAGGAGAAATTGAAGATTTACAGTTTGCTCTGCATTTGAGGGTTTGGATGAACGAAGAAGACGACCAGTATCCGTCTATTTTGTCGCCTAGTGATTACTAGTGTTTGCAGAGATCGCTGGCTAAGACTTGCTCTTACTTGTTCTATTTGCAGAGCTCTTTGCTCGGCAAATAGTTGTTTCGAGAATTTTTGATTTGAGACTGGTGCTACTTGTATTGTTTGCAGAGGTTTAAGCTCGACAAACAAGTGTTTTTGGTTGGTGCGACTAAGTACAAGTTCTATTTGTGCTATTTGCAGAGTTATTTGCTCGGCAAATAGTTAAATTTGATTAAGTATTGGTTCTATTTGTGCTATTTGCAGAGTTATTTGCTCGGCAAATAGTTGAATTTCTATTTGTGCTATTTGCAGAGTTATTTGCTCGGCAAATAGTTGAATTTCTATTTGTGCTATTTGCAGAGTTATTTGCTCGGCAAATAGTTGTTTCGAGAATTTTTGATTTGAGACTGGTGCTACTTGTATTGTTTGCAGAGGTTTAAGCTCGACAAACAAGTGTTTTTGGTTGGTGCGACTAAGTACAAGTTCTATTTGTGCTATTTGCAGAGTTATTTGCTCGGCAAATAGTTGAATTTCTATTTGTGCTATTTGCAGAGTTATTTGCTCGGCAAATAGTTGAATTTAATTCTTCGACCAAGTGATTTTATTAGTTGTACTATTTGCAGAGATTTAAGCTCGGCATTCAGTTGTAATTGGTTGTTGATCAGTGTACTTGGGTTGTGACTTGGCTACTTACACTATTTGCAGAGGATTAAGCTCGGCACTTAGTTGTTTTTGAAATTCTCAAATCAAAATTTTTCAAGAAAATTAATTCAAAACCACTTTT
The DNA here is from genome assembly GCA_034093135.1 of Erigeron breviscapus. Lineage (NCBI taxonomy): Eukaryota > Viridiplantae > Streptophyta > Magnoliopsida > Asterales > Asteraceae > Erigeron > Erigeron breviscapus. The sequence goes on from CM067173.1 coordinate 124,525,050, forward strand.
CATCAATATTCTTCACGAGGGAAGAAAATCAAAATTTTTTAAAATTTCTACTTGTTCTATTTGCAGAGGTCTAAGCTCTGCATCTAGTTAAAATAGAAAATTTTCAATCATTTTTGGAATTTTTTTTAAATGGCATCAAGGGAAGCTTTAGCACTTGGTTCTGAAGGAAGACCTCCTATCTTGTTTAGAGGTTCTTATCCTCAATGGAAGAAAAGGTTTCTGAACTGGATAGACAGACAGAAGAATGGAAAACTTTTGAGGAAATCATACAAAGATGGTCCTAAAATTCCAAAGAACCCTGTTAATGGAGAAGCTTTACCTGAAGAGAGTTGGAATACAGATCAGAAAAATAGAGTTGAAGCTGATCAAATGTCAATTGCTTATCTTTACCAAGCACTACCTGATGACATTTACTGCAATGTGGACTCCTATGAAACAGGAAAAGACATATGGGATGAAGTGGAGAAGCAGATGGAAGGATTTGATGTGTCAAACACCATAAGATTGTCGACTGTTCTGAACATGTATGAAACTTTCAAGCAACAGAAGGGTGAACCATTGAACGAAGTATACATCAGATTCTGTAATGTCATCAATGAGCTTAGAAAGAATGATGTCAAAAGAACAAATATGGAACTGAACATCAAATTCATAAAAAATCTGGAAGAGGAATGGCAAGTGTATGGAACCCAACTCAACCAACAATCAGATTTTGGGAAACTTACCATTCACACCCTGTATGAAAAGCTGAAGCTAAATGTTGAGGATGTTCAGAGGATCCAAAAGAAGAAAGAAGAAAGAAAGAAGAAAGTACTCATTCAGATCCATTGGCCTTGGTAGCTGAGAAGAAGACTTCAAGAGTTTCAAAACAGAGCTTTGTTGAAACAGATTCTGATTCAAGTGAAATGAGTGATTCTGATTTGGATGAAAGACAAAAAGAGATGTATAAAGAACTCGCTTATTTCACAAAGGCTTTCAAGAAGAAATTCTTCAAGAAGAAACCACCCAACAATCAGCTTAGGACTTCCTCAGTTTCTTCGTATGCAAAGAATGCAAATGCTCCTAAGTTTGAAGCCAAGAAGGAATATGTTGGTGGTGAGAAGAAATTTGATAATCAGAAGAAGTTTGAGAAGAAGGTCATGGAGAAAAGGAATGATGACAAGAAATGCTACAACTATGGTCTTACTGGACATTTTGCCATCAACTGCACTAAACCTTGACAAAAGAACTCCGAGTACTATAAGTACAAACTTTTGCTGACAAGACAAGAGGAAAGTGGAATTGCTCTTCTCGCTGAGGATGACAAATGATTACATCTTTCTGATGAGGAGACTGACGAACTTGCAGCAAACGTGTGCTTTATGATGAAGATCAAGAAGTCAAAGGAGTTGGAGGAAGCTGATGAAAGTTCTTCTGAGGTCGAGGATGAGGTAATCACTTTTACTAAGTCAGATTTAGATTATTATATGAATAAATGTGCAGAAACAATGAAATATGGGAGAGGGTTGAGTAAACAGATTTCTAAATTAACAAAAGTTTTGGAAATCAAAGAAATCGAATTTCAAAATTCTAAAGATAAATTTGATTTACTTCAAAAGGATTTTGACAATTTGAAATCTGAAAAAGCTGCGGTCATGTTTACTCCGAACTCCAAACTGCATCTTGAAAAACAAGAATTTGAAACCAAAGTTCTTGAACTGAGCAAGACCGTCAGACAACTTCAAGTCGAAAAGACCAATGAGATGTTTCGAGCAAATGCATTGGCTAAGGACATTGAGTCTTTAAAAGTGAAATTGAAAGAATCTATCCCTGATTTGATGGAATTTGAAAACAAAATTCTGACCTAAAATATGAGTGTTGTATAAAAGATTCTCTTAAACAAAAACTTGATAAAGAAAATGATGAGCTTAAATCTGAAATCAAATCTTATCAAGACAAGTTGTATAAGATTAATCGTTCATATCAACAAATCTTTTTGAATAGGCCAAGAAATTCAGAAATAATATTCACTTCAGGGTTAAGTTATGTCAATCCAAATCATTTGCTCAAAGCACAAGAAGAAGTCCCATCATTATATAAGGAATCTTATTTGAGATGTGGGATGACTGACCAGTTGATAGGATTTTGAGGCTGATGATTTTTTAAAGAAGGGTGCAAAAGTCTATTTTAACTATGAGTTAATGGATGAGTCATATGATTTTTTCAGTCACCATGCACATAAAATTGAAAAAGAAAATGATGAAAAAGAAAATCATGAGGCTATAATTTCTGAAATTCTTGAGTGTTTTAAAGAAAAACCTTTAGAAGAAACTATTCCAATTCCAAAAGCTGAAAACTTGAGACCTTATGTTCCACAAAAAGTTTTGGAAAAGGTAATAGAGGATCTGCAAAAGTCTCTTGATGAAAAGCAATCTTTAATAGATAATCTGAAGACTCAAAATCACTATGTCATTGATCAACCCAAATTTGACTCCAAAGTATGTGAACAACCTGGTTGTTCAATTTGTGAAGTTGTGAAAGCATCAACTCAGACTGGCCGTTCTATTTGTGAAATCGTGAATGCATCTGTGCAAACTGAGAGTCAAGTTGTGCATGTTTCTGTTCAAACTGATGGTGATCTAGATGATGTATATGATCTTCATGATGTTGATGATTATTTCTTCCGATTGCTTCTGAAACTGAGTCTTTTACCAAGTTTTCTGAGGGAACTCAATCATACTTGAATGAAATTGATGCTTTCAAACAAAAGTTTGAAAAAGAAAGAGAACAGAGGTTAAATGTGCAAAAGGAACTTAATGATCTAAAAGTTGAATTCCAATTTCAGAAAATAGCACTTCAATTTTTTAAAGAAAAAGCATCAATTCCACTCAAGAAAAGTCCTTGTCCAATTAAGATAAGTGAAGCAAGTATGAAATTGGAAACGGATGATTTCTCAACGTATTTGGAAGGAAATTATGATTTTGCTCCTGATTTTGAAAAACATTTTGTTCAAAAAGAGGAAAAACATGAATTTTTTCTAAAGAATATTCCAAAGTCACACTCTTCACAACCTTCCCCATTCGATAAGTTTCAAAGACCAAAGACCAACCCATCACACAAGACTGATTCAAAACCAAAGACCAAACCATCACCAAAGAATGTTTCAAAACCAAAGTTCAATCAATCACCTAAGACAGATTCGAAATCAAAACCAAACAAAGAACCCAAAGTATCTAAGAATTCAAAGACTTCTGGGAGATACAAGGTTAAATCTGAACCTCAGTCCCAAAAAGAAGTCAAAACAAGAAGTGGTCCAAAGATTGTTAAGAATGAAACTTTCTCATTAGGTAACAAATAACCTCAGCAGCTTAGGTATTCTAGTTTTCCTAGGTATTCTCAGAAGAATCCTAAGTGCACTTTACAAAGGGTTAGAGATACTGTTTCTGGAATGACTAAGTACAAAGATCAATATGGTTGGTTGTCACCTAATAATATAAAGAAAGTAAACAAGACCACAGAAACCATCAAGAAGAAACTTGTTAAGTCCGAAAATAACAAATTGTTTGCTAACAAGAAGACTGTTCGTGTTTCAGGTGACTTGTGCTTAACTAGTAGCAGTAGATGGATTCCTAAGGATAGATTTTTGCATGCTTCTAGTAAAGTCAAGCTTGATGGGAATACAACAAATGTGAAACAAGTGTGGATTGTCTGTAGATAAAATTCTCAAAATAGTGCCAATACATCTAGGACTAGTCCGGCTTGTACCAAAACTTGTGTATAAACCTTGAATTTTCATTTGTTTGTAATTCGTATCTGTGCTTTGAACGATTATGTGTGTTTTGTTTGTGATTTGAATAAAAAGTTTGTTTGTGTCTTATTTTGCTTAATGTTTATTTTTATGTATACTTGCATGTTATCTCTCTAACCTGCAAGGACCCAATCTACATGGGTACCTAAATCATATTCCTTGTCCTTGCAGGAATTTCTCATTTGTGTATGGTATGTTGACTCGGGATGTTCTCGTCATATGACTGGAAACAAGTCCATTCTTACAAACTTTGTCGAGAAGTTCATGGGAACCGTCGGATTCGGAAATGATCATATTGCTCCTATTCTCGGTTATGGAGACATTGTTAAAAATGGTGTGTAACACCCCAAGCCGGAGCTCGAAATGTCACGGAAAACACATAGCACCCGGTGGAATTACAATAGAACAATCTAAATGCAAATATAGATTCGGTGAATCCAAAACATAGCAAAACAAGTAACAAAATACAACAGGAGCAAATAGCCATCAACGTTAACATAACACAGCCAAAGATGGCAAACGATCCTAAGTATAATGCAAAAGGAGGGTCAATGAATCCTTGATCCATGAGTCCAAGTCCGGGTTAGACAGCAAGCAAGCAACTAAACACCACGTCCGGGGAGTACCTGATTACCTGAAAAGTGTACTAAGCATAGTCAACACAAGGTTGGTGAGTTCGTAGTAATGGTTCGTAACGAACCAACATCAATAATCACAATATAAGATTAGAGGCTAGACATGACTTACAGCGAGCCTCTAAGTACACAATATCGTCCAACAACAAGATTACACAAAAGAAATGAGAGTGTAATGAGGATGCACAAATGATGTATGTATCAATGCATGTGCCAAATGAATGAATAAGCAAATATGCCTATCCCAAGCGTGACCTTCAATCACGTATGCAACGATACCCCTCTGCCATCGCCATGGACAGGGCTGTATCTCAAAAACATCGAGATATATATGTCCATATACTCGGGGTCAGGTCTACATCCAAAATGGGTGCATACATCTATGCACCAGGATGCCGGCAATCCCCTGCCGAGGGTCCAACAGTAATGTATGCAATGCTTACAAACAAATGTAAATGCATAATCATAAACCGACAATCAATAATCGTCAATCATAAACCAATAATCAACATTCGACAACATGAACCAACAATCAATAATCGTAACGGGGCACACTAGTCAACAGAGGGACAAGGCCGTATCTCAATATACATAAGTCAAATCCCCTAACAGTGGGACATATGCACAACATATGCATCAATCAAAATTAATCACTAATCACAATATAAACCAACTATACGTACATATACTTCAGAGGATTTTACTTCCTTCGAGTCCCAGATGCTTATGTATAGGGTCACCAGCAGCCTTCCCACCACATCTAAAACCCAATGAATGCATAACCGACTTCCATGTATGTACGTCTATCCTAATGTATAAGTAACACTTAACGAACACACAATCCAAGTCAAACAAACGACAAGACACGTCACATCAATCCAACAATCATGTCAAACAATCAATACATCAATAAATACAAGTAAACACGCCAGGTTTACACTTTTCAGCCCGAATCCCAAGCGGGTAGGGAGATACGAAAACTCACCTTGATCGGCAAAGAAGCTAGTATAAGATTACAAACGAGTAATGGGGTCCACACGTCCACAACCTATAATTATCCAACATAATATCGTAATGTCAACTATACATTCCCAAACAAGTTGAAACTCGACACACATATAAACACAGTGGCCATCCACTGCGCCGCAGTGGGCCAGAACTATGCCCACTGCGCCGCAGTGAGCCAGAACTATGCCCACTGCGCCGCAGTGGCTAAACTGAACCAGGACCCGAGACAAAGCACTGCGCCGCAGTGAGCAAGGACCATGCCCACTGCGCCGCAGTGGCCTAAGAAGCAAGGAAGGCCGAGGAAATCCACTGCGCCGCAGTGAGCCAAAACCATGCCCACTGCGCCGCAGTGGCCTAAGAAGCAAGGAAGGCCGAGAGAATCCACTGCGCCGCAGTGAGCCAAAACCATGCCCACTGCGCCGCAGTGGCCTAAGAAGCAAGGAAGGCCGAGAGAATCCACTGCGCCGCAGTGGAGACTATGCCCTCCCACTGCGCCGCAGTGGGGCAACCTGCACACCAGAACCAGCAGCTGCAAGTGCAGCAAAACGAACCCAAACACCCCCAAAAACAACCCAAAACGATTTGTAAGCGTTTGCAACATAATTTGAAGCATCAATAAGCATTTCTACACATAACCACACTTAACCCATACCATAAATCCGCCCATTAACATCAAAATCATGCCGAATCGTCCCAACCCTAAATAAAACCCTAATTACCCAAAATCGCCATTCGACTCGATTCAAGGCTTGCAACTGCACCAAATTAACTAGAAACAAGTAAATGAACATAAATAGAAGTAAATGGGTTGATTTAGACTTACCAAAACTCTTCCTAGTGCTCAAATCCGAAATTAGGTCAAAAATGGGTAAAAGGTTAGAACTTGGCCTTTGATTCTTCAAAGATGGCGACAATGAGGAGATGATGATTACGATTCTTGTATTATAGCAATTCCAAAACACAATTTAGATGGAATAAAAATGGAAACTAGATGGAGGGTTTCTTTTACTAGAGAGAATAGAAGAGAAGGAGAGAAAGATGAGAAATGAGAAAAGGATAAGGGGGGGAAGTGGGTCTTGGGGGGCTGGTGGGTCATGGACTACCCACGGGCCGACCCGTTTCCCCTTCTCAACCACAATACCATTAGTTGCACAATTAAGTACCGACTACACATACGACGACCCGACTAATATACCACATAGTCATAAAATCACAAAACGACCCAATTAATTCATTACTTAATTGTTAGTCATATTACACGAAAAGTCAACGGGTCAAAATTCATGGATGTTACATTATTCCCCCGTTAAAAGAATTTCGTCCCGAAATTCAACAAAACCCTAATTTACAAATAAATGCGGATACTTGGACTTCATATGGTCTTCTCTCTCCCAAGTGAACTCGGCTCCACGTCTAGCATTCCATCTTACCTTCACAATGGTGTAGCGCTTCTTCTTGAGCTTCTTCTCTTGATGGTCCATGATCTCTACCGGCTCTTCAACAAAGTTCAAGTTTGAATCAACCCTAATTTCGTCCATAGGCACATGATGTGTGGGATCCGCCAAACACTTGCGCAAATTACAAATATGAAACACATCATGTACGCCGCTAAGCTCTTGAGGCAATTCTAGCCGATAAGCAACTTTCCCAACCCGTTCGAGAATCTTAAAAGGACCAATATACCTTGGTGCAAGTTTTCCCCGCTTCACAAAACGTACGACTCCCTTCCAAGGCGACACTTTCAAAAGTACAAATTCACCAACTTCGAACTCCAACGGTCTCCGCCTCACATCGGCATACTTCTTTTGACGTTCACGGGCCAATTGCAACTTCTCCTTAATTTGAGATATTACCTTGGTAGTTTCAATCACAATTTCCGGCCCGATAAGTTGACTCTCTCCAATTTCCGCCCAAGCTAAAGGAGAACGGCACACCCTACCATACAAGGCCTTAAAGGGTGCCATTTGAATAGTAGCATGGTAGCTATTGTTGTATGAAAACTCAACCAACGGCAAATGGTCTTCCCAACTTCCACCAAAATCAATTGCACACGCCCTCAACATATCTTCAAGTGTTTGAATGGTTCTCTCGGTTTGCCCATCCGTTTGAGGGTGAAACGCCGTGCTCATGTCAAGTCGAGTACCCATGGCTTTTTGAAAGGCTTCCCAAAATTTTGATTTGAAACGGGCATCTCTATCGGAAATGATAGAAACCGGCACTCCATGCTTAGATATTATTTCCTTGATGTACAAACGAGCTAAAGTGTCAAATTTATCGGTTTCACGAATGGCCAAAAAGTGAGCCGATTTCGTTAACCGATCTACTATCACCCAAATTGTGTCTCTGCCGCTTCTTGTCTTCGGTAGTTTAGTAATGAAGTCCATTGAAATATGCTCCCACTTCCATTCGGGCATCACCGGTTGTACCAACAATCCGGGTGGCTTCTTGTGATCGGCCTTGACTTGTAAGCAAGTAAGGCACTCATTCACATACTTAGCCACATCACGCTTCATGCCCGGCCACCAATACAATTCCTTCAAGTCAAAGTACATCTTATCCGATCCGGGATGGACCGAATAGGGTGATAGGTGGGCTTCATTCATAATAAGCGTTCTTAAATCGCCGAAAATAGGAATCCAAAGTCTTTCCACCATGTAAAGCCCGTTATCATTCTTTCGGTCAAAAAGTTGCTCCATGCCATCTAGGTTTTCGTTTCCAAAGTTTTCCGGTAGGGTCGCTTGAATTTGGGCTTCAATAATCCGGTCACGAATACTTGGCCCTACCGTGAGGCTCATAGCTCGAGCCCGTCTTGGTTTCACTCTCTCCTTTCGGCTTAAGGCATCGGCTACCACATTTGCCTTGCCCGGGTGATAACGGATGTCGCAATCGTAATCACTAAATAGCTCTAACCAACGCCTTTGCCTCATGTTCAATTCACTTTGGTTGAAGATGTGTTGGAGACTTTTGTGATCGGTATAAATCACACATTTGGTACCATAGAGATAATGTCTCCAACACTTCAAAGCAAACACAACCGCTCCCAATTCCAAATCATGTGTCGGGTAGTTCTTCTCATGCACCTTCAATTACCGAGAGGCATAAGCGATGACTTTACCCCTTTGCATAAGAACGCAACCCAACCCTTGCCCCGAAGCATCACAATAAACCACAAAATCTTCTATTCCATCCGGTAATGTCAAGATAGGAGCATCACATAGCATATCCTTAAGGGTTTGGAAGGCGTTCTCTTGTCTTTCGCCCCATTCGAAGTTTCTATCTTTTTGAGTCAAGAGAGTGAGTGGTTGTGCAATACGGGAGAAGTTTTCAATAAACCTTCTATAGTAACCCGCCAATCCAAGGAATTGGCGGATCTCGGATGGCGTTTCAGGTCTTCTCCAATTCTTAACCGCTTCAATCTTGCTTGGGTCCACATGAATACCATCCTTGCTCACTACGTGACCAAGGAAGTGGACCTCCTCCAACCAAAACTCACACTTGGAAAATTTCGCGTACAACTTCTCCTTCCTTAGTAATTCAAGCACTTCACGCAAGTGCTTAACATGCTCTTCCTTTGTCTTCGAGTATACAAGTATGTCATCAATGAACACAATGACAGACTTGTCTAAGTATGGTTGACACACCCGGTTCATCAAGTCCATGAACACCGCCGGTGCATTGGTCAACCCAAAAGGCATTACGGTGAATTCAAAATGGCCATACCGTGTACGAAAAGCCGTCTTGGGAATGTCATCTTCATGTACCCGGAGTTGATGATAACCCGAGCGAAGATCGATCTTTGAGAAGTGCTTAGCTCCTTGAAGTTGATCAAACAAGTCATCAATTCTAGGGAGAGGATATCGGTTCTTCACGGTGAGCTTGTTCAATTCCCGATAATCAATACACATTCTGAAGGATCCATCTTTCTTTTTAACGAAGAGAACAGGAGCACCCCAAGGAGATTGACTAGGGCGAATGAAACCCTTCTCTTGGAGTTCCTTGAGTTGAGTTTGTAGCTCTTGCATTTCGGTTAAGGCTAGTCTATAAGGAGCTTTTGCTATGGGCGCGGCTTCGGGAATAAGATTGATACGAAAATCAAGTTCACGGGGCGGAGGTAACCCCGGTAAGTCATCCGGAAAAACATCGGGGAAATCACAAACAATAGGAACGGTCTTCAATTCTACCTTTGCGGTGGTAGCACTAAAGACTTTAGAATTTGGGGAATCGGAGATTTCGCCTTGGACCCTAAGAATTTTACCGTTGGCCAAAGGTATCTTAACAACTCTCTCACCACAATCAATCGTCGCATTAACCGCCGCTAACCAATCCATACCCACTATAATATCAAAACTACCGATGTCAAGAGGCATAAGGTCAATGAAGAAGTCAACGTCTTCCAAGGTCAAAACACAATCACGGAGTATTTGGCTAATTCTAGTTAGTGACCCGTTCACCATTTCAATGTCAAGCACATAGTTTAGAGCACAAGGATGCACATCAATTAGGGGAACAAAATTAGTAGACACGAGGCTATAATCGGCCCCGGAATCAAATAAGACGGTTGCATAGAGACCATTAAGGAGAAAAGTACCTGCTACAACGTTGGGATCATTGCGGGCTTCATTTACATTGGCCGCAAAGGCTCGGCCACGTGGTTGCACTTGGTGGCCTTGTTGCCCCCGGTTTTGATTAGGCCCAACCATTTGGAGTTGATTGGGGTGGACGGCTACTTGGACTTGTTGTCCCACCCATCGAGGACAATCATTACGATAGTGGTCACGGCTACCACATTCAAAACACTCGCCCCTTCTTTGGTTACCTTGAGGGGGAACGGCCCGAATAGGAGCCGCATTCATTGGGCCCGTTCTTGGAGCCCTACAGTTCTTGGAGGCGTGCCCAACTTGGTGGCAATTGTAGCATGCACCACATGGAGTGGTGGCGGGATGGTGCCTGTTGCACCTCCCACAGAAAGGATGAGGCCCGGTATAAGGCCTCCTAGCCGGTTCTACCGCCGCCATCACCCTACCCTATAAGCATTCTTGGGATCAAACCTTCCCGCTTTCTACCCCACTTGACTCCCACTTCCTTCCTCTTGTTTGACGAGGATTTGCTCAAAACACCACTCCTCAAAAGATCTTCGGTCACACTCCCGGCTTGGTTGACCGCATTAGCCAAGGAAGTAGGCATGTTTGAGTTAACATAAGATCGGACTTGAGGGTTCAAGCCCAACACAAATTTTTGGATGGCTTGTGGCTCGGTACCCACCAAGTGAGGAATGAGAGTAGACAACTCTTGGAATCGTCTCACATAGCCCTTGTAATCGGCTCCTTCCATGCTGAGATTTGCAAATTCGATTGTTAAATTTTGTAGCTCGTACGGAGGACAAAACTTAGCCTTTACTTTGTCTTTGAAGTCAATCCACTCCAAATTCCGAGTCCGCCCTAGAGTTATTTCCTGGTTCCACCAACTCAAGGCGTCATGTCTAAACATGCCGGATGCATAGGGAATCCGGTCTTCGTAGGTGCAATGGCTCCTTTCTATCACCGCCTCTATTGCCTCGAACCACCTTATACATTCCGTGGGACCACCCTTCCCATCAAACTCCGGTGCCCCACAACTTTTAAAATCCTTAAATATACACCCTTGGCGGTATCCGCCATACTGATTATTCAAGGGCATACCGATACCAACTCCCACCGGTCCCTCTTCTTCATGTTCTTCGGCTTGAGGTTGATCATTTTCATTTTCTGGGGCTTCGTTGTTTTGAGGCCCATTATTTTGCCCAAGACTTGCCGTGACTTGAGCAATGATGGTTGGCATGATACCGGCAACCGTCTGGGCAATAACCTCAGCCAAGTTTGGCTCAGGAGCTCTACCACGACCCCTACCACGGCCTCTACCACGGCCTCTACCTCCCTGTACTTCCGGTTGAGCTTCCGGTTGAGGCTCTTCTTCTTCAGCCCTATAATTTGTTCGTACTCTCCTTGGTCTTTCCATTTCTATAAAACAAGTGACACGTTGACCCGAGAGTTAGTCTCAAATGCTCGCATGTTAGTCACACAAGTAGTCAATGCCCTCATATCGGTACCACATACACATTACATAATGTTATGCTAAGGCAGTAGTGTTAGGATCATAAGGGGTTTTCACATATCATATCATCACGTTGCATTTATTGCCATATTTTATCATTAACTTAAGTACTCATGTTCATTTCATCATGTAACTAAACAACTAACACGAATGATTCAAAGTATAATCCGAATTCGATATGCTCTCTAGTTATCAACCGGGTATGTATACAAGGTGTACCAACGGCTAACCTTCCACCCAATCAACTTCCATTAAGCATATCGGTTCCTTATTATACTTTAAGCCACACGTGCGCAATCCACGATGCCATGAACTTGTTATAGTATCGGGTAACCATAAAAGAGTTGATCGGGTTCTTTTAGGGTTGCCGCAATATTATACTAAGTTAATGGCATCCCTTCATTTTGCTCTAACTCATCACATTAGCTTCAACAACTAACAACAACAAATCATAGTAACCACATTCATCACATTGAATTTAAGCTATCACACAAGTGGTCTTAACTACGAACTCACACGGGGATTCACAAAATTCATATTGCACACGAATTTCCTAACCATGCATGCTATATGAAGAGTTTTAACTTAAGCCGTAGTCTAGGTCAAACCGCCTAATTCTCTACGACCTGGCATGGGCCACCATTCTGTAACACCCCAAGCCGGAGCTCGAAATGTCACGGAAAACACATAGCACCCGGTGGAATTACAATAGAACAATCTAAATGCAAATATAGATTCGGTGAATCCAAAACATAGCAAAACAAGTAACAAAATACAACAGGAGCAAATAGCCATCAACGTTAACATAACACAGCCAAAGATGGCAAACGATCCTAAGTATAATGCAAAAGGAGGGTCAATGAATCCTTGATCCATGAGTCCAAGTCCGGGTTAGACAGCAAGCAAGCAACTAAACACCACGTCCGGGGAGTACCTGATTACCTGAAAAGTGTACTAAGCATAGTCAACACAAGGTTGGTGAGTTCGTAGTAATGGTTCGTAACGAACCAACATCAATAATCACAATATAAGATTAGAGGCTAGACATGACTTACAGCGAGCCTCTAAGTACACAATATCGTCCAACAACAAGATTACACAAAAGAAATGAGAGTGTAATGAGGATGCACAAATGATGTATGTATCAATGCATGTGCCAAATGAATGAATAAGCAAATATGCCTATCCCAAGCGTGACCTTCAATCACGTATGCAACGATACCCCTCTGCCATCGCCATGGACAGGGCTGTATCTCAAAAACATCGAGATATATATGTCTATATACTCGGGGTCAGGTCTACATCCAAAATGGGTGCATACATCTATGCACCAGGATGCCGGCAATCCCCTGCCGAGGGTCCAACAGTAATGTATGCAATGCTTACAAACAAATGTAAATGCATAATCATAAACCGACAATCAATAATCGTCAATCATAAACCAATAATCAACATTCGACAACATGAACCAACAATCAATAATCGTAACGGGGCACACTAGTCAACAGAGGGACAAGGCCGTATCTCAATATACATAAGTCAAATCCCCTAACAGTGGGACATATGCACAACATATGCATCAATCAAAATTAATCACTAATCACAATATAAACCAACTATACGTACATATACTTCAGAGGATTTTACTTCCTTCGAGTCCCAGATGCTTATGTATAGGGTCACCCGCAGCCTTCCCACCACATCTAAAACCCAATGAATGCATAACCGACTTCCATGTATGTACGTCTATCCTAATGTATAAGTAACACTTAACGAACACACAATCCAAGTCAAACAAACGACAAGACACGTCACATCAATCCAACAATCATGTCAAACAATCAATACATCAATAAATACAAGTAAACACGCCAGGTTTACACTTTTCAGCCCGAATCCCAAGCGGGTAGGGAGATACGAAAACTCACCTTGATCGGCAAAGAAGCTAGTATAAGATTACAAACGAGTAATGGGGTCCACACGTCCACAACCTATAATTATCCAACATAATATCGTAATGTCAACTATACATTCCCAAACAAGTTGAAACTCGACACACATATAAACACAGTGGCCATCCACTGCGCCGCAGTGGGCCAGAACTATGCCCACTGCGCCGCAGTGGCTAAACCATGCCACTGCGCCGCAGTGAGCCAAAGTATCCACTGCGCCGCAGTGAGCCAAAACCATGCCCACTGCGCCGCAGTGGCCTAAGAAGCAAGGAAGGCCGAGAGAATCCACTGCGCCGCAGTGAGCCAAAACCATGCCCACTGCGCTGCAGTGGCCTAAGAAGCAAGGAAGGCCGAGAGAATCCACTGCGCCGCAGTGAGCCAAAACCATGCCCACTGCGCCGCAGTGGCCTAAGAAGCAAGGAAGGCCGAGAGAATCCACTGCGCCGCAGTGGGGACTATGCCCTCCCACTGCGCCGCAGTGGGGCAACCTGCACACCAGAACCAGCAGCTGCAAGTGCAGCAAAACGAACCCAAACACCCCCAAAAACAACCCAAAACGATTTGTAAGCGTTTGCAACATAATTTGAAGCATCAATAAGCATTTCTACACATAACCACACTTAACCCATACCATAAATCCTCCCATTAACATCAAAATCATGCCGAATCGTCCCAACCCTAAATAAAACCCTAATTACCCAAAATCGCCATTCGACTCGATTCAAGGCTTGCAACTGCACCAAATTAACTAGAAACAAGTAAATGAACATAAATAGAAGTAAATGGGTTGATTTAGACTTACCAAAACTCTTCCTAGTGCTCAAATCCGAAATTAGGTCAAAAATGGGTAAAAGGTTAGAACTTGGCCTTTGATTCTTCAAAGATGGCGACAATGAGGAGATGATGATTACGATTCTTGTATTATAGCAATTCCAAAACACAATTTAGATGGAATAAAATGGAAACTAGATGGAGGGTTTCTTTTACTAGAGAGAATAGAAGAGAAGGAGAGAAAGATGAGAAATGAGAAAAGGATAAGGGGGAAGTGGGTCTTGGGGGGCTGGTGGGTCATGGACTACCCACGGGCCGACCCGTTTCCCCTTCTCAACCACAATACCATTAGTTGCACAATTAAGTACCGACTACACATACGACGACCCGACTAATATACCACATAGTCATAAAATCACAAAACGACCCAATTAATTCATTACTTACATTGTTAGTCATATTTACACGAAAAGTCAACGGGTCAAAATTCGCGGATGTTACATGGTGTCACTATCAAGAGAGTTTCTTATGTTGAAGGTCTAGGACACAATCTTTTTAGTGTTGGACAATTTTGTGACAATGATCTTCAAGTATTATTCAGGAGATATGAATGCAAAGTGCAGACTGAAGATGGTGTGGATATTCTTACTGGAACAAGAGACAATAATTTGTTCACTATTGATCTCAACAACATTCCATCTAACTCTTCAGAGATTTGTCTTCTTTCTAAAGCAACTGCACAAAATTCTTGGTTATGGCATTGCCGTCTTTCTCATCTTAATTTTCAAACAATCAATGCTCTCGTGGATAAACAACTTGTTGAAGGACTTCCGGATTACAAGTATGAAAGTGAACATGTTTGTCCAGCTTGTGCAATTAGTAAGATGAAGAAAGCTTCACACAAACCAAAGAAGTATCTGAGTACTGAAGGTCCGTTGCACCTTATACATATGGATTTGTGTGGCCCAATGAAAGTTCAAAGTATCCATGGCAAGCGATACATTCTTGTGATTGTCGATGATTATTCTCGTTACACTTGGGTATTCTTTCTTCATGCAAAGAGTGATACTCCGAATGCAATTATTGATTTCATAAAGAAGACCCAAGTAAATCTTAAATCATCAGTTAGAATTGTTCGCTCAGACAATGGCACTGAATTCAAGAATTCAACAATTGATTCTTTCTTCAAGTCCATGGGTATTACTCATCAATTTTCTGCTGTCAGGACACCTCAACAGAATGGAGTAGTTGAACGTCGAAATCGAACTCTTGTTGAAGCAGCTAGAACAATGCTTGCTTATTCTAAGTTGCCTCCGAATCTATGGGCTGAAGCTGTTGCTACTGCTTGTTTCACTCAAAATAGATCAATCATTAACAAGAGTTTTGATAAAACTCCTTATGAGGTGATAAACAAACGAAAGCCCAATGTGAACTTCTTGCACATTTTTGGATGTGTATGTTATGTTCTCAATGATCGAGATAATCTGGGCAAATTTGAACCAAAAGGCGATGAGGCATATTTCATCGGTTATTCAAGAGAATCCATTGCTTTTCGAGTATATAACCGAAGAACCAAGAGAATCGAAGAGAGTATGAATGTTAGATTTGATGAACTCTCGGGAATGGTTCTTGAACAACATAGTTCAAGACCCGAACTTCAAAGTCCACAAGCTTCCGCAACAAAGACTGCTTCAAATGTCAAATCATCATTCTCTACTCCAACAACACAAGATTTGGATATCTTGTTTGAAGAATTTTTCCAAGTTCCGAAGAAAGTTCTTGAATCTGAAGTAAATACAAATGAACCATCCAGTTCAAATTCAAAAGAGATGGATCCAAATGAGTCTCCACCATCACAATCATCAGATGTTAATTCATCATCTGATTCTCCTCCACCAACCGATATTTCAGAGTTGCATACTCAACCTCATAACTTCTCTCAAGTGACAAATCTTTCAACCAATCCTGAAGTTTATGATCATGACGACTTTGTTGAACCAATTGCTACTTCATTTGAACAATTAATAGAACAACATTCTCCTGATTTTATTGATTCTGAAGAATCTGGTGATCCACTTGATCCAATTCCTCACACAACCAAATGGACAAGAGCTCATCCAATTTCTCAAGTCATTGGTATTCCAACAACTGGAGTTCAGACAAGATCCGCATCCGCGGATGAATGTCTGTTTGTGAATTTTCTGAGTATTGTTGAACCAAAGACAGTGAATGAAGCTCTAAGTTGTCCAGATTGGGTGAAAGCAATGCAAGAAGAACTTAATCAGTTTGAACGACTTGAGGTGTGGAAATTGGTTCCCAATCCTTACAAGAACAAGGAGCCAATTAAGACCAAATGGATCTTCAAGAACAAAAAGGATGAAACTGGAGTTCTTGTACGTAACAAAGCACGATTGGTTGGAAAGGGATATTGCCAACAAGATGGAATTGATTACGATGAGACATTCGCACCAGTTGCACGAATTGAGGCTATTCGGATGTTTCTTTCCTATGCTGCCTACAAGAACTTCACAGTCTACCAAATGGATGTCAAAACTGCCTTCTTGAATGGAATTCTCAAAGAAGAAGTGTATGTTGAACAACCAGAAGGTTTTGTGAATTCCAAACATCCGGACTATGTTTACAGGTTAGATAAGGCTTTATATGGTCTGAAACAAGCCCCTCGTGCATGGTATGATGCTCTATCCTCTTATCTTGTGAAATCTGGTTTTAACAAAGGTTCGATTGACACTACTTTGTTTATCAAATGACAAGGGAGTGACATCATTCTAATCCAGATTTATGTTGACGACATAATTTTCGGATCTACAAATCCTAAATACTGCAAGAATTTTTCAGCTTTAATGATCAAGAAATTTGAAATGAGCATGATGGGTGAATTAAACTTTTTCCTTGGTCTTCAAGTCAAACAATTGTCAAATGGCACATTTATTTGTCAAACAAAGTACATTCTTGACATGTTGAAAAAGTTTAATATGATGGATTGTCAAACAATTGGTACACCCATGGAAGCTCGAACAAAGATCAATGCTGATTTAAATGGAAAATCTTATGATCAAAAGAAATATCGCAGTATGATAGGATCACTCATGTACTTGACTGCAAGTCGCCCGGATATTATGTTCGCCACATGCATGTGTGCCAGGTACCAGGCAAATCCCAAGGAAAGTCATTTCCAGGCCGTTAAACGGATCTTCCGATACCTAAAAGGCACAGTGAACCTTGGTCTCTGGTATCCAAGGGATACCGGGTTTCAATTAATTGCATACTCGGATGCTGACCATGCAGGTTGTAAGCTTGATCGAAAGAGTACTTCTGGGAGTGTACAGTTTCTAGGGGATAGATTGGTCAGTTGGTCTTCAAAGAAACAGAATTGTGTATCTACATCTACTGCAGAAGATGAATATGTTGCTGCAGCAAGCTGTTGTTCACAAGTTCTTTGGATGAAGACTCAGTTGACTGATTATGGATTTCAGTTCAACAGAATTCCCATCTACTGTGACTCAAAGAGTGCTATTGCTATTTCTTGCAATCCTGTACAGCACACAAAGACCAAGCACATAGATGTTCGGTACCATTTTCTTAAAGATCATGTCGAGAAAGGTAACATCGAACTCTATTTTGTCCCAACAGACTACCAACTTGCTGATCTTTTCACCAAACCTCTGGACGAAAACAGGTTTAACTTTCTTAAAACCAAGTTGGGAATGCTAGATTTACAAACTTAAATGCTTTCATAACATGTATTCTATGTTCATTTTCTGTTTCAAACATTGATGTGTTTTACTTGTTATTACATGCAATGTTTGAGGGGGAGAAAAAGGGTATAATGCATGATTTTAGGGGGAGTTTGTAAATTTAGTATTGTAATATATGCTTAATTTGAGGGGGAGTGTGCAATGCATGAAAAATTTGTTTGTTTATTTTTCTAGTATGTGTAATATTTTTTTTAAGTTTTTTTTGTTGTTATGTGTTTATTTGTTTGTTCAATTTTTTTTATGTGTTTAGAGCCCAAAACCAAATTAAACCCATCTAAAATGTAAAGCCCAAGACCAATTCAAGAACCGGGTTGTCAGGCGGGTCAAACCCAGACCCGCGACCCGAATTTGAGCTTTAAAAAGGAAAATGGGCGGTCCATTTTGTCTTTCAATTCAAATTCAAACCAACAAATATTTTTTTTCTCTCAAAACCGATCAATATTTACTTCAATCAATCAATCTTTTTCATCATTCGGGTAATAATCAAAGTGGGTTTGATTCTGTGATTATTGGTGTGTTACTTATCACTCTATTCATCGATCATAACATCCATTTAAAGGTAATAATCTTCTCTTTGATTTTGATTACCAAGTGTTTGATGAAATGTTTGAATGAAATGATCTTGATTTGTATGATTTCTGTGATGATCTGATTCAAAGTTGGATGATTTTAGTTGCATGACTAGGGTTGTTACTTGATGTTTATTTGAATTATTTACCTTAATCTGCTCGAATTTGAATATTTCTGGGCTTGTTTGATGATGGGCTGGGTATTAATATGAATGTTTAAAGAAAAATGCCATTTGCAGAGCATTTTGCTCGGCAAATGCGATGTTTGTTCAAGAAAATCTTCAAATCATCATAATTTCTGGTTAACAAGTTCATATTTTTCTCAAACAAATTTTTGGATCAAAAGTGTCATTTGCAGAGCATTTTGCTCGGCAAATACTTGTCTTTATGAAACCAGATAAATTTTTTACCAAGTCTTTAAAACAACTTGATGCAGAGCATTTTGCTCGGCATTCAAGGCTTTTGGTTTTTCAAAATGAATCCAAGTTTTAAAATAAACTGTTTGCAGAGCTTTGAGCTCGGCAAACAGGCCTTTTTGAATTCCAAAATTTCTTCAAGTCTTAGAACAACTGTTTGCAGAGCATTTTGCTCGGCAAACAGCACAAAATGAATTTTCATTTTCTTTAAAGACTTGAAAACAACTGTTTGCAGAGCATTTTGCTCGGCAAACAGTACAAATTGGATTTTCAAACTTGTCAAGACTTGAACCATGCATTTGCAGAGCTTTGAGCTCGGCAAATGCATGTAAACTTTTCACCAAGTTTTCAAATCAACTGTTTGCAGAGCATTTTGCTCGGCAAATGCATGTAAACTTTTCACCAAGTTTTCAAATCAACTGTTTGCAGAGCATTTTGCTCGGCAAATAGTACAAAATGTAAACTTTTCACCAAGTTTTCAAATCAACTGTTTGCAGAGCATTTTGCTCGGCAAACAGCACAAAATGAATTTTCATTTTCTTTAAAGACTTGAAAACAACTGTTTGCAGAGCATTTTGCTCGGCAAATGCGATGTTTGTTCAAGAAAATCTTCAAATCATCATAATTTCTGGTTAACAAGTTCATATTTTTCTCAAACAAATTTTTGGATCAAAAGTGTCATTTGCAGAGCATTTTGCTCGGCAAATACATGTAAACTTTTCACCAAGTTTTAAATTCAACTGTTTGCAGAGCTTTGAGCTCGGCAAATGCATGTAAACTTTTCACCAAGTTTTCAAATCAACTGTTTGCAGAGCATTTTGCTCGGCAAATGCGATGTTTGTTCAAGAAAATCTTCAAATCATCATAATTTCTGGTTAACAAGTTCATATTTTTCTCAAACAAATTTTTGGATCAAAAGTGTCATTTGCAGAGCATTTTGCTCGGCAAATACTTGATCTTTTCACCAAACCTCTGGACGAAAACAGGTTTAACTTTCTTAAAACCAAGTTGGGAATGCTAGATTTACAAACTTAAATGCTTTCATAACATGTATTCTATGTTCATTTTCTGTTTCAAACATTGATGTGTTTTACTTGTTATTACATGCAATGTTTGAGGGGGAGAAAAAGGGTATAATGCATGATTTTAGGGGGAGTTTGTAAATTTAGTATTATAATATATGCTTAATTTGAGGGGGAGTGTGCAATGCATGAAAAATTTGTTTGTTTATTTTTCTAGTATGTGTAATATTTTTTTTAAGTTTTTTTTGTTGTTATGTGTTTATTTGTTTGTTCAATTTTTTTTATGTGTTTAGAGCCCAAAACCAAATTAAACCCATCTAAAATGTAAAGCTCAAGACCAATTCAAGAACCGGGTTGTCAGGCGGGTCAAACCCAGACCCGCGACCCGAATTTGAGCTTTAAAAAGGAAAATGGGCGGTCCATTTTGTCTTTCAATTCAAATTCAAACCAACAAATATTTTTTTTCTCTCAAAACCGATCAATATTTACTTCAATCAATCAATCTTTTTCATCATTCGGGTAATAATCAAAGTGGGTTTGATTCTGTGATTATTGGTGTGTTACTTATCACTCTATTCATCGATCATAACATCCATTTAAAGGTAATAATCTTCTCTTTGATTTTGATTACCAAGTGTTTGATGAAATGTTTGAATGAAATGATCTTGATTTGTATGATTTCTGTGATGATCTGATTCAAAGTTGGATGATTTTAGTTGCATGACTAGGGTTGTTACTTGATGTTTATTTGAATTATTTACCTTAATCTGCTCGAATTTGAATATTTCTGGGCTTGTTTGATGATGGGCTGGGTATTAATATGAATGTTTAAAGAAAAATGCCATTTGCAGAGCATTTTGCTCGGCAAATGCGATGTTTGTTCAAGAAAATCTTCAAATCATCATAATTTCTGGTTAACAAGTTCATATTTTTCTCAAACAAATTTTTGGATCAAAAGTGTCATTTGCAGAGCATTTTGCTCGGCAAATACTTGTCTTTATGAAACCAGATAAATTTTTTACCAAGTCTTTAAAACAACTTGATGCAGAGCATTTTGCTCGGCATTCAAGGCTTTTGGTTTTTCAAAATGAATCCAAGTTTTAAAATAAACTGTTTGCAGAGCTTTGAGCTCGGCAAACAGGCCTTTTTGAATTCCAAAATTTCTTCAAGTCTTAGAACAACTGTTTGCAGAGCATTTTGCTCGGCAAACAGCACAAAATGAATTTTCATTTTCTTTAAAGACTTGAAAACAACTGTTTGCAGAGCATTTTGCTCGGCAAACAGCACAAAATGAATTTTCATTTTCTTTAAAGACTTGAAAACAACTGTTTGCAGAGCATTTTGCTCGGCAAACAGTACAAATTGGATTTTCAAACTTGTCAAGACTTGAACCATGCATTTGCAGAGCTTTGAGCTCGGCAAATGCATGTAAACTTTTCACCAAGTTTTCAAATCAACTGTTTGCAGAGCATTTTGCTCGGCAAATAGTACAAAATGTAAAATTTTCACCAAGTTTTCAAATCAACTGTTTGCAGAGCATTTTGCTCGGCAAACAGTACAAATTGAAATTTTTCTTTATCAATTGACAACATTATTGTTGTTCAATAAAAGGAAATTTCATACATTTAAAAGGAGTGAATCTGAACTGCTCATTTGCAGAGCTTTGAGCTCGGCATTTACGAGGTTCAACTCCCATACACGATGACTTGGTGCCAGACTTAAGATCTTTCTCGTGTTTGCCGAGATCTTTGCTCGACAAACAATACAAATCATCAAAATTTTGCCAAAACCAATTTTTTGGTCCTTGTCAATTTCTGGGCAAAATTTTCAAAATGTGCTATTTGCCGAGGTTTTTGCTCGGCAAACAGTACAAATAGAATTTTAATTTTTTTTTCTTTCCATTATTTTTATTCTATGTTTCTTTTATTATTATTTGTGTTGTGTTTTTAAAATGTATAAATGTATATGTGTATTGTGTTTGTATATATAGTATTTCATAAGTGTTTGGGGTGAGAGACAAGGTATCGAACGCCTTTGTGTACTACCTTGTTTTCTTATCTTTTAAACTTATGTGATCCTATATATTGTCATGTTTTGTATATATATTTGGGTGAGATGCAAGGTATCGAACGCCTTTGTGTACTACTTTGTTTTCTCATTTTAATATATATGCAAAACATTGTCTATGTGTATTAAATGTGTTTCTTAAATGTTGGTATGTGTTGTTATTTTTCTGTGTTTAAAATGTATTTTCTGGTCAAAACTTTGGTCAGTTTGTCTTAACAGAAAAATAATAAATTACCAAGATGGCTATGTTCAAAGAAGGAGATTTAATGAAAATGCAAGCCAATCAAGCACTACATATCCCATTTACTTGCAAATTCCCAATCATAACGGAGATTCTGAGTCATCATCCGCTGAATAATGCTTTGACTGGAGGTGCAATTGTTCCCGAAAAGTATGTATTTGAGTTGTGGGAATCAATTACATATGTAAAAGGAAGTAAAAGACATAAGACAACAGACTACTTCAAATTTTCTCTACAGTTAGAAGATGAAATTTTCAATTGTAATTTCACTCTGGATGAGTTCAGAACTATCATTGGATTTCCTGAACATGAAGAATACGAAGAACTACCATCAGTTGAAGAAATGTTGGCTGGAGTTCATTTGTTGGGTTATGAAGGAGAGTTGGCAACGATGAGAGACTTTAGAAGAATGAATGTAGCAACTCTCTGGCATACAATGTACAATGTTCTAAGCACTTGTTTGATGCCATCACAAAAAGGAATTGATCTCATGACGAAGCATTCATTATCAATTTACTATGCAGTCACTCACAATGTGCAGTGTGACTTTGCGAAGATAATATGGGATAAGATGATCCAAGTTGTCAAGGGAAAGGATGCACAAGAAAGAAAATATATTCCCTTTATCAGATTCTTCACACTGATTATCGAAGACGTTCTTGATAATGCAGAAGAAATTCCAAAATTGGATGACAGCTTTAAGTGTGTAATTGCCATGTATAAATCCAACTTAAGAGGCACAGGAAGTGAAGTTGCAAGACCATTTCCAATTCCACCTTTCCTGCTAAACCTGGTTCCTGCTGAGAGTCCCCACCTTAGGACTTATAGAGAGTGGTTAGCCACAGCAATGGGGTCTGAAAGCCGACAGACTCCTACCCAAGCTGTGCATAGGTCGCCAAGTGAGGGTCCTAGGTTAACTAAAAGAAAAAGAGGGGATAGTGGTGAGGGGACTTCTGAGCAGAGGAGAAGGAAATCGAAAAGAGTTATGTTTGAACAAGAAGCCGTTACACCTGAACCTATTTCTTCACCTGTTTCTTAATCAACACCATCCATTCAAACAACACAATCTCCACCACCCGTTCAATTTTCACAATCTTCACCTTCTCAATCTACACCAATACCATCCGTTGTTTCACCAAATCCACCAACACTGACACCACCTCGTTTATCACCCGTACTTAATCCTACACCGCTTGCTTCATCACTACCAAATGAACCACCGGTAATACCTGGTAGACGAATAAAAATGATTGCTCGAAGGTCACCAAAGAAATCAAAGAAGAAGTCCAAAAGAAAGCATAAGTCTGCTAGATCTGAACATATTGGTTCCTCAGCAGAGTTGGATGTTGAGCAAGCAACACGAATTATTGATAATGTTGTATCTGAATTGCAATCTGAGAATGTTAGCAAAGGAGATGCAGATGTGCAGGAGGAACAAGGAGGGAATGAGGGCGGAGTTGAAAATACCAGAGAGGTTGAGAGGTCCAGGTTAGGACAAGGGCATAAAGAAAACGTTGGCCCTCCGATAGTTGAAACCAATGTGTCTAGCCGGGATGTCAACCCTAGGGTAGAAGTCGAGAACTCCTCATTCTCGCTTGCACCGAACTCTCCTCGCCATTCTGACTCCTCACAACAGGAGTTAGTCTCACAAATGTACGGGGAACAGCCACATTCACCACACTCTCCTCATTTGGAGGATGAGAGTGTTGAAATAACAGAGGATCAACCCCATCTCTCGCCTACATTTCGTGCACATGAGTCTAGATCTCCTAGGTACACGGATTCACAAGCTCAGTTGAGTACTGATGCCGGAACAAGCGGAGGGGGACCCACTTTGTGTGATCCTCAAGGACAGCTTGGAAATCCTGCCTTAGCTAACATCACGCCAGCTTTAGCCGCTGGTAACAGTTCTCAAACCGAGACTGGGGGACAGTATGAACGCCGTAGTGACACTGCTGTTCCTCAGGATCAACCTGAGACTGTATTAACGGGCATTCTGAGTGACCCCGGTGTTGTGAGAGGTGTTGCCCAACAACAAGTCCCGGACAGTGATCCGCAGGAAATCCTGAATCAGCTTCGCTGAATTTAGGTCACACCACAAATGTGCAAACAACCCCCGGGTTGGATACTCCACCTCCTACCCAAACACAAAGAACACCAACACCTATTCAAACATCATCAACCACAACAAATCTTCCAACCAAAGATCAAGCATGTGAAGTTTTACTTGGCATTCTACGTTCTGGAGGAGATTTGTTGACTATGACTGAGAGGGGGGTTTTGAATGCTCTTGAGGTGCGAGAAAGAGAAGTTGCTAATGAAAGAAGAGTTAAAGATTTACAAGATCAAATTCAATCTCAGAAAGCTGTATACGATGCTAAACTTGCTGCATTTGAATTAAGATTGTTAGAGTTAGAATCTTGCCGATCGGCCTCGGTTGCTTCTCGACGGGATGATCCTGATTCTGATGATCACCCCGAGGGGGAGAACCAAGGAGAAGGTCAAACTAATATTGATAATTCTTCGGCAAGAGTTGATGTGAATGTTGAGGATGTAGTAATGGAAGAAAGAACTGAGGGTGGAAATCAAGATGAAACTCAAAGAGAAGTTGATCAAATTGTTAAAGATTTCACTGAAAGATTGAGTGAAAGAAACAATGAAGATGATCCAGAGGAGATTGAAAGAATTGCTGAAATAAAAAGAAAATTTTATGAAGTGTTTGGAGCTGATAGTGATGAAGAAGAAGAAGAAGAAGAGAATGAGAATGTTGTAGTTGATGAAGAAGAAGGGTTTGTGATTGAAAATGAAGTGATGGAATATGCTGAAGGCGAAGCAGAAGATGAGGCAAGAAAAGATAATGTAATCTTGGATGAGCCAGAAATAGTTGAGACTCCAGCGAATGTAGAAGCTGATGAAGAACCAATGTTTGAAGAATTTCCAGATCTTGACTACTTTAAAACAGGTTCTTCAAGCAGAATTGAAGTTGGAGAATCTTCTGTTCCTGCTGGCATAACTCCACAGCATTACACTTTTGAAGACTTCAATAGTTTTGATGAATTGAGAAAGACTCCTGAAGCTGCATCTCAGAATTTCAAGAAGTCAACATATAAACAAGTGTTGAAAGAAGCAATCATATCCGAGGAAGTTCTTCCTGATTACTTTCCAACAGAATTGACTGAAGAACAAAAGAGGTTTATTAATCGGGGATACTTCTTAAGGGATAAAGAAAGAATGGTTGCTCTGGGTGTTAAGCCAAAGGAGGCAGCTAAGAAGTCTAGATTTCTGAAAGAAAAGAGCTTATCCGATCTTTTGTGGAGCTACCAAAGTGACCAAAACAAAGAGACCAGAGTTGGATTCGATGTACAAGTTTAAGGAAGCAAGGCAAATTGAAGAATACAAAGAGCTTCTTAAACTCACTAAGCAATACAATCCAAAGCTTCTCGAAGAACAAAGAAACCACAAGATTTTGGTGCTTGTCAGAGTAATCTTGGTTAAAAGGGTTTCTATCTCTGTACCTTGCTTTCATGTGAAAAGAGATAACAATAAGATGTACAGATTCACAGAAGCTCAGTTCAAGCTGCTGCCAGTTGATGACATTATCTTTCTCTACAACCATTTCTTGAATGCAATGCAAAGATACAAAGAAGATGTTATTGCCTTTGAAGCTGTTAAAAGATACATGTCAAGCTGCATTCAATACGCTTCATTGGAAGACTTTCAAATTGGTTTTGAAGTTGTTAAGAGAAAGATTAATGTACCATATCCAGATCAAAGTCTTTACACCGGAAACATCGAACAGCTCAGTATTGGTCATGTCATAGAAGAACCATCCTTCGGTGTTGTCTTTTTGAATAGCAGAAAGAAGAAGATTTTCATTCGTATGGATGAACTTGCTTCTTATTCAGATGGAACATTAGAATTTTGTAAGAATATTTTGTTGTGCTTGAAAGAAGATGATCAAGATGAAAAGAAAAAGGAAGTATTTGATAAAGTGATCTCCAAGATCAATCAAAGACTCGAGTACAGAGACAGTATCAGAATGATGAGAGAGGCAAAGAATGTTCAGAAGTCTAAGTACGTCGTACGTCGAAGAGGAGGTTGTTGGATCAAGTACGACCCAAGTCATCTTCCAGGCCCACAAAACATTCCACCAAGAAACTATGAAGCAAACATAATTGTTCCTGATGACAGACCTGAAGGAGATAATTGGTTCTGGCATCCAAACAAAGATAGACCGAATACAAGAGCTTGAAGAATGACAAAGACTGGATATTTTTCACAAATCACTACTAAGGGGGAGATTGTTAGAAATATAGATGTAGTAGTTGATTTGTATACCTTTATGTTAATTTGTACGTATAATGTAAACTTGTTAATATGGAAGGGGGCATAGTGTAAATAGCTCATATGTATATAAACCCCCTCCATTAAGAACTTTGTAGCTTTTCACCCCATTTTATGCAAACTAATCTTCCCTGCCAAACACACTTTTCTCTCTCTTCAAACCACCATTAACACACACACTAACACACACATGAGCTCAAATTCTTAACTTTACACTGATAGATGTAAACGACACAAATTTTAGTCATTCACCAAACTGATAGGACTCAAGCTGATAGTTCAAAGCTGACAACAATAAAAAAGTATAAATATTTTATGTCATTCACCAAACTGATAGGACTCAAGCTGATAGTTCAAAGCTGACAATAATAAAAAAGTATAAATATTTTATGTCATTCACCAAACTGATAGGACTCAAGCTGATAGTTCAAAGCTGACAATAATAAAAAAGTATAAATATTTTATGTCATTCACCAAACTGATAGGACTCAAGCTGATAGTTCAAAGCTGACAACAATAAAAAAAGTATAAATATTTTATGCCATTCACCAAACTGATAGGACTCAAGCTGATAGAACCCACTCAAAATTTCAAAGATTATTTTTTTTATTTTAATATTTAATATTTTTTCTCTCTCCTATAACTTTTGTTTCAAACCCACAAATTCATTTAACCTAAAATTCATATAACTACTTGAAACATTTTCATATTCAAATTAATAATAATAAATTTATAATGGCTTCAACATCTGAAATAGCGATTCCAAAAGCAGTGATCGCTGATGAACTTCCAAAGTATATTAAGGGAGATAAAGTAGAAAACGTTGCGGAAGCTAATTTTGCTTCAGAGAAGATAAAGATTAAACCACCTCAATATGCAAACATTGATCCTCCGGAGAACAAGGCGGCATACGCTCCAATCGCCAAGTACATATCGTTACATCCTATGTTTAAGGTGCTCTGTTCAACTCCCAAATTTTTATTTCAAAATCATCTTTGTGAGTTTTGGTATACAAGTAAGAATTGTAGAACAGAAGATAAAAATCCTTGCATTGTTGGTACTATTAATAATACTGCTACTAAGGTTGTAATTACATTGTCAAAATTCAAAGAATTTTTTGATCTTGATTATAATGGAAACAAACCATATGACAAAGTCCCCAGTCATGAAGATTCGAAAAAGATTTTGTCAAGATTAGGATATAAAGGTAGTATTAAAGCTTCTGTTAAGACTGTAAATGTCCCTGGAATTTGGAAGTATTTAATGTCTAATATTATAAGGTCGCTGCAAACGAAAGTTGGTAGGTTTGATACACCAAACAAGTTGGAAATGCAAATTTTTTATTGTATGGTGATGAATAAGCCAATAGACTATGCAGCTTTGCTCTTTGAACACCTTATGATCAAGATCTCTTCAAAAAATGAGAATGTCTACTATTCTAGGATCTTAGGAGTCATTTTCGAAAAGATCCTTAATGGTGACTACAGCTTGGCCACAGGCCCAACTGTTGAAGTTAAAGAGATTGGGTCGTCCATCTTTCATTCCGTAGATGACAAACAGCCTTTAACTACTGCAATTGTTAAATATCTGAAATTTCATCAAGAAAATGAAAGACTTCAACGAGAGAATAATAGCGAGTCTGAAGCTGACAAGGAAACTGATTCTGTACAATCTGATGATGTCGTAACTTCTAATAGTGAACCGAGATCAAAAGTTACCAAAAAGAAAAGATCTGTTAAGAGGAAAAGGGTAAGTGATAAAGGGACTGAATCTTCGAAAAAATAAAAAAAAAGCAAAAACTGTAAGGTCAGATTACATGTTAGAAATGAGTTCATAGATGAAATTTTCGATGATCAGAGAGAAGAAAATCATACTTCGTCCGTAGCAAAATCATCATCATGAAAACAAACAGAAAACTCTGAGTATGTCAACAATCAAGCATTAATGCAGACAGATCATTTGCAAGTAGAGCCGAGTTC
This sequence comes from Erigeron breviscapus, assembly GCA_034093135.1. NCBI lineage: Eukaryota > Viridiplantae > Streptophyta > Magnoliopsida > Asterales > Asteraceae > Erigeron > Erigeron breviscapus. Next base: position 124,553,707 of record CM067173.1, read on the forward strand.
TGTACAAGACGATGTAAATCTGAACAGCTCAGGGATTGGACAAGCTGATGGTACTTTCTTGTCAGAAAAGTTGAATGAGACTTTCGAACAACCTGTTCCTGTTGAACAAACTCATTCTGATGATGAAATCATGCCAAACTCTAATGTTACGCCATCACCATTTAGAATTGAGATGTCCGAGACTCAACAAGAGGGTGATCATTCTTTGCAAGCAATGTCAAATCATAGTGTAGAAGATATTCCTGTTCAACAATCTTACAACACTGAGGAAATTGTGTTGAGAACAAGACCATCGTCTGATCTTCCAACATCGGTATCAAGACATATCAACAGTGAGACTGCTGAGAAACAAAATGATACTGAATCAGATCCAGACATTATTTCTATGCAGTCTTTGGTGAAATTGATGAATGAGATGAAAAAAAATCAGGAGACAAGCTGTGTGCAGATTACTTCTAGTTTGGGTCAAATTAAAAAGAAACAGCTGCAGTTAGAGAATCAACAAGATGATATTTTGAGAACACAGTGAATAATGTCAGAAGAGCAAAAAGAAATGAAGAATTCGATTGTTGAACTTAAACGACAAGTAAATGGGCAAAAGTTGGAAAATTCGAGCAACGATGACTTGGTAACCTCACAATGGACTCTTGTTAATCAACAAGAAGAAATATCCATAACACTTGATGTAATGAAAGAGAATTTTCAGAAATTGGAAACATTTTTCAAGGGCTCTGTTACGGAAAGCAAAATGGTTTTCAATAAGAGCATGTTCAATGCCTCAGAAGATAATGTGCTGAAGTCAAAAGATGATGTAATACAAGATGCGACAAAAGACAAACAACAAACCGGTATGAAAATGTATATGTTATTAATAATTTAGATTTTTCTTATTAATTAATTTATGTAACAGCTTTTTGTAAATTTTTTAATTTTTAAAAACAGGAGGAAATCAAAAAGAATTTGAAGGACAACATACTCAAGCTGATTTTCAATTTGAGACTACCAGTGCAAAAAATTCTAAAGAACAAGAAATTGAAGCTGAATCTGTTCCGGATCAACATAAAAAAAAGGAAAAAAGACTCAAACTGAGTCAGTTCTGAATACTGAACTGAATGAACAAATTGAACCTGAGTCAGTTCAGGATCAACATCAAAAAAAAGGACAACAGACTCAAGCTGAGTCACTTCTGAATACCGATCTGATTGAAGTGCAACAGAGTTACACGAGATACAGAAATGATAATGCGCAGCTTTGTGCTTCAACTGTTCAGGAATCTTTGAATCACAACAACAAAGCTAACACTGAAAAAGAAGGACAAACTCCAAAGGCTGAACATACTATTCCTGAGTTAAATCCATCAACAACAGACAGCAATCAAAATACCAATATTAATGTTGATGATTGATAGAAACAAACTTGAGCTTAATTGAAGGTTTAATGGAGGTTTTAGTTTAGTGTGTGTAAAGTGTGTGAAATGGAGGTTGAAGATGATAGGGAGGAGAGAGAAAGTGATTAGATTAAGTGTGTGTTTTTTATGAAAGGCTTAGTTACATGTGGAGTGATAAGGGGTTTATATACATTTAAACCTATTTATACTAAAACCCCTTCCACAATAACTAATTTACAATTTAACACCATTTTATATTTCTAACAATCTCCCCCTTGGTGTTGAATTGTAAATGTTGCATCGTCTTCGGTCTTTAAATAAACATGATGAGCCCATTTGTTGAAAATCTTCAATCTTGAATGGACTTTGAAGCTTTCTCATTGTCTTCAACGTCTTGTATCAACCTTGACTTTGAATCTTCTCAACAAACATATATATATGACGATGACTTTCTAAAACTTGATCTTCTCTTGCAACTTTGAATACTTTGGAAGCATCTTTGAAATCTTTGTAGCTTTTGAGCTTTCTCAACTTGAACTTTTGAATATTGATTTCAACTTGATTTTGCTTGGAGAAGTAACTTGAACTTTGAGTAGCATGCGGAAGCTTGGTTTTTGACTTTGAATTCCATGAATTCTTTTGGCTTTGCGGAAGCTTGGTTTTGACTTTGAAATCTCTTGGCATTTCGGAAGCTTGGTTTTGACTTTGAAATCTCTTGGCATTTCGGAAGCTTGGTTTTGGAATGCGGAAATTTGAATTGACTTTAA
>CM067173.1:124556860-124685052 GCA_034093135.1 Erigeron breviscapus
TCCATTTTATTCCCACTGACAAACAACTCGCTGACATTTTTACCAAACCTCTGGACGTCAAAACTTTTGAATATCTTGTTGGTGAGTTGGGAATGTTAAACCCTTAAATCTGGAACCTTGGTATTGAACGCCAGTGTGTACTACTGAGGATCTTTGATTTAAAGATTTATAAATTTATAACTGCCCAGATATTGAACGCCTTTGTGTACTATCTTTGCATTAATAAATTTCTGGATCAACATTCCAGGGAAAGACTTGAAAGATATTTTTGTTCTTAAAAATGTTTTAAGTTCAGGGGGAATTTATTAATTTATTTCTCACTGGACAAATTCTTCAGAAAATATTACTGGTACTTTGTAAATGTGTCCCTCTCACTGGTAATTGGACAAGTTGAAGTGCGTGTTTGAGGTGACTTATGTCTCCTTGTAAATGTGTCCCTCTCATTTGTCTGTATTAGTTGACGTGCATGTTTGAGGTTACCAGTCTTTCAAAAATGGTTTTCACTGGTACTTTACTGGAGTGTCCCTCCAGTGTACCATCAGTACATGTTCACTGGACTAATCCACAGTGATACTGGAGTGTCCAGTCAACCTCCAGATGCACTGAAATATGTCATAATATTTTCTAAATACTTGGTCATTGTGTGTGCCACGTAAGCAAATCTTTTTAAAGATATTTTAATCCTACGTGGCATATAAATTTTTCAACATAATGATGGTATTTTTACCTTGGGAAGTTAAAAAGAGCAACTTGTTAATGTTTGTGGGCTGTAAACCGTCACACATTTATGTGTGATGTGATGTAATTAATGCGGATCTCAGAACCTCGATCAAAATTATATTTGATAATTTCAAATAAACCCACTTTCAATTTCATTTGCATTTACTTCGAACATATTTACTCCCAAATCTTTCAAATTCCTTCATTTACTTCTTCATTCATTTTCCAATCATCATCATCTCTCATATTTACTCCATTCCATTCAATTCTTCATCAAAATCTTCATCATAACCATATATATTCAATTTCATCTTCATCTATTCTTTATAAAATGGCACCTAGATAATCCAAATCGCTTAAAAATCTCCTTGCCGCTGAATATGCTCCTTCTGAAAATGTTGACAGAGCACCTCATATCACTCTTGAGGCAAATGCCATAAGAATCAACATGAACAACTGGATGGCCAGACTTTCACTCTCCAGTGTTCATGATGCCCAATCTGTTATTGGGAGATTAAACACTTTTTTTCTCTCTTGCCCATTATATGGTGCGTTGACACTAAATCCAGGAAGGATGTACCACGAGTACCTTTGTGAATTCTGGTACACCGCAAAATATGATGATGAAACTTCATCTATCAATTATACTCTCAAGGGAGGTACCAGATCCCTTGGTTTCACTGCTAGTCTACTCAGGTCTGTTCTACAGTTAAACTATTTTGAACAGAATGAGTTGCCTATTGAACTTCCCACTGGTATAAATACAAGGGAAGTGTGCAGACTGATGGGGCACACAGATATCATGGATGAGCATGGCCAGCTATCCAGGAAGAGGAACTATCTACATGAGCAAACTGTCAGACTCATGGAGATACTTCTTCACCCACATTGTTGAATGTCTGGGAGGCAGTTCTGGAGGGTTAGACCAGATAATCAAACCCATCTCCAGATTGCCTACTGCCTATGGTTTGGGCTTAGAGTGGATTTTGCCCAGATCTTTTTTGATGATCTGGTAGAGCGCCTTATAGTGAAAGGAAGAAAACCTTTTGTTCCTTATATTCGTTTCCTTTCACTGATGTTTAAAAATGCTCTTGGAGACCAGTATGATTTTGAGACTACTCACTTTTCTGTAAGTGAGTATATGAGGGATCTGGTCAACCTCAGATCTCCACTGAACGAGGTAGATATTCCTCAGTCAATGCTCTCCTTTCAGAGAGAAGAAGCTGAAATGGCTCCAGGTAGTGGTCAAGCTGTTGAAGGACCATCTGGTGACCATGATGTACAGATCATTGAGGCTGTACAACCCATTCGACAAATTGCTCTTGAAGGTCAAGTATCAGAAGTTGTTGAACCTTCCAGACGACCTAGAACAAACAGGCGTCTGATGAGAGCTGGAGTTCAGGTGAATCCTGAAAGCCATCCTGGTGATGTTATGAATCTGGATGGGTCGCCAATTTTTGAACCTGAAGAAAATGTTGAACAGGTTGTTGGGCAGGTTACTAATGAACAAATAGAAAATGTTGCCCAGATTATTGAGCAGGTTGTTGAGGAAGTCGAACAAGAAGTTCAGACTGATGAACATGTATCTGGTGAGCAAGAGGCTCATCTAGACTTGAATGTAGAGGCTGGTGAACAAGTTAATGAACAGGCTGGTGAACAGACTGGTGATCAGACAGTTGGGATGGCTCTAGAATGGGATGATGTAGATTCCCCAATGTCTGAAGGTTTTGATGTAAACATGAATTCTTGGGTAATGAAGAAGAAAATATTGACACATCTACTATTGCTTCAGTCACCCAACCAATTATATCTTCTGAAATGCCACCACCACCAGAATCAAACATGCCACCACCACCACCACCTTCAATTCCTAGAGATACTCAATACTTCACTCCTGCAACCACTCAAACTTCACAATCTCAACCTCCACCAATTGAAACTCCAGTCACCATATCTGAACAAGCTGCAACTGAAGAGGACTGGGCACAAGTACCTCTTATGACCAGATTGCCTTCAAATCTTGAACCTCCCAGTGGTCTCTCCACTTCATCTTCTGTCGAGGTCCAAGGCCTTTTAAGTAAGGTGGCGGACCTGGAGAGATCACTCCAGACTTCATCGCAGGTTATTTCAGACTTCAAATCCTTATTATCAAATAACCTTGCATCTGAGATGAATCTGTTTGCTGGGAATGAGAAACTTGTGTTTGAGAAGCTTGATGAACTGGTACTGGCCACAAACAACAATACTGAAAATTTCAAAGTGGCAGTCCAGGGATTAGAGACAAGGCTGGTTAGTTCAGTTCAGACTGCAGTGACTGGTGAACTTGTTCAACCACTGGCAGGTCTGAAAGAAGAAGTTCAGAAGTTGGTTTCCAGGATAAGTTCTCTGGAGAGTAGATCCACACTTGACCAGGATGCTGTTGTCAGTACGATAAGTGATGAATGTACAAAGAAGTTCAGAATCAGTATGCTGAAAGAATTATCTGAAGAGATTTCTGAGACTGTTCTTCGTACCATTCAAGATGGGGTGTTACCCCAAGTGGAGAAGTTACTGGAAGAAAAGTTGCCAAAGCACTTGCCTAAAGAAGTTGCAAATGTTCAAAAGGAAGTGCAGGCACTTAAGAAAGTTGTGACTGATACAACTCCAGTGGCAGGAATAACATTTGGTGCACTGGACAGATATATGCTTGAACAATTATGGAATGATCTCAAGTCCAGAACTGGTGATTATTCCAAGGGGGAAAAGTCATCTGGTGACCAAAAACAAGTGACACTAAGCACTTGGCACAAAAAGCATATCGCACTGAAGTCATTATGCTGTCTGAAGAAGCTGCTGGTACTGAAGCCAGTGAGCCCAGTTTGAGTCCTTCCCAGATATACCAACAACTCTGAAGTCAGTTAAGGGAAAACAACAAATGGTATCTGGAGAAGAAGAGCAAACTGCTGAAGATGCTGATGATGAAACCTCTCTGGACTCTTACAATGCTAGCAGGTTAGGCAAAAATATCGATGTTTACAAAAAGATGAAGGAAGACCCCAGAGTTCATCAATGTCTGAATGTATTGAATGATGTTCATGTACGCTCCTTTTATGCCGAAGAAGAACAGGTTTATGATTCTATAATTTATGGCGTTAGTGTACCAGAACTAATCAGGCAGAGGAAGGAGGAACTGGTAAGCCTCCAGAAAAAGATCAGAAAGAACGCTGGTGCTCTATAGATCGAGTACAGAAAGAAAGTGACTGGCTTACCAAAACTGACTTCCAAACAAATCAAAGCGATTAAAGATGCTGATGTAAGCAAATTCATTCCCCTGGACACTTCTCGAAAAATCAATCGTCAACAACTCCAATCTGCTGAAGAGCAAAAGAGAGTGTCCAAGGAACCTGAAGCATTGATCCAGACAGCCAAAGTGAAAGACAAGTACAATGAAATGTTAACTTTCAGGGCTGATGCTAGAAGGATCACTGGTGCTGAGATCAAATTGGTTGAAAATCGTGAAGGCATGTCCAGGTTTGAAGTAAAGTTGACCAGGGAGGGTAACTTTACTGATGAAAGGAAAAGTACTTCAGTCCAAGCGTTTGGATGGAGTGAACTGAAGGAGATTGCTTTAACGTTCACGGGGAAGACAAATGTGTCGACTGATGTTAAAGCATTTCTGAAGAGAGTAGAAAAGGTATGGAGAAGAAAGCAACAGATGGAAGTTGCAATGGGCGTAATATCACCAGAATCAATACCATCTTCTCCATCACCAAAGAGAAAGGCTACTGAAGATACTCCAGGACAGACATCGAAAAGAAGGGCCTGACTCTTATCATTTACTTGTTGTAAATTATTGTTTTATGAAAATTTTAAACTATTTATCAGTTGATGTATGTAATAATAGTTGCAATTTTTGATTCATATAAGTAAATGATCAGATTTAGTCTAAGTTAGAACTTAAAAGATGAAACTGAAAACACTCATGATCTATAAAGTGTTTTCCAGTAACTTAGATTTTTTAGACAAATCAAAACTTGTGTTTTTCAAGCATACAAAATTGTATAGATTAAGCTTGAAAACACTTGCATTATTTCTAAACAAATAGGGGGAATTTGTTAGGTCCATATTTACTGGACTCGCTCCAGACTCGACTACTAGAGCCTTACTGAAGATCTGTCTAGAAACGTGTTCTACTGGACCTACTCCAGACTTGGAATCTGGAGTCCCTCTGAAGATTTGTCCAGAAATAATGGAAGACCAGCGAGGAAATACTTGTATAGGAAATCTGGAGTATTCTCCAGATTAGCTCACTGGACTTCACCCCAGTCCAGATCTACTCTACTGAAGACGTTCTCACTGAAGTCAAAGACTGAAGTCAGAATAAAGAAGACTGACAAATGGCGGAGTCCACTGGAAGTCTTACCAGATCTGTACACTGGAGGATTGTCAGTGTTCTAGACCTTACAAGTCTGAACACTGATATCGAGGATTAACTTTTGCCTTTACACACTTTCCAAAGAACAATCCACTTGTTCTTTACCAAAGTTTATGCGTGTAAAGGTGGTTGGATAAAAGGATACACAGTCATTTAATGTGACTTTATCCTTGTACCTTATCCAATGCATTTAATGTTCTTGTCGGATCATTAAATGTATGCAACCATATTTGTACGGCACAAAATTCACTGGTGAATTTTGTTGCCTATAAACACAAAGTCATTTCCTTGAGAAAAATACTTTTAAGCATACATTTTGCATTAAGTGAATTTGTCTAAATACTCTCGATCTTAAATTGGGATACTTCACAACTTTAAGTATCTCGATCCAAAAGAGTTATTTGACAAATATAGATCATTTGTAATTCATAGGTTGTTAGGATACATACTTATTTGTATTATCTTGATTCCGCACAACCTTGTATTTTATTTAACATCATAAATAAAATACACCATTGAAAATTACATAATGTTCCACTTTACTTGTTTATTGCTTTAAGTCTTGTATTACTTTATTTATATACTTGCATTTATATTAAAGTAATACTAGTCCATTCTAGTGATTATTAGACTTGTTGTATTTTACACTTTCTAGGTTAACCATCGTATTTCAGGGACTCACAGTTTTATTGATATTAGATGCATGATTAGGGATTATCTTTGTTGTTTATCTGTTTTTATTGACCTAATCTGCAAAGTTTGATTTTTCTGGGTAGACATTTGAAGGGTTGGGTAATAACTTGAATCTTTGAAGGATTTGTACCATTTGCCGAGGTATTTGCTCGGCAAATAAACATTTTGTTGAATTTTTTTTTAAGTCTCAAATTGGCCATTTGCAGAGCTTTTTGCTCGGCAAATCAACATTTTGTTGAATTTTTTTTTAAGTCTCAAATTGGCCATTTGCAGAGCTTTTTGCTCGGCAAATCAACATTTTGTTGAAATTTTTTTTTAAGTCTCAAATTGGCCATTTGCAGAGCTTTTTGCTCGGCAAATCAACATTTTGTTGAAATTTTTTTTTAAGTCTCAAATTGGCCATTTGCAGAGCTTTTTGCTCGGCAAATCAACATTTTGTTGAAATTTTTTTTTAAGTCTCAAATTGGCCATTTGCAGAGCTTTTTGCTCGGCAAATCAACATTTTGTTGAAATTTTTTTTTAAGTCTCAAATTGGCCATTTGCAGAGCTTTTTGCTCGGCAAATCAACATTTTGTTGAAATTTTTTTTTAAGTCTCAAATTGGCCATTTGCAGAGCTTTTTGCTCGGCAAATCAACATTTTGTTGAATTTTTTTTTAAGTCTCAAATTGGCCATTTGCAGAGCTTTTTGCTCGGCAAATCAACATTTTGTTGAATTTTTTTTTAAGTCTCAAATTGGCCATTTGCAGAGCTTTTTGCTCGGCAAATCAACCTTTTGTTGAATTTTTTTTTTAAGTCTCTAATTGGCATTTGCAGAGATTTTATCTCGGCAAATGCTTAAAATTCATTTTTCAAAAAGACTTGATCATTTTTATTGATTAATATCAAATGTGCCATTTGCAGAGATTTTATCTCGGCAAATGCACATATTGTCATTGAAATATTCCTTTAACATTTGTCAACATTCTTGTTGATCAAATCAAAGGAGTTTTCATATATTCAATGAAGTCCAGTCTGAAATGCTCATTTGCCGAGGTTTTTGCTCGGCAAATAAACATTTTGTTGAAATTTTTTTTAAGTCTCAAATTGGCCATTTGCAGAGCTTTTTGCTCGGCAAATCAACATTTTGTTGAAATTTTTTTTTAAGTCTCTAATTGGCCATTTGCAGAGTTTTTGCTCGGCAAACCATGAAATTTTTCAAAATTTTTGCCAAAACCAAATTTTGGTCTTTATTAATTTCTGGGCAAAATTTTGAGAAAATGTTTTTTGAAACCCCCATTTGCCGAGGTTTTTGCTCGGCAAATAAACATTTTGTTGAAAATTTTCTTTTAAGTCTCAAATTGGCCATTTGCAGAGCTTTTTGCTCGGCAAATCAACATTTTGTTGAAAATTTTCTTTTAAGTCTCAAATTGGCCATTTGCAGAGCTTTTTGCTCGGCAAATCAACATTTTGTTGAAAATTTTCTTTTAAGTCTCAAATTGCCATTTGCCGAGGTTTTTGCTCGGCAAACAGTTAAAATTGCTTTTCTTTATTTTTTATTCTAAGTTTTTTTATTTATTATTATTTGTGTTGATTTTAAAATGTATGTATGTATGTGTGTATTTATTTCATAAGTATTAGGGTGAGAAGCAAGGTATCGAACGCCTTTGTGTACTACTTTGTTTTCTCATTTTTAATATATGTGCGAAACATTGTCTTTGTGTAATAAATGTGTTTATTAAATGTTGGTGTGTTTTTATTTTTCTGTGTTTAAATTGTTTTTCTGGTCAAACTTTGGTCAGTCTAATTTTCAGAAAAATATAATAAATACAAAGATGGTGATGTTCCAAGAGGGTGCTACTATGAAGATGCAAGCCAATCAAGCTCTTCATATTCCATTTACTTCCAAATTCCCAATCATAATGGAGATTCTGAGCCATCATCCTTTGAATAATGCTTTGACTGGTGGTGCAATTGTTCCCGAGAAGTACATATTTGAGTTATGGGAATCAATTGAGTTTGTGAAAGCCAATAAAAGACATCATCATGAAGAATGCTTTAGATACTCTCTACAATCAGATGATAATGTTTTTAACTGCCAATTCACACTAGATGAATTCAGAACGATCATTGGTTTTCCAGAACAAGAAGAGTATGAAGAATTGCCATCAGTTGATGAAATGTTATCTGCAGTTCATGCATTGGGATATGAAGGAGAGTTGATATCCATGAGGGATTTTAAAAGAATGAATGTGGCTACATTATGGCATACAATGTACAATGTTTTAAGCACCTGTCTGATGCCATCTCAGAAGGGATTGATGCAATGACAAAGCACTCACTGTCGATATACTATGCTGTCACACATAATGTTAAATGTGACTTTGCCAAGATTGTGTGGGATAAGATGAGACAAGTGGTGAAAGGAAAGGATGTTCAAGAACGAAAGTACATTCCTTATATTCGATTCTTCACTTTGATAATTGAAGACGTACTTGACAATACTGAGGAGATTCCAAAGTTGGAAGATAGTTTCAAGTGTGTAATTGCCATGTACAAATCAAATATGAGAGTAAGAGGCACAGGAAGTGAAATTGCTAGACCTTTTCCAATTCCACCATTTCTACTTAATCTGGTTCCTGCTCAGAGTCCCCACCTTAGGTCTTATAGAGAGTGGTTAGCCACAGCGATGGGATCTGAAAAGCCGACAGATTCCTACCCAAGTTGTGCATAGGTCGCCAAGTGAGGGTCCTAGGTCTTCTAAAAGAAAAGAGGGGTTAGTGATGAGGGGGCTTCTGAGCAGAGGAAAAGAAAATCTAAAAGAGTTGTCTTTGAACAAGAGGCTGTAACTCCTGAACCTGTTTCTTCACCTATTTCTCAATCTACACCGAATATTCCTTCACAATCTACACCATCCATTCAATCAACACAATCTCCACCTGCCGTTCAATTTTCACAATCATCACCTTCAACACCACTTCCATCCGTTGTTTCTCCAAATCCACCGACACTTACACCATCTCAATCATCACCTGTTCTAAATCCGACACCACTTGCTTCAGTATTACCAAATGAACCACCTTCTATACCTGGCAGACGTATCAAAATGATTGCTCGAAGGTCACAATCAGGTCTACCAAAGGCATCAAAGAAGAAGTCAAAAAGAAAGCATAAATCTTCTAGATCTGCACCTCACAGAGTTGAATCAAGTTTGGCAGATTTGATGAATCTATTGGTGCCTCAGCAGAGTTAGATGTTGAACAAGCAACTCGAATTGTTGATAATGTAATTTCTGAGTTGGAAACTGAGAATGTTAGCACAGGAGATGATGTTGTGCAGGAGGAACAAGGCGGGAATGAGGGAGGAGTTGAAAATGCTAGAGAGGTTGAGAGGTCCGGGTTAGGACAAGGGCATAAAGAAAATGTTGGCCCTCCGATAGTTGAAACAACTGTGTCTAGCCGGGATGACAACCTTAGGATAGAAGTCGAGAACTCCCCATTCTCGCTTGCACCAAACTCTCCTCGCCATTCTGACTCCTCACAACAGGAGTTAGTCTCAGAAAAGCACGGGGAACAGCCACGTTCACCACACTCTCCTCATTTGGAGGATGAGAGTGTTGAAATAAGAGAGGAACAACCCCACCTCTCGCCTTCATTTCGTGCACAAGAGTCTAGATCTCCTAGGTACACGGATTCACAAGCTCAGTTGATTACTGATGCCGGAACAAGCGGAGGGGGATCCACTTTGTGTGACCCTCAAGGACAGCTTGGAAATCCTGCCTTAGCTAACATTATGCCAGCTTTAGCCGCAGGTAACAGTTCTCAAACCGAGACTGGGGGACAGTATGAACGCCAAGGTGACACTGTTGTTCCTCAGGATCAACCTGAAACTGTATTAACGGGCATTCTCAGTGACCCCGGTGTTGTTAGAGGTGTTGCCCAACAACAAGTCCCGGACAGTGATTTATCACAATCTAGGACACAACCTGATTCTGGTTGCAAAGCCAATGAATCTGAAACTGCTGGTGAGGGTATAACCCGAGGATCTGTAGGAAATCCTGAATCAGCTACGCTGAATTTAGGTCACACCACAAGTGTGCAAACAACCTCCGGGTTGGTTACTCCATCTCCAACACAAACACAAAGAACACCAACACCAATTCAAACATCATCAACAACAACAAATCAACAATCCAAAGATGAGGCATGTGAATTATTAATTGGCATTCTAACATCTGAGGGTGATTTGTTGTCAATGACTGATAGGGGGTGTTGAATGCTTTGGAGGTAAGAGAAAGGGAGCTTGCACATGAAAAACAAGTCAAGAATCTTCAAGATCAAGTTCAAAAATAGAAAGCAGAGTATGATGCTAAGCTTGCTGCTTTTGAATTACGTTTGTTGGCTTTAGAATCTTGTCGACCGGCCTCGGTTGCTTCTAGACGGGATGATCCTGATTCCGATGATCACCCCGAGGGGGAGAACCAAGGAGAGGGTCAAGCGAATACTGGAAATACATCGGCAAGAGTTGACGTAAATGTTGAGGATGTGGTGATGAGAGAAAGATCTGAAGGTGTAAATCAAGATGTTATTGAAGAAGAAGAAGAAGAAGAAGAAGAAGAAGAAGAGGAAGAAGAAGAAGAAGAAGAAGAAGAAGAAGAAGAAGAAGAAGCAAGATGAAGATGAAGAAGAAGAAGAAGAAGAAGAAGAAGAAGAAGAAGAAGAAGAAGAAGAAGAAGAAGAAGAAGAAGAAGAAGAAGAAGAAGAAGAAGAAGAAGAAGAAGAAGAAGAAGAAGAAGAAGAAGAAGAAGAAGAAGAAGAAGAAGAAGAAGAAGAAGAAGAAGAAGAAGAAGAAGAAGAAGAAGAAGAAGAAGAAGAAGAAGAAGAAGAAGAAGAAGAAGAAGAAGAAGAAGAAGAAGAAGAAGAAGAAGAAGAAGAAGAAGAAGAAGAAGAAGAAGAAGAAGAAGAAGAAGAAGAAGAAGAAGAAGAAGAAGAAGAAGAAGAAGAAGAAGAAGAAGAAGAAGAAGAAGAAGAAGAAGAAGAAGAAGAAGAAGAAGAAGAAGAAGAAGAAGAAGAAGAAGAAGAAGAAGAAGAAGAAGAAGAAGAAGAAGAAGAAGAAGAAGAAGAAGAAGAAGAAGAAGAAGAAGAAGAAGAAGAAGAAGAAGAAGAAGAAGAAGAAGAAGAAGAAGAAGAAGAAGAAGAAGAAGAAGAAGAAGAAGAAGAAGAAGAAGAAGAAGAAGAAGAAGAAGAAGAAGAAGAAGAAGAAGAAGAAGAAGAAGAAGAAGAAGAAGAAGAAGAAGAAGAAGAAGAAGAAGAAGAAGAAGAAGAAGAAGAAGAAGAAGAAGAAGAAGAAGAAGAAGAAGAAGAAGAAGAAGAAGAAGAAGAAGAAGAAGAAGAAGAAGAAGAAGAAGAAGAAGAAGAAGAAGAAGAAGAAGAAGAAGAAGAAGAAGAAGAAGAAGAAGAAGAAGAAGAAGAAGAAGAAGAAGAAGAAGAAGAAGAAGAAGAAGAAGAAGAAGAAGAAGAAGAAGAAGAAGAAGAAGAAGAAGAAGAAGAAGAAGAAGAAGAAGAAGAAGAAGAAGAAGAAGAAGAAGAAGAAGAAGAAGAAGAAGAAGAAGAAGAAGAAGAAGAAGAAGAAGAAGAAGAAGAAGAAGAAGAAGAAGAAGAAGAAGAAGAAGAAGAAGAAGAAGAAGAAGAAGAAGAAGAAGAAGAAGAAGAAGAAGAAGAAGAAGAAGAAGAAGAAGAAGAAGAAGAAGAAGAAGAAGAAGAAGAAGAAGAAGAAGAAGAAGAAGAAGAAGAAGAAGAAGAAGGAGAAGAAGAAGGAGAAGAAGAAGGAGAAGAAGAAGAAGAAGAAGCAGAAGAAGATGATGAAGAAGAAGAAGAAGAAGAAGAAGATGAAAATGTTGTGATAAATGAAGAAGAAGGATTTGTGATTGAAAATGAAATTGTTGAATATGCTGAAGGCGAAGCAGATATTGAGGCTATAAAGGACAATGTAATCTTGGATGAGCCAGAGATAGTTGAAACTCCAGTAAATGTAGAAGCTGTTGAGGAACCGATGTTTGAAGTATTTCCAGATCTTGATTATTTTGTAACAGGTTCTTCAAACAGAATTGAAGTTGGAGAATCATCTGTTCCTGCTTGCACAACTCCACAGCATTACACTTTCGAAGACTTTAACAGTTTTGATGACTTGAGAAAGACTCTTTGATACGTCCCACGGTGTATCAATATACCAAAGTATATTGAACACAGAATAGTTGTAGAGGGGGGTGAATACAACTTTCCACAATCTTTACAAACTTTTAAACACAAAACGTTTTAAGATTCAAATAAAGAATATCAAGCAAGTAAGTAAAGTGCAGGAATCATTAAAACAGTAAAGCAGTAAAGAAATAAAAACATTCTTGAACACAGATTGTTATTTTCAAATGTAATCCTTTATTAAGAAATAATCTATACAAAGAATTACAGGGTTGTTGCGGAATAAAGATAGCCTATAGATATCTAAACAACCCTATGAAATGACAAACAACAATCAATTTGTTTCAGCTCAAGAGAATCAGCCCAAGCTGATCTCGTACAGACTAAGCTGTGTGTAAGAGCAGAGAAACTTGTGTGAAGAATGATTCTCAGGAAAATGCCACCCATATGCAATCCATGAATGAGGCTTTTATAGGCACAAGCGCTCCTTCATTAGGTGTCTGTTGCAGCTACGTGTTCTTCAATCAGTGGTTGATGAAGGAATAATCAATCATGCTTTCATGGAACTTGTGGTCCCCCACGTACTGACGCACATTCTTCATCTACCAATAGGAGTATGGACACGCATATGTAAACAACCACCAACCTGGATCCTAGGATTCTTCCTTGTCACGTCATTTGTCCTTATCTTCAATCCAGGTTGTTATCTTCACTTGATTGTCAGACACAGATTGGGCCATTTGTCAAGGCACCAATCTGCCTAAGTGTTTCCAAGCTGACTGCTAATCCCAAGCTGTCTTCCACTAACATCTTGTGACCCTTTGAATCTTTTGGGTTCTTTTCAATCTGATATGAAATTTTAACCAAGAAACTAGATTTGTACAACTGCCTTTGCATATATAGAGAATAAATCAAAGATATTACAAATTACATCACTATTCTCCAAGCATTTCAATAGCTTCTTGCTTAACCTTAAATGATGGAGCAACTCTCACATCTAATTGCCTATCTAACCCTTCATCTATAAGGAACTGCTCATACCCATTACCTTCTTCACTAAAGTTTCTACAGAATCTGTATAAGGTAAATAGGTGCATAGATGGTACCTGTTTCAGTTCAGCAGTCCTTTGAAACACCAAATTCCCTCTAGCATCTACAAAGTACATCCCATGTTCAGGTTCAGTGATGAACTTCCCACATCTTGCATCTTTAACACCAGCAGGTAGAGACAGATTAAGATTATCAAGAATCTTGTCAATTGCACCAGAAGATAATTGTGCTAGCAACTCTGTAGGAGACAAGTTTTGGAGAAAAACTGAATGGTCACCTCCAGGAGCATCAATCCTTTCATACCTTCTTCTTTTCTTCTTCAGTGGCTCAGCTGACTCATCTTCATAATCCATATCATATGCAATTGGTCTTGGAAGGCCAGAGATATCAATCTTGTACTTTACAACAGCAGCTAACTTCTTCTCAATGGCTTCCAAGACTGTCTCTTTGTGAACTCCAGACATACCAGTAATGATATTATGTAGTTCCACCCACTCTGTGTATCCTAGATCAAGCAGTTTGTCAAGATCATGGGTTTCCCAGTTGGTTTCATAACCTCTCCTTGTAAACCTTATGCTGGGAATGTTCTTTCCTTTTCGCCTTTTTAGTAGAACTTGGAGGATTGGTTCTGGATGCTTTCTATAATGGATATTTTCAGTGACTTGTCTTTTCTCCAAGGCATCAAACCAATTATGGGCTTTCACACTCTGCACCACATCTTTAACCTTCTGAGATGGTTTAGAATGAACCACCACTTTCTTCTTTCCTTTGCTCACAACTTTCCTTTTGGAACCAATGGCTGCAAGATCTTCTTCATCTTCCTTATTTAGTTGTTCTTGAACAGCCTTGGCAATTTCAGAATCAGACTTAGTTGCAGCAATTCTTTCTCTTTCTAGTCTGTTCTCCTTGATCATTTTATATGCCACCTCAACTGTTACCCCAAGCTGTGGAGCAGTTTCAGTTGCAATCTCCCAATCCTTTTCTTTCTCAGTTAAGATCTTCACACCACTTGACCCAGCTTCAGTTGTTCTTTTCTTGATCATGAACTGGGACAGAGTGGCTGTGTCTTCACTAGATGAAGATTCATCAATTTGCACTTTGGGAGCTGGGTCAGCTTGAGTTGGCACAGCTTGCACAGGGACAGCTTGGGAGGACTTTCTTTTCTTTTCAACTTTCTTTCCTTTTTCAACACCAACATCCTTCCTTATATCTCCCTTTTCAGCATTAACAGTCTCCCCCTTGGTTGTATCACTCTCCTTCTCAGTTTCTTCATTTAATTTTCCAACAGTTTCACCACCAGACTCAGATTCTGGTCTTTTTATCTCTTCCACATCTTCCTTCTCACTTTCCACCCTTGAACCATGCACAACCAATCTTCTATCATTTTGTGCCTCCTCAGCTCTGGCCTTTTCCTGTCTCACTTTCAATCTTTCAAAGTAATCTTCAATCTCCTTGTCAACCTGAGCTTTTTGTTTTTGTCTTTCTAGCTCCAATTCAGCTTCACTCATTGCACCCCTTTTTCTTTTAGTAGCATTCTTCTCCCCCTTTTTGTCATCATCAGCAGGGAAAGAGCTCACTGGAGTAGCAAAGAGGCCTTTAAGTTCTTGGTTGATCAAGTCAATCTTTATATTGGTGAGACAGCAGGCTCTTCTTAGCTCAACATAATCTTCATGGAGGAGTTTTATCTGTGATTTAACACCCTTAGAAGCTTCAATCAGATCATTCTTGAAGTCAGCTTGTGACTTGTTTGAAGATCGAAGTTCTATGGTGACTTCCCTTTTGAATTTGGTTGCAGCATTCTCAATCTGACCCAGAGTACTCTTGTTTCTTTCATTTTCTTCATTAACAGCCTTTGTAAGTTTGTCAAGAGACTCTGTCAGCTTGCTCTGGTTCTGCTGCATCAAATCAACTGCCTTCTTAACATTTTCTTCCAATGTAGTCTGATCTTGACTCAGCTTATCCACCTTCTTATCCGTCAAATCCTGATCCTTTTGGATCTTTTCCAAGCATTCGGTCAGCTTTGAGCTTTCAACCTTAGAGGTTGAAATGAACTCAGTGAGCTGACCCACCACATCTGAAAATGAGATAGTGGCAGCTTGGGAAGAACTTGCAGTTGGCTTAAAAGCCACTGACTCTGGAAAGAGCAGCCTGCAATCCTTAATTTCAGGGTCATTGGGAATATTTAGAAGGGGGTGGAGGTTTAAGGAGTCTTGGAACATTTGCTCATGAGAGTGAGTCTCATGAGTGGATCTGTCAGAATTGATGATGAGTTGGTCAGCCTGAGAAAGATTAACGTTTAATTCAGGCTGAGGGCCAGTGGGAATGTGTTGATCTTGATGTTGATCAACTCCTCCACTGGCATCTTCCATCAGAGCATCCCTTGAGGATGGATGGGCAAACTCATCATCGAATGAAGAATCACTTCCGGAGATAGTGATCATATTCTCATTGACATCGAGAGGACCATCAATGGTTCCCTTTGCTGCACAAGGGGCTGACATGACTGCCTTAAAGACAGCCAAGTAACCTGCAGAATCCCTCTGTCCAAGGACAGATGCAGACACAGACTCTGCAGGTGTAATGTTTTGTGTATTTGATTGCCCTTCAACAGAGGTGTGTTGTTGCACCAAAGTATCCTCAGGGAGAATTGAGGCATGTACCCCTCCTTGTGACATAGAAGGGGCATTGGCAGCCTGTGCAGACTCAGAGTGTAAGATAGAAGGAGTCTGATCAGCTTGGGGAGGAGAAGCAGTGTCACCTATGCGTTCGATACTTCTCTCCTTAGGCTGACCATCCTCAGGAATGATGTGTATTGACTCTGACTCACTTTGGATCTGGGCTAGATCCTCTGTTACCCCTTTAATGATATCATCAACCTTTTGGGAGGCTGATGATGGTGAATTCGGTTTTGACACAGTATGACCTTGGGAGGCTGATGTTTTGGCCAACCCTTCACCCTCTTTTGTAGGAGTAGAATTTTGAACAGATTCAGAAGAGTTTGAGGGTTCAGAAGCATGTGTACCTGGGTCCCCCTGATTAGCAGATTGAGTGTCAGACCCAGATCGCGTCGAAGAAGGGACAGCTTTGGAACGTTCCTTAGCTTTCCCTGCACCTTGGGGGATCTCAAGAGATGATGTTGCATTATCAACCCCAGAAGCTGACACAGATTTCTTATTTGATCTTTTCTTTTTGGCCTTGAGAGGTACTAAGTCCTCAACAAGGGGTCTTTTAGAGTCGGATTTTGAGCGAGTGGACGAAGGTGTGGCTAGGGAGGCTGATGTTTTGGCCAACCCTTCACCCTCTTTTGTAGGAGTAGAATTTTGAACAGATTCAGAAGAGTTTGAGGGTTCAGAAGCATGTGTACCTGGGTCCCCCTGATTAGCAGATTGAGTGTCAGACCCAGATCGCGTCGAAGAAGGGACAGCTTCCCTAAGTGCTTCTTGTTCCTCTTCTCTTTTCCTGCAAAAATCAAGGTAGATCTGCATTGCTCGGGTCAGACCCTGCACAGATACCTTTGGACTATTGAAGATGTTGTTATTGATAGATTTGCATTCAACAGTCTGACCAGTTGCCAGACTGAAATCATTGTCAAGAATGGCTTCAATGATAAGAGCAAGAATCCTACCATAAGGTATGGTAAGACTCTTCTTATGAACGCGATCAACAAGGTCCTTAAAGATTAAAGCAGCAAAATCTATTCTGGTCATGGTGACCATTGCATGAAAAATCTGCAATTCTAGGACATTAGGCTGATCAAAGCTGCCTGCCTTTACTTGTAAGGTTTTCGAAATTGTGCTCAATAAGTAGTTCCAAATACCAGTTAAATGTTTCATTTTAACTACTGAAGCCAATGGACCAGTATATCCAACTTCTTGTAAAACATTTTTGGCTTCAGTATGAGACACAACAACATCATATTCATCATCAGGCATATATGACAGCTCAAAAGCAGACCTAAGCCTCTCATAAGAAATGTATACCTTTTTCTTACCGTTGAGGATTGAGCCATAGATTGCAGCATCTCCTTTCTTATTCGGTTTTACAACACAGCTCGCCCAAAATTCACATAAGAGATCTTGAAACACCCAGGCTGGCTTCTCAATCATCACTTTGCCAAAAGGATGATGCCATAAGAAAGCCACGATCTCATCGTATCCTTTTGCCCAAGAAGGAGGATAGATATTGGCATAAACCAGACTACCAATCTTGATTTTACCAGTATCAAGATCAGCAGGAACCACTACTACCTTATCTCCCACCACATAAGGAGACAGCTTGTTTGCGCTTATTGGAGCTGGGTATCGACTTTCAGATTCAGAACTAGATTGAGAATCATTAGAATGGATAGAAATAGATGATGATGCCATTTTGAAAATAAATTTTAGAAGAAATTAATTTTAATAAAACAGTAATCAGATTAGAGAGAAAAATTGATTTTAAGAAAATATGAGCAAGTGATTTGGGATTTAGGTTAAATGAAAGTTATATACAGACCCAAAATATCTTATTTGAAAACGTTGGAGAGAGAAAGATTTTGATTGGAGGATCAACAAGTAGTGGTGCCGGTAGGACCACTACACGTGTCATACTCCAATAAGATCAATAAGTAATCTAAATAAAATAATGAAAGTAATAAAACGCACTGAGATATTTGATAACAAAAATAACCACGAAGCTGGGTCAGACTCAGCTTACCCTCTTTCACTAGTAAAGCACCAAGTGTGAAAGGGTAGTCTGGGTCTGACACAGCTTACCCTCAAAATTTTAGTATAACTCTAAGGGGTCAGATTTGCTATTACTTAGCTCACTACATTTTACAAATTAAGCATACCTAGCTTACTTATGAGGTAGTTGAACCTTGATTCATCCAATGGCTTTGTGAACAAGTCAGCAAGCTGATTGTCTGTTGGAATGAAATGGAGTTCAACATCTTCTTTCATCACATGATCCCTAATGAAATGATATCTTATATCAATGTGCTTGGTCCTTGAATGAAGTACAGGATTGTTTGAGATTGCTATGGCACTGGTACTGTCACAAAAGATTGGAGTTTTTGTTGCAGTGACACCATAGTCTTGAAGCTGATATTGCATCCAAAGAATTTGGGAGCAACAACTTCCTGCAGCAACATATTCAGCTTCTGCAGTGGAGATAGAAACTGAATGCTGCTTCTTGCTGGACCAGCTTACAAGTCTATTGCCAAGCAATTGACAAGCTCCTGAAGTACTTTTTCTGTCAATCTTACAGCCTGCAAAGTCAGAATCTGAATAGCCAATTAGATCAAATCCTGAGTCTTTGAGATACCAAAGACCCAGATTGGGACTACCTTTAAGGTATCTAAAGATTCTCTTTACAACTTTAAGATGAGATTCCTTAGGACTAGCTTGATATCTTGCACAAAGACATGTAGCAAACATAATATCTGGTCTACTAGCAGTCAAGTAAAGTAAAGATCCTATCATACCCCTATAAGCTGTGATGTCAACAGATTTCCCATTTTTATCTTCATCCAGCTTATCACCAGTTCCCATAGGAGTTTTCATAGGTAAGCAATCAGTAAAACCAAATTTGTTTAAGAGATCTTTAACATACTTTCCTTGGTTTATGAAAATTCCATTTTCGGTCTGTTTAACTTGTAAACCCAGAAAATAGTTTAGATCTCCCATCATGCTCATTTCATACTTTTTAGACATTAATTCAGAAAACTTTTTGCAAAGTCTTTCACTGCTAGACCCAAATATTATATCATCTACATAGATTTGTACAAGCAGAATATCACCATTATACTTTCTCACAAATAAAGTCTTGTCAACATTACCTCTTTTGAAGTTATTAGCCATTAAGAATTTAGACAAAGTATCATACCATGCCCTTGGAGCTTGCTTCAACCCATAGAGAGCCTTGTCAAGCTTGAACACATGGTCAGGAAACTTTGAGTTTTCAAAACCTGGAGGCTGTTCAACATAGACTTCTTCTTCCAGCTTTCCATTAAGAAATGCACTCTTCACATCCATTTGATAAACCTTGAAACCCTTGTGAGCAGAGAAGGCCAAGAACATTCTGATTGCCTCTAATCTTGCCACTGGTACAAAGGTCTCATCATAATCAATTCCATCCTCTTGTCTGTAACCAAGAGCTACCAATCTAGCTTTGTTTCTGGTCACAACTCCCCTTTCATCCATTTTGTTTCTGTAGACCCACTTGGTTCCAATCACAGTCTTGTGATGAGGTCTTGGAACAAGTTCCCAAACCTTATTTCTTTCAAACTGTGTTAGCTCATCTTGCATTGCATTAACCCAAGAGGGATCTTCCAGAGCTTCATCAACCTCAGTTGGTTCCATCTTGCTCACAAAGTTGACAAACATGCAGAAGTTGCCTGTTTCCTTTCTTCTTGTTTTCACACCAGAGAGTGGATCACCAATGATTTGGTTAATTAGATGACTCTTTGTCCATCTTGTAACTGGGACAATGGACTGATTCAGATTAGATGGTTCAGCATGATCAGCTTAGACAGGAATGGAGGAGTCTGAACCAGTTGGAGAGTCATTTAATGGATTCTGAACAATAACTTCAGGAGGAGTAGGATCAGCTTGTGCATCTTCAAAGATTGGAACTTCTTCTTCTTCTTCAATGAGTTGCTCCCCCTGAGTTTGAGCATTATTAGCTCCAACTGGAGGATTTGTTGGAGGCTCATTCTCAGGTACAGCCAGTTCTTCAAAATTGAAGTCTTCATCTTCAGGAGGAGAGCAGTCTGGCTTAGAACAACCTTTATCAATGCTTACATTTACAGAGTTCTCAATTGTTTTAGTTCTCTTGTTGTACACTCTGTAGGCCTTCATCATTGTTGCATATCCAAGTAGGATACCTTCATCTGATTTCTCATCAAACTTTCCAAGATGGTCTTTCTGATTTAGAATATAGCAAGGACTTCCAAACATTCTTAGGAAACCAATCTCAGGTTTTCTCCCCTAAGAAGTTCATATGCAGTCTTCTGGTGTCTTTTTACAATGAGGGATATGTTCTGGGTAAAGCAAGTTGTGTGTACTGCTTCAGCCCAGAAATGAGACTTAACATTGTTTTGAGCCATCATGGATCTGGCAGCTTCAATGAGAGTTCTGTTTCTTCTTTCTGCAACACCATTTTGTTGAGGAGTTCTGGCAGCTGAGTAGACTTGTGAGATTCCCTTTTCACTGCAGAATGAATTAAGAGTGATATTCTTAAATTCAGTACCATTATCACTTCTTAATTGCCTAACAGGCCTTTTGTAGAGAATCTCAGCTTGCTTGATGAAATGTATAATGCTGTCAGCAGCTTCACTCTTGTGTCTTAGAAAGAAAACCCAGGTGTATCTTGAATACTCATCAACAATTACCAAGGAGTACCTCATTCCAGTGAATGATGGAGTACTGATTGGTCCAAATAAGTCCATATGAAGCAGATCCAAACAATTATCAATGGTTGAGCATGTTTTAGACTTAAAGGTAGCTTTATGTTGCTTGCCTTTCTCACAAGCACCACACAGCTTGTCCTTATCATAATTGATCACTGGAAGCCCAGACACCAACTCTTTCTTACACAGCTTGTTGATGTCTTTAAAATTCATATGAGACAACCTTTTATGCCACAACCAATTCAGGTCATCTTGAGACTTTGACATGAAGCAGACTTCTCTTGTGACAGTTGGATTTCTCATGTCAAAAGAATACAAAGACTCATCCCTCTTTGCAATAAGAACCACATTGCCTTCCAAATCAAGAACAATTCCCTTATCAGACCTGAATCTCACTTCATAACCAGCATCACATAACTGACTCACACTGATCAGATTGTGCTTCAAACCATTTACATATGAGACTCTTCTGAAAGTAAGAGGACCATTTGAAAGAACACCAAAACCTTCAGTCTTTCCTTGTGAATCATCTCCAAAAGTAACATTAGGACCAGCGCGAATCCTAAAGCTACATAGCAGGGACTTACATCCGGTCATATGCTTGGAACATCCACTGTCCAAGTGCCAGGTATTATCATCGTGACCGCCCTGCAATTATGATAAGAGATTAGTTCATTTTGGGAACCCATCCAAGGATGGGTTCACCAGAAGCTGACCTTCTGGTCTGACTCAGATTGGGGAACTAAACACAGACTCTTATCACATTTTGAAACCCATTGTTGCTTGGTCTGTCCTTTACCAGATTCAAAGTTCTTTCTAGCAACATTCAAAGTTTCCTTCTTAACAAAACCTTTGCCTATTCCAGCTTTCTTACATTCAGCTCTCAATTTTCTTTGATCAACAATTTTTGGATCAGACACCTTCTCAAGAAAATTGGTTTTCATTGACACCTTATCAATGCTTACATTTACAGAGTTCTCAATTGTTTTTAGTTCTCTTGTTGTACACTCTGTAGGCCTTCATCATTGTTGCATATCCAAGTAGGATACCTTCATCTGATTTCTCATCAAACTTTCCAAGATGGTCTTTCTGATTTAGAATATAGCAAGGACTTCCAAACATTCTTAGGAAACCAATCTCAGGTTTTCTTCCCCTAAGAAGTTCATATGCAGTCTTCTGGTGTCTTTTTACAATGAGGGATATGTTCTGGGTAAAGCAAGTTGTGTGTACTGCTTCAGCCCAGAAATGAGACTTAACATTGTTTTGAGCCATCATGGATCTGGCAGCTTCAATGAGAGTTCTGTTTCTTCTTTCTGCAACACCATTTTGTTGAGGAGTTCTGGCAGCTGAGTAGACTTGTGAGATTCCCTTTTCACTGCAGAATGAATTAAGAGTGATATTCTTAAATTCAGTACCATTATCACTTCTTAATTGCCTAACAGGCCTTTTGTAGAGAATCTCAGCTTGCTTGATGAAATGTATAATGCTGTCAACAGCTTCACTCTTGTGTCTTAGAAAGAAAACCCAGGTGTATCTTGAATACTCATCAACAATTACCAAGGAGTACCTCATTCCAGTGAATGATGGAGTACTGATTGGTCCAAATAAGTCCATATGAAGCAGATCCAAACAATTATCAATGGTTGAGCATGTTTTAGACTTAAAGGTAGCTTTATGTTGCTTGCCTTTCTCACAAGCACCACACAGCTTGTCCTTATCATAATTGATCACTGGAAGCCCAGACACCAACTCTTTCTTACACAGCTTGTTGATGTCTTTAAAATTCATATGAGACAACCTTTTATGCCACAACCAATTCAGCTCATCTTGAGACTTTGACATGAAGCAGACTTCTCTTGTGACAGTTGGATTTCTCATGTCAAAAGAATACAAAGACTCATCCCTCTTTGCAATAAGAACCACATTGCCTTCCAAATCAAGAACAATTCCCTTATCAGACCTGAATCTCACTTCATAACCAGCATCACATAACTGACTCACACTGATCAGATTGTGCTTCAAACCATTTACATATGAGACTCTTCTGAAAGTAAGAGGACCATTTGAAAGAACACCAAAACCTTCAGTCTTTCCTTGTGAATCATCTCCAAAAGTAACATTAGGACCAGCGCGAATCCTAAAGCTACATAGCAGGGACTTACATCCGGTCATATGCTTGGAACATCCACTGTCCAAGTGCCAGGTATTATCATCGTGACCGCCCTGCAATTATGATAAGAGATTAGTTCATTTTGGGAACCCATCCAAGGATGGGTTCACCAAAGCTGACCTTCTGGTCTGACTCAGATTGGGGAACTAAACACAGACTCTTATCACATTTTGAAACCCATTGTTGCTTGGTCTGTCCTTTACCAGATTCAAAGTTCTTTCTAGCAACATTCAAAGTTTCCTTCTTAACAAAACCTTTGCCTATTCCAGCTTTCTTACATTCAGCTCTCAATTTTCTTTGATCAACAATTTTTGGATCAGACACCCTCTTAAGAAAATTGGTTTTCATTGACACCTTATCAATTTTGGACTCAACATATTTTAAAATTGATTTGTCAGAGTCAGACTTGGTGTTACTTGAAACAGACTCATATTTTGCTTGTGACTCATTTCCTAGAGAACCAGACTTCTTACTCTTTAAAAGCTTAATTTTCTCTTTAGGAACACTGTGATCTCTATCCTTTCTTTTGTTTCTCTTTAAACTATTCTTGTTTGTTTTATTCTTTGAATCTGAAACAGATTGGGTGATGGTCAGCTTGGACAAGTCAAGACTTTCCTCAGGTTTTAACTCAACAACCTAATCAGCTTCAGACACAGCCTCAGCAATGGTCTGACCAATGGTTTCAGGATCTTTAAACCCAATACCAGATTTCTGAACCAACTTAATTGGTTTAGAAATAGTCTCTTTAGTTTGGACTTTGGGTGGTGAAGGAGGCTGATAACAAGGCTCCATAGCACATACTTCAGCTATGGCTATGGCCCTATCATAATCACCATCAAAGATAGCTTGGATTGTTGGAATTCGTCTGCCCAAGACACATATTAAATTGACGTGGCTAGTACGTGATGATCCAAGTCGGGTCATACCCAATAACAAGCTAGACAAACACTTATGATATTTATTTATACGATTTGATCTTTAAATAAATATCAATACTTGAAACATTTAGAAAGTGGTTTTCTAAATACTTGCACTTGAGCTATGTAAATAAATTATATGGATGATTTATTTTGAGAGAGATGTGAATATGTTTATTTGGTAAAATAAACATTTATGTGTGTTGTATATAATATGTAATATGTTACATAAGATATGTAACAAGTTATGTTACATTTTATATACAAAATGTACAAATAAATGGTTTATAAAATTTGGACACAAATTGGTTTGTGACCACCCATGTGGCCGGCCCCCCCCCCCATGTGGTGAGACATGCAAGTGAACACTTGTAGTCTTGTATGAGATACAAGACACTACATAGAGTGTATCACTCTTACACACACACACACACATACAAGATTAATCTTTTTCTAATTCTCTCAACTTCTCAAGAGCAAAATACTCTCCTTTTCTCTTTTGGGGTTCGGCTACAAGGAAGGAAAAGAGAAGGGGTTTTCAAGGTCAAATCCTAGCATAGTTTGGGTGTTTGTTGATAGTTTGGGGTATACAAGCTTGAGGTTCTTCTAGGTTGAAGACTTGCCACTTCAAGAACATCATCTCCTTCATTCCACCTTCTCATAAGCTTGGAAGAAGGTAGTCTTCTAAACACCCTATGGTTGTTGTTTTGTATGTATGCTATTCATATACATGGATCCTTATTGTTTGGGTTTTATTTTATAAGTTAAACTTTGAATTTAACTATACCAACAAATTGAATTGGTTCAATTTTCCGCTGCGTTTTAATATTATAAGGATAATATTACTTTGATAAAAACCCAAAAATCCCAACAATGGCATCTAGAGCCGGTTATATGGATACATACATCAAAAGTTGATATTTTGTTTGGACAAAATCCAATGTTTTGGCCATTTTGGCAATGGCCGAAACTAATACACAAAAAGGAGGTTCCTTTTTCTTGTGTATTCTAGTGTCACAACTTAGCCAAGAGACCTTGTGAATTGTTTGTGATTTGTGGATGTGTTTGTATTCTATTTAATTATTAAATGTTTGTAATAGTTAAATAGGATTTTCTTCATTCATTTGGTTATGTAATCTATTTATTTCATTTGGTATGTAATAAGTAGATTAGTTGCATTTTTTCTTGTAAATGTAATCTCCAAGAAGAAGCATCAAATGGTTTGGGGCTGAAGTTGGAGGCCAAATGAAGAGGACAGTGAGTTCCCACTGCGGCGCAGTGGGAGTATGTCAAACCCACTGCGGCGCAGTGGGAGTATGTCAAACCCACTGCGGCGCAGTGGGGTTATGCAGCCGAGGACAGTGAGTTCCCACTGCGGCGCAGTGGGAGTATGTCAAACCCACTGCGGCGCAGTGGGAGTGTATTAGACCCACTGCGGCGCAGTGGGTTATCAAAATGAAGAAAATTGTTCAAATCACATCACAAAAGGTTACTTGAAGCATTTGGATGCAAGATCAAGTGGGAGCTCAACTAACACAAAATTTGTGTTACTTTGTCCCTTAGGTTGAGACCTTTTGACCCACTTGTTTCGGCTAACAAGTGTGGTCAAAATAGTTGGCTAATGTTGTGCACTTATTATTATGTTTGTCATGTTTGTTTGGTTGTTTATTATTTTGTCATGTGGATGCTTAAAAACCAACAAAAGACACACATAAAGATTAAAATTGGTTTTAATATTGACATTGACTTGGTAAAATAAAATGGGTTTTATTAAAAGTTAATGATCACAATTATAAAAATGGATTTTATAAAAGAACCTTGAAATTTGGATTTCAAAATTCATTATAGTACATAGTTTTTAACTAGAATATAAAAACTCAAACGACCCTTTAAAAACAAGTTAAACGCCATCCTTTTATACAACACTTAATTATTTGGGAACTCTTTGTAGGATAAAGGTCACCTAACTACTTTGAGGGAACTTATAAGTTAAGGTAAATTTATTGTACTTATGGGATAAAGGTCACCTAACCATCATTTAAATGTAACGTTGTATTCTATTTAATTATTAAATGTTTGTAATAGTTAAATAGGATTTTCTTCATTCATTTGGTTATGTAATCTATTTATTTCATTTGGTATGTAATAAGTAGATTAGTTGCATTTTTTCTTGTAAATGTAATCTCCAAGAAGAAGCATCAAATGGTTTGGGGCTGAAGTTGGAGGCCAAATGAAGAGGACAGTGAGTTCCCACTGCGGCGCAGTGGGAGTATGTCAAACCCACTGCGGCGCAGTGGGGTTATGCAGCCGAGGACAGTGAGTTCCCACTGCGGCGCAGTGGGAGTATGTCAAACCCACTGCGGCGCAGTGGGGTTATGCACTGCGGCGCAGTGAGTTCCCACTGCGGCGCAGTGGGAGTATGTCAAACCCACTGCGGCGCAGTGGGGGATTATGCAGCCGAAGACAGTGAGTTCCCACTGCGGCGCAGTGGGAGTGTATTAGACCCACTGCGGCGCAGTGGGTTATCAAAATGAAGAAAATTGTTCAAATCACATCACAAAAGGTTACTTGAAGCATTTGGATGCAAGATCAAGTGGGAGCTCAACTAACACAAAATTTGTGTTACTTTGTCCCTTAGGTTGAGACCTTTTGACCCACTTGTTTCGGCTAACAAGTGTGGTCAAAATAGTTGGCTAATGTTGTGCACTTATTATTATGTTTGTCATGTTTGTTTGGTTGTTTATTATTTTGTCATGTGGATGCTTAAAAACCAACAAAAGACACACATAAAGATTAAAATTGGTTTTAATATTGACATTGACTTGGTAAAATAAAATGGGTTTTATTAAAAGTTAATGATCACAATTATAAAAATGGATTTTATAAAAGAACCTTGAAATTTGGATTTCAAAATTCATTATAGTACATAGTTTTTAACTAGAATATAAAAACTCAAACGACCCTTTAAAAACAAGTTAAACGCCATCCTTTTATACAACACTTAATTATTTGGGAACTCTTTGTAGGATAAAGGTCACCTAACTACTTTGAGGGAACTTATAAGTTAAGGTAAATTTATTGTACTTATGGGATAAAGGTCACCTAACCACTAGTATAAGATAAATTTACATGTGTGTATAAGTAGGACAACTTGATTTGGAAGCCATGTGATTAGGGTCACCGAAGCATGGTAACCAAAGGCGTTGATGGGATTAAACATGCCAACTTAATATAAGATATTAAACCGGTCCCATACCACTAGAAATTGCAAAGTGTTGCAATTGTCAAACATTGACTACCTTGTTAATTTAGATCATGGGATAAAGGTCACCTAACCATCATTTAAATGTAACGTTGGATTCTAGGTTTTAATTATTAATTGTCCATGGGACATAAAAGGGTATTAACAATTAAAATTTATATTTGATATCGAAAATACTAATAAAGAACTTTGTTAATCTTGTAGATGGCCGCTAACAATGCAATAAACCCCAACCCAAACGTCCATAACTTTTCACTAAGATCCATCCTTGAAAAGGATCGTCTTAACCAAAATAACTTTGTGGATTGGTTTCGTAACTTGAGAATTGTTCTCAGGCACGAAAAGAAATCCTATATTTTAGACGATCCTATTCCTGATGAGCCCAAAGAAACTGATGTTGAAGCCTATAATGATTGGGCTAAATATGTCGAGGACTCCGTGCAAGTTAGTTGCATAATGCTAGCGAGTATGACTCCCGAACTCCAAAAGGAGTTCGAGCACCATGGGGCATACGACATGATTACCCAACTCAAGGAAATGTTCCAACAAAAGGCAAGGGTTGAACGCTTCGAAACGGTTCGAGCGCTTCATGCATGTCGCATGGATGATTCACAACCCGTCTCAACATATGTTCTTAAAATGAAAAGCTACATTGATCGCCTCGAAAGGCTTAATTGTCCCGTCTCAAATGAGTTAGCTACGGATATGATCCTTAACTCATTATCTAAGAGATTTGAAACTTTCGTGTTAAATTATAACATGAATGGATGGGACAAGACCGTTTCCGAGCTCCATGGGATGCTCAAAACGGCCGAGGCAAGTATGGGAGGAAAAGTTCAACCCGTTCTCACGATCAATGAAGGCGGAAAGAAAAGGGCTTACTCCGGACCCAAGGCAAATGTTGCTAAGGGAAAGGGTAACCACAAAGGGAATTTTAAAGGCAAGGGAAAGGGAAAAATGGATACCCAAAAGGCGAAGAAGCAAAAGGTTGCTGTCAATGACCCATGCTTTGAGTGTGGGGAGGTAGGACATTGGAAACGTAATTGTCCAACCTATCTCAAAGAGTTAAAAGCTAAGAGGGATGCAGGGCAAACCTCAGGTACAATATTTATGATATATATTGAGCTTAATACTGTTCTTTCTTACATATGGGTATTGGATACCGGATGTGGAACTCATATTTGTAATATGTTACAGGGGTTCAGAAGAAAGAAGCACATCAAGAAGGGAGACATTAGTCTCTTTATGGGCAATGGTGCATTGGTGCATGTTGAAGCCCAAGGAGACTATCTTTTGAAACTTCCAAATGGTTTGGAAATTGTATTGAACAATGTTTTGTATGCACCTAGTTTGACTAGGAGTATTATTTCAGTTTCCCGTTTAAGACATGTTGGATATGATTTTAATTTTGTTAACAATGATATCCATGTTTCTATGAATGATGTATTTTATTTTAAAGCTATGCCTTTAAATGGTATTTATGAATTAGTTCATGAAAACCAAACATATGATAACTCAATGTACCAAGCTACCACCAAGAAACTTAAATTAGATTTAAGTGAAACCTATATTTGGCATTGTCGTCTTGGCCATATAAATAAGAATCGCATACTAACACTTCAAAAGAATGGTCTTTTGAAAACAAAATCAAATGATTCATTTAATGTATGTGAATCTTGTTTACAAGGCAAGATGACTAAAGCACCTTTCAAAGGCACTAATGAAAGGGCAAAAGATTTATTAGGTATCATACATTCGGATGTATGTGGTCCTTTTAAGCCAATGACTAGGAGTGGTGAAAGATACTTCATTACATTCACCGATGACTATAGTCGTTACGGTTATGTATACTTATTAAAACATAAGAGTGAAGCTTTTGAAATGTTCAAAATTTTCAAGAATGAAGTAGAAAACCAACTCAGTAAGACAATAAAAATTCTTCGTTCTGATAGAGGAGGTGAATACCTAAGTGATGCTTTTCAAGATCATCTTAGAAGTTGTGGGATTATCTCACAACTAACTCCACCTGGAACACCACAACATAATGGTGTGTCTGAAAGGAGGAATCGAACTCTATTAGATATGGTTCGTTCCATGATGAGCAAAACCTCACTACCTCTATCATTTTGGGGTTATGCCATAATCTCTGCTGCCCGAATTTTAAATATGGCTCCCACCAAGAAAGTGGAGAAAACACCTTTTGAAATATGGCATGGAAGGAAGAGTTCCATCTTTATCATATTTAAAGGTATGGGGTTGTGAGGCTTATGTAAGACATGATGCCTCAAACAAATTAGAGCCCCGATCCACTAAGTGTATCTTTGTAGGATATCCCAAAGATGATTTGGGATATTATTTCTACAATCCTAATGAGCAAAATGTATTTGTTGCTCGAAAGGCTGAGTTCTTGGAAACTAAATTCCTTATGGAAGGAACTAGTTCCAGAACAGTGGAACTTGAAGAAGATCAAGAACCACTGACAGATACACACTTGGGTGACACTAGCATTCAACAAAAGGATGTTGAAGATGATCAAAGGGTTGATCAAGACACACAAAACGTTCGTAGATCTGGTAGAGCTACTTATCCACCTGAGAGATATGGATTTCTCATGGATGAATGCTACATGGTAGTTTCTGATGAACCTACCACCTACCATGATGCTATGTCCAAATCAGATTCGGACAAATGGCTAGAGGCCATGAACGCTGAGATGCAATCCATGTATGACAACCAAGTTTGGGAATTGGTTGTTGAACCTCCTAATTCCAAAGTAGTTGGAAGTAAGTGGGTGTTCAAATTGAAACACGATATGCATGGAAACTTGAGTACTTATAAAGCTAGACTTGTAGCAAAAGGTTTCACTCAAACTCGAGGGGTCGATTATGATGAAACTTTTTCGCCTGTCGCAATGCTAAAGTCTATTAGGATATTATTTGCCATAGCCGCACATTATGACTATGAGATATGGCAAATGGATGTCAAAACCGCTTTTCTAAATGGATATCTTGAGGAAGATGTCTATATGGATCAGCCTGAAGGTTTTGTCGATCCTAAGCATCCTAATAAAGTATGCAAGTTAAAGAAATCAATCTATGGATTGAAACAAGCATCAAGAAGCTGGAATCGTCGTTTTGATGAAGAAGTCAAGAAATTTGGCTTCATCAAAAACGCTGATGAAGCTTGTATGTATAAGAAGGCTAGTGGGAGCATCATTACTTTTCTAGTATTATATGTCGATGACATTCTACTATTTGGAAATGACATTCCAACCTTGGAAGGTGTAAAAGCCTGGCTTGGAAGTTGCTTTTCCATTAAGGATCTTGGTGAAGCCGCCTATATTTTGGGAATAAGGATCTATAGGGATAGATCAAGGCGCTTAATAGGTTTGAATCAGAGTGCATACATAGACAAGATCTTGAAAAGGTTCAAGATGGAAAACTCCAAAAAGGGTTTGGTGCCTATTCAAAGAGGAACTATATTGAATACTTCTCAATCTCCCAGCTCAAAAGTTGAGCAAGAGAGAATGAGTGGAATCCCATATGCATCTGCTATAGGATCCATCATGTATGCTATGATATGCACGAGACCGGACGTGTCATGCGCTTTAAGCATGACAAGTAGATACCAGCAAAATCCAGGAGATAGTCATTGGATGGCTGTCAAATATATATTGAAATATCTTAGAAACACTAAAGATATGTTCTTAATATATGGATCTGGTGAGGAGGAACTCGTTGTAAAGGGTTACACGGATGCGAGTTTCCAAACTGATCGAGATGATTCTCGATCACAATCGGGGTATATCTTCATTCTAAATGGAGGAGCTGTTTCTTGGAAAAGCTCAAAGCAAGATGTGGTTGCATTGTCCACTACAGAGTCTGAATACATCGCCGCTTCTTTAGCAGCACAAGAAGCTGCATGGTTGAAGAAATTCATTGCCGATCTAGGGGTTGTTCCTTCCATTCAAGAACCCCTAGAAATTCTTTGTTATAACGAGGGTGCGATTGCTCAAATCAAGGAACCTCGTGCACATCAAAAGACTAGGCACATTGAGCGGAGATTCAACTACATAAGGGATGAAGTTGAAAAGGGAAAGATATGTATTCACAAAGTTCACACTGATCAAAATGTTGCGGATCCACTCACGAAGCTCCTTGAAAGGCCCAAGCATGAGAAACATACTTGTGCCATGGGACTTCGATATTCTAGTGATTGGATTTGATCTATTTTATGTATTTGGATATCGGAACACTTGTAGTTATTAACACATTTATATGAATATTGGTATTTTGCATTTAAATTGTGTTATGTTTCATTTTGCATGTTTAAATCCATGAATAAGTTAATTATTCTAAATGTCCGTAGTCGATCATATTTGTGGGAACAAATATGAATGTAAGATTATTATGAACTTGGATTGGTAGATATTCAAAAGGTTTTGAATATAGAGCAAAGTGTTGCTACCAAGGTTCATAGATATTTGTGGGATACAAATATTGGACTGACCTGCAATCAAGCATTACTACATGGAATCTCTGTGATTGATCATAAGTAATCTTGAGTTAAAAGGCGAATATCATTGTATCCTCAGACCTGAGATACATATTGGGTCTTGATATTCACTGAATATTATACTTTGACTTAGCTCTTCGCTGTTCTGAAACATGGCAGTACATAAGACTAAGCTCAGGTATGATATAAGGTGATTGTGAAAGACGTATGTAGTCGAGATGGAATTTGTCCCTCTTATTCGTTGAGAGTTAGATGTCTAAGGCCTGTTACAAAGTTAAATCAATAGAGAATGATCACTCTGTGTCTCTAGGATTTAACATGACATCTGTGACAAAAGGATAAATGATCAATTCACCTAAATCATTTCAAGTAAGGGACTTGAAGAGGATGATGTTATTGAATGGCACTTCGTCATACGTATTAGGGGTAGCAAACCGTTGTTAGGCGGTATTTGCTGCTTGCGTCAATCTTCTATGAATCTTGTGCAAGTGGGAGATTGTTGGAATTCGTCTGCCCAAGACACATATTAAATTGACGTGGCTAGTACGTGATGATCCAAGTCGGGTCATACCCAATAACAAGCTAGACAAACACTTATGATATTTATTTATACGATTTGATCTTTAAATAAATATCAATACTTGAAACATTTAGAAAGTGGTTTTCTAAATACTTGCACTTGAGCTATGTAAATAAATTATATGGATGATTTATTTTGAGAGAGATGTGAATATGTTTATTTGGTAAAATAAACATTTATGTGTGTTGTATATAATATGTAATATGTTACATAAGATATGTAACAAGTTATGTTACATTTTATATACAAAATGTACAAATAAATGGTTTATAAAATTTGGACACAAATTGGTTTGTGACCACACCCATGTGGCCGCCCCCCCCCCCATGTGGTGAGACATGCAAGTGAACACTTGTAGTCTTGTATGAGATACAAGACACTACATAGAGTGTATCACTCTTACACACACACACACACATACAAGATTAATCTTTTTCTAATTCTCTCAACTTCTCAAGAGCAAAATACTCTCCTTTTCTCTTTTGGGGTTCGGCTACAAGGAAGGAAAAGAGAAGGGGTTTTCAAGGTCAAATCCTAGCATAGTTTGGGTGTTTGTTGATAGTTTGGGGTATACAAGCTTGAGGTTCTTCTAGGTTGAAGACTTGCCACTTCAAGAACATCATCTCCTTCATTCCACCTTCTCATAAGCTTGGAAGAAGGTAGTCTTCTAAACACCCTATGGTTGTTGTTTTGTATGTATGCTATTCATATACATGGATCCTTATTGTTTGGGTTTTATTTTATAAGTTAAACTTTGAATTTAACTATACCAACAAATTGAATTGGTTCAATTTTCCGCTGCGTTTTAATATTATAAGGATAATATTACTTTGATAAAAACCCAAAAATCCCAACATGGATCTGATGAGGTATTTGTTCATTCACACATTTAGCAACTCTTTTAGAGCTTATACACCATGTTTCAGTAATTTGTTTTACCTTTAAAAACTTTTCTTCTGCAGTTTTAGCTTTTTAATCAAAATGGAGTTTAATTGCTTTTGAGCTTTAACTTCAGATTCTAGTTTTTCAATGGTATGACTCTTAGAGCTGTTATCAAGTTTCAAAAGATGTATTTCCTTTTTGAGTTCTTGATTAAAATGTTTTTGCAGTAACACCTCATCACCAAGTTTGTTCAGTCTGGACAGTTTCTCATTATCAGACAGATTGGAAAAAGAAGTTACCTCAGGTAGAGCAGTCTGACTGGTGGATGCCTGGTGAGCTGACTCAGATTGCTGTTGTATTCTCACCAGATCTTCAGCAAATCTTTGAGTAGCTTCTTTGGTCATGAAACACTTGGCATCTTTGTACAGCTCATCATCAGATGATGTGGCACTTTCAGCCCAGTCTTTGGCTACCAGACTCTTCTCATTTCTGTTCACCTTCTCAGTCAGCTCAGCTACTTGTGCTTTCAAGGCTTTGTACTTAGTCTTGAGCTTAGAGTATTTTTCACCTCTTCCACCTTTGGCTGGCACAGCTTGAGCAGTTTCTTTGGATATACAATCACCAACCATATGTACAGTCTTGCCACACTTGTAACAAGTGACTTTGGACATATCAAATGGCTTCTTGGTCTTATCAGCTTGGCCACCTCTCCCTTTTCCTTTAAACTTGTTAAAGGATCTTCTTCTGATCCTTTCAGCCAACATAGCTACCTCATTAGCTAGTTCATCACCATCAGATTCACCACATTCAGATTCAGCACAAACAGAGTTAGGATTTGACATCACAGGAATATCATCATTAACATAAGGAATGATCTCATTACTAATTGAACTAGGGTGTTCAGTCATAGAAGCAACAAGTGCAGCAGCAGGCTGACTATAGGAATCACCCATAGCAATTAGTTTTTCAGCCTCTGAACATTCTTGGTTATGAAGCAAACCAAAAAGTCCAGGAAGATCAAGATCATGATAAACAGAACTTAATTTAACAGATGAAATATAGTTGTTCAATTTGGGTGGTAATGAATCAAGAAATTTGCTCTTTAAAACCTCATTTTTCTTATTAATGCCAACAGCAGCTAAATCATTTACCAAAGCATTAAAGCAGGTATGAGTGTCAGTTAAGGATTCATTTCTCAAAGAGAAAAATCTCTCATACCTCCTGGTCAATGTAGTAATTGTGGATTCCATGGAGGTAGAGCAACCCTCAAACATAACAGTCAATGTACCCCACATTTTCTTAGCTGTTGAACACATTTTAATTGAATGGTAAAGGTCTTTGGGCACAGCTTGGACAATGAAATTTCTAGCCTTCACATCCAAGTTTGCCAACCTCCTATCCTCATCCCCCCAATCTGCCTTGTCCTTAACAATAGATTTGACTGTGGCAGGAATGGTTGGTTGACCTTCCCTGACCACAGCTTCTACCACAATGGTTTGTGTAGGAACATAAGGACCATCCGCAAGGATGTCAGGCATATTGTTATCGATGGATTCAAGGAACAAAGACATTCTACCTTTCCACCCACTAAAATCATCTTTGTCAAACATGGGTGGTCGGGTTGAAGAACCATTATCAATATAAGATGACATTATGCTTTACTATAAATGAAAATATGCAAGGATCAAGTCAAGTTAATTCTCAACCACCGCTCTGATACCAATTGATACGTCCCACGGTGTATCAATATACCAAAGTATATTGAACACAGAACAGTTGTATAGGGGGGTGAATACAACTTTCCAATCTTTACAAACTTTTAAACACAAAACGTTTTAAGATTCAGATAAAGAATATCAAGCAAGTAAGTAAAGTGCAGGAATCATTAAAACAGTAAAGCAGTAAAGAAATCAAAACATTCTTGAACACAGATTGTTATTTTCAAATATAATCCTTTATTAAGAAATAATCTATACAAAGAATTACAGGGTTGTTGCGGAATAAAGATAGCCTATAGATATCTAAACAACCCTATAAAATGACAAACAACAATCAATTTGTTTCAGCTCAAGAGAATCAGCCCAAGCTGATCTCGTACAGACTAAGCTGTGTGTAAGAGCAGAGAAACTTGTGTGAAGAATGATTCTCAGGAAAATGCCACCCATATGCAATCCATGAATGAGGCTTTTATAGGCACAAGCGCTCCTTCATTAGGTGTCCGTTGCAGCTACGTGTTCTTCAATTAGTGGTTGATGAAGGAATAATCAATCATGCCTTTCATGGTACTTGTGGTCCCCCACGTACTGACGCACATTCTTCATCTACCAATAGGAGTATGGACACGCATATGTAGACAACCACCAACCTGGATCCTAGGATTCTTCCTAGTCACGTCATTTGTCCTTATCTTCAATCCAGGTAGTTATCTTCACTTGATTGTCAGACACAGATTGGGTCGTTTGTCAAGGCACCAATCTGCCTAAGTGTTTCCAAGCTGACTGCTAATCCCAAGCTGTCTTCCACTAACATCTTGGTCTTCTATCTTCAATCCTCCTCTTCGACTTGGACTGAATGCTAATACACTTTGATGCAGCTTGAATAACACTTGCTTCCATAAGATATTACAATTACAAGTATGAAGCGTGATCTGGGTCAGTGACAGATCGTAAGCTGTATCAGCTTAGTCTGACCCAGATCAGAGTATAAGAACCAAAAGATTACTAAGTGTTTATAGGTCAGATTTGTCATCATTAAATTTACAATTAACATTGGGACTCAACACTCCTGAAGCTGCTTCTCAGAATTTTAAGAAGTCTACTTATAAACAAGTGTTAAAAGAGGCAATCAGATCCGAAGAAGTCCTTCCTGATTATTTTCCATCCGAATTGACTGAAGAACAAAGAAGGTTTATTAATCGAGGATACTTCTTGAGGGATAAAGAAAGAATGGTTGCTCTTGGTGTTAAGCCAAAGGAGGCAGCCAAGAAGTCAAGATATCTGGAAGAAAGAGCATATCCTATATTTGTGGAGCTACCAAAGTTACCAAAACTAAGAGACCAGAGTTAGATTCTATGTACAAGTTTAAGGAAGCAAGGCAAGTTGAAGAATACAAAGAGCTTCTTAAACTCACCAAGCAGTACAATCCCAAGTTACTCGAAGAACAAAGAAATCACAAAATATTGGTGCTAGTCAGAGTGATTCTGATAAAAAGGGTTTCTATCTCTATTCCATGTTTTCATGTGAAAAGAGACAATAATAAGATGTATAGATTCACTGAAGCCCAGTTCAAGCTTTTGCCGGTTGATGACATTTTCTTTCTCTACAACCATTTCCTGAATGCAATGCAAAGATATCGTGAAGAAGTTATTGCTTTTGATGCTGTAAAAAGATACATGTCAAGCTGCATTCAATATGCTTCATTGGAAGATTTTCAGATAGGATTTGAAGTTGTCAAGAGGAAGATCAATGTTCCATATCCAGATCAAAGTCTTTACACCGCAGACATCGAACAGCTAAGTATTGGTCATATCATTGAAGAACCATCCTTCGGAGTTGTCTTTCTTAACAGTCGAAAGAAGAAGATTTTCATTCGCATGGATGAACTTGCTTCTTATTCTGATGGAACATTAGAGTTTTGCAAGAATGTTTTGTTATGCTTGAAAGAAGATGACGAAGATGAAAAGAAAAAGGAAGTATTTGATAAAGCAATCTCCAAGATTAACCAAAGACTTGAATACAGAGACAGCATTAGAATGATGAGAGAGGCAAAGAATGTTAAGAAGTCTAAGTATGTTGTACGTCGAAGAGGAGGTTGCTGGATCAAGTATGAGCCTAGTCATCTTCCAGGACCACAAAATATTCCACCAAGAAACTTTGAAGCAAACATGATTGTTCCAGATGATAGACCTGAAGGAGACAATTGGTTCTGGCATCCAAACAAAGACAGACCGAATACAAGAGCTTGAAGTTTTTCAAAGACTGGATATTTTTCACAAATCACTACTAAGGGGGAGATTGTTAGAAATATAATTAGTAGTAGGTGATTTGTATTTCTATTGTATGTTTGTACTTATAATGTAAATATCTAAGTATGGAAGGGGGCATAGTGTAATATGTGTATAGGTATATAAACCCCCTCCATTATGCATTTTGTAACCTTTTACCCCATAATACAATCCAATCTTTCCCTGACATCTCTACTTTCTCTCTCTACACTCTCTCACTAAAACCTCCATTAACACACACTAAAACACACACTAAAGCTCAAATTCTACTCTTTACATAACTTTTGATCCGTAAACCCAATCGAGTCATATGACCTATCGTTGGAATCGTGAGAAAGTCTATTTTCTTGTAATAACATTCATTTTGTATGAAACTTCCCCCATTTCTAAAAATGTCGAGTCAAAGTATCTTGTTTCTTAATCGGTAAAGTTGTAGAAGTGTTTAGGAGTTTGTGACTCGACTTAAACTTGCTGAACCAACTTGTTTAAGATTGTAGAGTTGACATTTATGATATTATGATATGCATTGATAGGTTGTGGACGCGTGGATTCCAATACTCGTGTATAATCTTGTATTAATCTCATACTAGCTTCTCTTGCTAATCGAGGTGAGTTCCGTAGCTCCCTACTCATTTGAGATTCGGGCTGAAAAGTGTAAACATACGTGCTTTATTGTTTGAGTGATTAGTTGATTTGCTTGAGTTACCATCCGTCTTATTGTTTGATTTGTTTGTTAACAAATTGATAGATATAATGACACGCTAGATTGATTCATGTATGATTGTGATAATGGTTGATTAATTTAGGATAGTAGTGCATACATGGAAGTCAGTTATGCCTTCAAAGGGTTTTAGATGTGGTGGGAAGGCTGCGGGTGACCCTATACAT
This sequence comes from Erigeron breviscapus, assembly GCA_034093135.1. Taxonomy (NCBI): domain Eukaryota; kingdom Viridiplantae; phylum Streptophyta; class Magnoliopsida; order Asterales; family Asteraceae; genus Erigeron; species Erigeron breviscapus. The sequence continues at coordinate 124,594,519 of CM067173.1, forward strand.
AAGCATCTAGGACTCATTGAAAGTAGAATCCTCCGAAGTGTATGTACGTATTGTTTAGGCTATTAGTTGATTGTTTGATTGATGTTGGAATTAGAGTTATATAGAATGCGGTTGGTAGTCTGAATCGAGATTGTGAACGCCACATTGGTCATTGTGATGACATGTATGCACTAATACTTATACGTCTATGGTGCGAGAAGCACGCTAGACACTCTTTGGTGCGAGATGCACAACGGTCATCCGAGTATATAGACGTATATATCTTGACGATTTTGAGATGCCACATTTGTCCATTGTGATGGCATGTGAGTATCGTTGCATAGATGACTCGATAGTCATACATTTCATATGCATCATGACATGATTATGCGTGTTGCACATACCTTGATATAGACATCACTTGTGCTTATTTATTTCACGCATTACTTATATGTTGTAACTGGTTGTGATTGAGATTGTAACGTTTAAAGGCTACTCTTATGTTATGTTTGCCTTTACTTATACTTGTTGTGATTAACGACAATGGTTCCTTGTGAACCATTCCTACGAACTCACCAACCTTGTGTTGACTATGCTTAGTACACTTTTCAGGTAACCAAGTTATTCCAAGGCAAGGAGTATGATTGATTGCTAGCTCGTGAACCCCAGGCATTGGACTTATATGAATCAAGGATTCATTGCCTACTTTTGCTTTATGCTTAGATCAGTAGTCATCTTTTGATGTTGTTTCTTTTGTAAACTTTGATGACTATTTATTTCTCATACTTTCTGTACTTGAATTATCTTGTTTATGGATTCACTGGATCCTTTGTTTGCATTTAGTTCATGTTCTACATTAATCTCACCTTGTGCTATATGATTTCCGTAATATTCCGAGCCTTGGCTTGGGGTGTTACAATTTTTGATACTTTTTTGTTAGTTTATTTGCATTTTTTTTTGGTTTTATTTTATTAGTATTTTATTTCTTTGTGGTTTTTAGAGTTTTCTCTTGAAGCTTTTTTTAATTGGTTTCTTCTTTGAGTTTTTCTTTTTAAATATTTATTTCTTTTTTGCTTCTTAGGAGTAAATATAAATATGATTTTGTGACTGTCGTATTGCCGTTAAAAAAAATGGATACCCGCGGCACCATAATTTTCCTTTAATTTGGTTTTTGGGTTTTATTTAAAAATATTTCTTGCCTTGGATTTCAAACTAAGTTTATGGTAACGTTATTAAAGAAATGACGGGCGGCCCCAAACTCCCTAGTATTATTAAAGATGCAAGTCATGAATAGTATCTATTTTGTTTTTACATGAGTTCTTAACATAAATAATAGATTTGTCAATTATATACACATAGAGGCCTTTGGTTGAGTTGGTCTGTACGTTGCTTTCTGTGTGAGAGGTCGAAGGTTTGAAATCTGCCACCCTCCTTTCCTTTTTCTTTTGAGGTCGGAGGTTCGAAATCTGTCACCCTCCTTTTTTTTTTCTTTTGGTTCAGTTTTTTGGGATTTAGAAATTTATATTTTGTCGTTTCATAATTTATTTTTATCTCACCTCCTATTTGTTTTTTGTTTATTGTCCCCTCCTGAAATTTACATGAATTTTTTTTATTTTGTTTTTATTGAAGTAAAAATTTATCCAAAGTAAAAAGTGTGAAATTTTAAAAATCAATAGTTTTAGGTGTGAACTTTCATATTTAATTTGACATACCACTTTTGTCTATAATCTTAAAAATCCATAATTTTCAGTGGACTAAAAGTGGTGTGACAAATTAAATATGAAAGTCCACACCTAAAATTGTGGATTTTTAAAACTTCTCACTTTTTGTTGTGGATAAATATCTACTCACTTCCAGTTCAATATATACATTTACACACATAAAAATGTGACAAATTTTTATAACTTGTACATGTTAATCAAAAGTGTGGATAATTGCAATATTTTTCATAGTGTAGGTATTCTTACACAATGATAAAGTAGTATATATATATATAGGAAAATGTTCATGTGAAAACCATTTAAAATTGAAAGAACTCTTTTATATTATAACTTGATGTTCATATGTGAATGGTATATGTGAACATATTTGTTCATATATGAACTATCAAGTTATACTTATAATTACCTATGTTCATATATGAATAATTCTTACATGAACCTTACCTTATATATATATATATTATATATATATGTTATATATATATATATATATAGGGGTGGGATAAATTGAGTCCAGCTTAATTTGAGTCCAAAAGGGTCCATGTAACTTACACATGTGTAAGTCGTGGTGGCGGTGGTCGCCGTCGCGAAAAATCATGGTGGTGGTCGGAGATGATGGTGGTGGTGGTAGGAGGTGGTTGGAATTTGAGGAGATGGAAGAAAATCAATGGACTCAAATTGGACTCAAAATAAGCTGGACTCATTTTATCTTTTCCCTATATATATATATATATATATTCATTTATTTATATATTATATTATATATAATATATATATATAATATATATATATATTTTTTATATAACCTTATATATAGCCGTTTTCACATGTGAACATAAACGTGAACAAATTCATTCACAAATTCACACAAGGCTATTTTGAAGGATTGAAAAAAAAAAATTATTATACAACATAATCTTTTATAACGGTTCACATGTAAATGAATTTTAAAACATATGATTTAATACCTAAATTAAAAATTATCAAGGTTCTTGTAAATAGAAAAGTTCTCGGAGTAAATAAAATCTATATAAAGTCTATATATATACAATAAGAAATAATCAACATTTGGCACGGTACCAATTATATATCTAAGTTGTAATATGAATGTGACAGTGATTGAGAATAAAGTGATATCTATAAATTGTTTCATTGGATTTATTGAAAAGTTCATAATATAACATTCATTTTTAGCAACTCGAAACCTAGCTTATGACTTCTACTACATCTTTCATAACATATTCCGAGTCCTACCAAATGATGAAATATACTTGCCTTAGAGCCCCATCATCTCGTGTGATAAATGTGCACCCCTCTTTTTACTGGTTTGCATGTTAGAAGCCGTAACATCTTTCTTCCAGCTTCTAAAACGACTTCTTTCAAACCAATGATGGTGCTAAAAAACGAGACAAAGCGTCAAACTACGGATTCGGATATTTATTTAGGGAGAATGGTTAACGATGGTTTTGTTTTCCGGCAGAAAATTCATATTAAATCATATGAAGTGACGCCAGATGCAACACCTACTATTGAAACAATTATGAATCATCTGCAGGTATGTATGTATGTATGTATGTATCTATGTATGTATGTATGTGTGTATGTATGTATGTATGTATGTATGTATGTATGTATGTATGTATGTATGTATGTATGTATGTATGTATGTATGTATGTATGTATGTATGTATGTATGTATGTATGTATGTATGTATGTATGTATGTATGTATGTATGTATGTATGTATGTATGTATGTATGTATGTATGTATGTATGTATGTATGTATGTATGTATGTATGTATGTATGTATGTATGTATGTATGTATGTATGTATGTATGTATGTATGTATGTATGTATGTATGTATGTATGTATGTATGTATGTATGTATGTATGTATGTATGTATGTATGTATGTATGTATGTATGTATGTATGTATGTATGTATGTATGTATGTATGTATGTATGTATGTATGTATGTATGTATGTATGTATGTATGTATGTATGTATGTATGTATGTATGTATGTATGTATGTATGTATGTATGTATGTATGTATGTATGTATGTATGTATGTATGTATGTATGTATGTATGTATGTATGTATGTATGTATGTATGTATGTACGTATGTATGTATGTATGTATGTATGTATGTATGTATGTATGTATGTATGTATGTATGTATGTATGTATGTATGTATGTATGTATGTATGTATGTATGTATGTATGTATGTATGTATGTATGTATGTATGTATGTATGTATGTATGTATGTATGTATGTATGTATGTATGTATGTATGTATGTATGTATGTATGTATGTATGTATGTATGTATGTATGTATGTATGTATGTATGTATGTATGTATGTATGTATGTATGTATGTATGTATGTATGTATGTATGTATGTATGTATGTATGTATGTATGTATGTATGTATGTATGTATGTATGTATGTATGTATGTATGTATGTATGTATGTATGTATGTATGTATGTATGTATGTATGTATGTATGTATGTATGTATGTATGTATGTATGTATGTATGTATGTATGTATGTATGTATGTATGTATGTATGTATGTATGTATGTATGTATGTATGTATGTATGTATGTATGTATGTATGTATGTATGTATGTATGTATGTATGTATGTATGTATGTATGTATGTATGTATGTATGTATGTATGTATGTATGTATGTATGTATGTATGTATGTATGTATGTATGTATGTATGTATGTATGTATGTATGTATGTATGTATGTATGTATGTATGTATTGATAAGTATGTATGTATGTATGTATGTATGTATGTATGTCTGCAGGTATGTATGTATGTATGTATGTATCTATATATTGGTGTAGATATGTATGTTTAGGAGGCTATTTGATTTCCTTGCATCTGAGCCCGTTGGACTACTGGGACGGGTACAATGGGTCATGCACAGTTCGTTTTGACACCAAGATCTATGAATATTGTTTTTAAACGTCTTGATTTTACTATTGAAATAAGGATTAACGACGCAAATTTTATCCCTTTTGCCATCTATTTTCTATGTAGAACCCATCATTGTGAACATTATTGGCTACAACCACCCTCCCTCCTCCCATAAAAAGAAAAGAAAAAAAAAATCTTCATTGTGAAATTAACATATACGAGTAGAAAATTTTAAACTATACTCCTCGAAATTCCTTTAAAGTTTTTGAACCAAATGGCCCCAAACTTGTTTGTTAATTTATAGGGTATAGGTAGGTATATGTGCATGAATTCAACTCACAATTTCAAGCTATACATTGATAGGAAACATCATGTAATCATTTAAAGGAAGTTGGAATCTCTCTTGATGGCTTTGGTACAACCCCGGAAATGGCTAGAAGGAATTTGTTCTGGGTGACGGCAAAGATGCAAGTGGTTGTCGATCGCTATCCAATATGGTATACTTATCACGGCTTTTATATACGTTGTTTGTATCTATCTCTCGTAATCATCTTCATTTTGATTGATGAACTTTGGTATGGTGAAAAACTTTATTATTATTATTATAGGGGTGATGTTGTTACAATCGATACATGGAAAGTGCCTCTTGGAAGAATTGGTTTGTGTTGTAATTGGACACTTTGTGAATCGAAAACAGGCGAGATTTTAATCCGAGCATCAAGGTATATAAAACAATCTTTCATGTACCAAATGTAGAACTGTTTTGTTTGTATTGATGAAGGTATTTATATTTTATGTATTTATATATACTTCCTGTGATATCTTCTAGTACTTGGGTAATGGTGAATAAAGAGACAAGAAAGTTATCCAAATTTCCGGATGAAGTTCGAGCAGAATTAGAGCAACACCTTATGAAAACACCCCCTATAGTCAAACATGATACTATAAAATGGTCAAAACAAGATGAGACCAGTGCTAGCCATGTACCCATAAAGGTTAGTTTAATTACATTATCTAACCTTCAATTTCTTTTTACGGCAAATTTAGCACAAAGAGAATTATATATATTTATATACTCAACTCCACTTATGCTATATATATATAGTTACATGACCTTTTTAATTCCTTGTATGTACAAATATATATATTTAGACAACATATTGGGATCTGGATGTTAACCAACATGTTAACAATGTGAAACATAGCGGGTGGATCATTGAGGTAGTTGGCCTATAATTAATTTAGAGTTAAATGCAGAAATGGTCCCTGTGGTTTTTCATTTTTTGCATCGGCAGTCCCTCACTAAACTTTTTAGCATCCATGATCCCTGGAGATATAGTTTTGTTGCAATCCCAGTTCAACTTAACGATTCCATCCATTATGCTCCGTTAGCTTACCCATGTGCCCCTCATGTGAGGATAATTTAGTCTTTTCGCACGTCCCACCTACCTTATATCCTCTTTTCACCTTCTCTCCTTACTGTCACACACTCTCTCTGGCCTCTATATTATATGTATGTATACCTAATTACCTACTGTTACTCTCTCCCTATATATACATATATCTTTTATATATCTAATAATTACTTCCAAATGGAAACACAAACCTCATATATTCTGTACAAATCTCATTAAACCATCCATTCATGGTCTTTTCAATTAATTCATCTGAAGGTTTTATTTAAGCAACATTAAAATGATTGAAGGAAAAAAGAAAAGTCACATCTTGATCAACATCAATACTGGGTTTTGAAGTTTCTTACAAAAAAGAAAAATAAACAAACATCAAAAAACAATCACGAAAAAAATGAGATGAACAGAGGTGTAGGATGAGGGATTGGATAAACCTAGAAATGATCATCAAAAACCCATCGGACAAAACGGAAGGGAAGTGAGTTAGGGATCGGAAAGGATTCGCCATCGGAAAACGAAAAGTATCCACAAATCACTGCCGCAACATCTCCGGTACGAATCTATCTATATATAATCGGTTTCAAGAAATGGATATGTATATATAAATGTATATATATTTGATTCATGTGTTGGTCCGAAACAACTTTGAAGATGAAAAAACTTCGATTAATTTTATTCCACCCAACCCGCTTCATTTTCACTTGCAAAAGTTAAGGCATTTAAGTATCATCATATTATGTATAGTATTTTTGTATATTGATTTTGGAAAAAGGTTAAAATAAATTGTATATTTATGGATAAGAACATCACGAGATGTGATGTTTGATTAATTTTGATTCATGTGATGTTTGATTTGTGGATTTTTATTTCATTGAACACTTTGATTTGGGGGTGTTGTTTATGGATTATTGTTGCGAGAAAAAGAAATAGATCTTGATATTTGTTGTTTGTATACATATTTATTATGTATGAGACAGAGACAAATATAAAATATAGATATATGGATGAGTGAAAATAATAAATATAGATTATGTTTGAAAATATTTGCGACAAGTCAAGAATGGTGAAAAGATGTGTTAAAAGACTAATTTATCCTCACATAAGGGGCACATGAGTGAGTTAACGGAGCATAATGGATGGAATCGTTAAGTTGGACTGAGATTGCAACAAAACTACATCTCCAGGGTTCATGGATGCTAAAAATTTTAGATAGGGACTACCGATACAAAACTCATTAATTTATATCAAAGTTGAATTACCCATACAACAATTATGACCCTTTTATTGTTATTGCAGAGTGTACCAAAGTCTATTATAGAAAACTATGAGCTTGCTAGCATGGCATTAGAATATTGTCATGAATGTAAGGAGGATTGCGTAATACGATCACACACTTCTGTAAATGTAGCTGACGCTATCAGTAACAGTTTTGTGTGCGACCACCTACTTCAACTTGAGACTCCGACAGGATGTGATGAAATCAGCAAAGGAAGGACTAAATGGCGCAGAAAAATTGGAAAAGTATCTAGATACCATAACGGTGGTTTGTCCCCAAATGGAAATGGAGGAGTATAAATTAGAAAATGGCAAATTGCCTAAAAGGAGGAATTATAAAGGGGTAATGCAACTTTTTCAAAATAAAAGGGGTCACTAATTAATTCCATACAAATAGAGGTGCTACTACAAAATTGATTGGTGACCCTTTTTATTGTTACATAAATTAACGTTACCTTTTTATTAAAAAAAAACAACATCATCCTTTTAAGTCAATTTGCCTTTTCAAAATTATTGATAGCTCGCATTGTTGATAATTTCATTGTTTCAATAAGACGCTAAGAACCCGGCCTTGGATCAAATGTCGAAATTCTTGATTTAAATGTTCTTGGCATTCTTTTATCTATCTTATGTTAAAACTGTATACAAGAACATATTAATACTGTTCATCATATGATATTGTATAATTTGTATATTTTTTATTGTTCAATTATGTAATTTGTAATTTGTACTATAATAAACATTATACTTTCCAACATATCCTTTCTCACTCTATCTAACTTACGTACAACTCTACTTTTACTTGTCTAATTACCTCAAAATATTGATTGAAAATTGGTATAAAGCAAAGCAACTACTATTAATCGATCCACGATGCAAATTAGAGTAATTGATAAGTTTTTCGCTAACTTTTATTGATTTTGATTCGGTTTGGAAGATTTCTAGCTACCGAGAATTTGAGTGAATTAGTGATTTTTTTTAATGAATTAGTGATCTTTTTGGACGACCGGATGAGGATTTATAAGCAAAAGATTGAAACATAACGGGTGGATCTTTGAGGTAAATGGTCTCACTTTCATTCCAAAGAACGATACATATCTATTTATCCATCCCACAACAATGGCCCTTCATGGTTAGACCATTTTTAACATTTCAATCTTTTTAACTACATGTTTTCATGATACTTAAGTACCATCTTCTCCACACCATTGTTTTCTCTTCCCCTTTACCTTCAAATTTTGAAACTCCATTATAACCCACAATATTTACAATATACTCAATCAAAATAAAATGAAACATTACAGATACTAAACGGCTATGATCTAGTATAACAAAAAAAACAAGAAGCCTGAAGAGTTATAGAGTTACAAACAATAATTTTAGTGGAAATAAGTATAAGTAGGACTGTCAATAATCGACTCCACTCGAAATTCGATTCAATAGTGACCTTAAAAATCAAGTTAAGGTTAGGTATTCTCGACCAGTGAATTTTCCATCCCAGCAACCAAATTCTTTCTAGATTTGGGTCTGAGTTGGTTTATTTGGTTGTCAAGTTTACTTGATCAAGTGATTGGAGTTTTTGCCTCTAGAAACAGAGGCCAGGGGTTTAATCATAATGCCCATCAAGGTTGTCTCTCTACCTTAGGTATGTAGCGGTAAGGTTGTCCGCATCTCCACCTCCTCCATATACCGACCCAAAAACTGTGAAAGACGATATAAGGTGTTACTTACTTACTAAGTTGAGCTGCCAATGCAACATCTTTTTAAAATATTATTTTTATATATAATACCACAATTGCTCTCAAATAAGTAACATCATGCATTGAATAAGGACATATGGTGGTGAGGTATGGTCTATGGATGATACTCATGTAAAGCTCATACTGTCCAAAAGAAAAAAAGAAAAAAACAACGATAATTTAATGTAACCTCCTAGTAAAAATATAAATATAACGAGCATGGTACCCGCGCAATGCGGCGGCGGTAACGGCGACGGCGGTTTAGTGGTGTTGGTGACGGGTGGTGATGACATCGACAATTGGTGTCGAGTGATGTAAGTTGATGTAAAGATAATAGTGGAAATATTTTATAAAATAAGGACTTAGAATGTAAATTAGCAAGATAAGGGTTTGGAGTGTAAATTAGTTCATTAAGGGCAAATTTGGTAATCTCTAATAACCTTTTCCATAGGGGTGGGCAATTTCGTACTTTCGTATGTAACTATTGTGTAACACTTTTTATTTTTAGGGGGTGAATATCCTTTGTAAAAGAGTATAGATGTAAGATGTGTGTGCATTGTGTCCCAGCCAAGCTAATGGAGTTTAGTAGCCTTGTGTTCATTGTGCGTTTGGACACAAAAGAAAAACCCCAAAGGATTTTGGGCTTACACGGTAACTCTTGGCCCATCAGAAAATCTTCGCCCATATGATTGATGTGTATATATGTCTCCGCAAACCACAATCGACCCATTTGATAATCTAACTTGTCAAACCATGTATTATTAATCAAGTAACAGATTATATGTTTGAGTTGATACAGGACGGGTTGAGGTTAACAGATTATATGTTTGAGTTGAAATTTTTGACCTGAAATCAACCTGATTAACAACCCTAATTAAACTAGTGGAGGATCTTCATGGAAAGATGGGTATGCAATTGTATACCCTTCGACACAAATTACTAGTGTTAATAATGTTAACTTCTATTTATATGTGAAACAATTATTGAGTGCATATCTTCACAAAAATTACTGCATACCTTCAACCAAACGGGAAAAAAAAAGCATTTAACTGAATTTATTTATCCAAACTTTCAAACTTGGTGGTAGTACTAATAGCTGACTGAGGATAAGTAGTAAAACTCGAGGTTTCGATTTTTGACAGGGGCTCACATATTATGGTTATCCGATATTATTTCATTAACTTAAGAAAGGTTTATTTATGTTTCTGTGTAATCGAAATAGATACACTTACATTATCAAAAACTTCCTTAGTCGATTGTTTTCAAATTATAACGAACATTAATCATGTTTGATTATCATGATTGGTTAGTATGACATCAATCATACCAATTTAAAAACATGTTTTGATCAAGTCTTCAACGAACTACATGTCATGGTACAAATAACATTAATAAGAGCAATCTTGGGTTAGCCGACTTATTAAAAATAAATATTTGGGAGTAATTATTGAAATAATAACACGTTTAGCCACTAAGTAAATAACATTATAAAAGTACAAACATTAATCCTAGGTACAATAATTCATGATATCCCAATCATAACCCACAAATAACATAAAAAGCATAACCCCACACCCCAAATAATACAACCCAACTAGTACCCAAACATATCTGCAGCTGAAGCCATAATTGGTTGTTGATTGACATACATCATATTCTCCATGTAATCAAACTCAAACAACCCATTAGTAGTACTACCACCACTACAATATTGATTAGTTGTACTAATAGTATTTGTGTTCATATTATTTATAATCTCATTAAGTGAGTTCAACCTTTGGCTAAGTTCATTTACTTGAGTCCTCAACACGGAATTTTCGGCTTCAATTTTAATAGTTTGTTCGGTTGTAAGATTGATCGTGGTTCGAATCTGGATGTTATCGTTCTTGATCTTGGTTGATTCAGCAATCAAATCATCGATATGTTTTTGTTTTCTCATCCTTGATCTACGTGCTGATTCACGGTTAGATTCCATTCTTTTTCTCTTTCTTTGATCCATCAGTCCGTCGTCAGACTGATGGATCTGAGATGAATTTCCACTTGAAGAAACCATTTGATCTTTATTTTCCCTTTTTCCTTATAAAAACACAATATATAAAATGTAAACTCACACTCTATAGGTTAATGGGACGTGATACAATATGGGCTACACGGGATATCTAGTTATAAGTCTAAAATTGAATAAAAGAAGGTTTAAAAGTTGTAACTAATATAGAGGATCTAAACAATGTTATTAATTTCTGAGAAAACGTAAAACCAATAAAGAAAGACAACGGAAAAGGATTGAACAAGATGAATCCGGCGAACAAGTGTGGAATTTATCATAAAACCGGAACGGAGTATTTCACAAAGAGCGGGAGACATTAATCTTTAACATCCATGCATATAAAAAAATTAAGTATGAAGATGATGTGATTAGAACAAGGAAATAAAAAAGTTTGGACACTATAGAGGAAAATGAGAAATGAAAGAGGTTTTGTAAGTAGGAAATGGGGTTGATTATATAGGGGAAAAAACAAGGGTGAAATGGTTGAATCAAATATATAAAAATATACTCGTAAAAGATATACATAAAAAAGGTAGAAAAGAAAGAGATAGTTGAGGGTATCTAGGAAGGTGACGAAAGTGAAATAGTAACAATAGTTGGTGGGCAAAAGCAAACAAAGTTGAGGGTACCAAGTACCAACATGATATCAACGTGCCATCTTGATTTCTTCACCCATGTATATTTCACTTTTTCTTTGGTTTTCCTTTTCTCTTTTTCTTTTAAACAAATTTATTCTAATTTGTTCAATTCATTTATTCAAAAATCAAAAAATTGAGATAAAGGATTACGAATTAAGACCAAAACATGACAACTATGTTAATTAAATGTGAATTAATAATCATAACATATGGGTAAATGAATAAAGTTTTTTTTTTAAAACTTTTTATTAATAAAATATGCAACGGTTGAAAAGATATCAACCTGTAGGTACAAAAGAGGGTTACATCGCGTTTAGCGGATTCTTAAGCCAATCGATCCAAGAAATGCTAGACTTTTTACATCTACTTGAAAACCATAAGTACGAGTACGAAACAATTGAATCAAAGAGAGAATCCTTTTTGAACTTTCCCGGTGAGAAGACTTCTCCATTTCTGAATTTCCAGATTATCCACCATCCGCAAAAAAATATCAACTGAATGACTCTCTTCTTCAGAGAAGTAGTTTTCAAGTCTTCGACCCATTGAAGTAAATCATTAGGACATGAAGGGTTCATTGCTGGAAGTTCCAGCCATCTAGATATCAAACTCCAAACAGAAACAGCAAGTGGACAAGCAGCGAACACATGAGTTGAGGATTCCACAGCACCATCACATAACGGGCAGAGGATGGTCTCAACATCGATACCTTTGTTCGAGAGATTAATCCTAGTCGGAATGGCGTTGAGCATAACTCTCCAGACATGTATATTGACTTTCCTGGGTGCAAACTTGTTCCACGTCGTGCTTGTATTATCAGGTAGGTTGTTTTTATCAATTAGCAACCTAACTTGTTTGACATTAAAATCATTCACCCCTTCCAATTGCCAGATCCATTGGTCGTGACTTTCACCAAGAGTAATGTTATTTAATAAAGACCTAAGCTCCATCCATTCAGACTCTTCTGCCCCACCCCTAACTGCTCTACGCCAATCTGCATTGAATCCCTCGTTTCCCCATCGCTCATCAACCTTGCATAGTTTCGAATTTTCCAGTCTATATAGGCGTGGGAACTTGTTTGCCAAGACTGAATCTCCAATCCATTTGTCCAACCAGAAAAGGGTATTACTACCGTTGCCAACTTTTTTTGAAATGGTATTAAAAGTAACAATACCTGATGCAGCAAGTTCTTTAAATACTTCAATAATGCCATGCCATGTTCCTGATTTTGTGACACACGTAGATGTCCAAGAATTAAAAGATGAAGGTTTGTATATATTGTCAATGACTTTAACCCATAAAGCATCCGGGTTATTTACGTATCTCCAAATCCATTTATACAATAGACTCCGGTTTAGCGAATCAAGAGAACCGATTCCCAAACCTCCTTGATCTTTATTTGCTAGAATTGTGTCCCATTTGACCCAATGCATCTTCCTATGATCTTCATTACCACCCCAAAAAAAATTCGCACGTAGCGATTCGAGCTTTTTTCTAACTGTCACTGGTAAACGAAATATCGACATGTAGTAAGTACCAAGTGCACCCAAAACAGAGGAAACCAAAGTCGATCTGCCACCAATAGACAAGAGATTTGCTTTCCATTTTGACAATCTTTTTGAAAATTTTTCAATTATAGCTTTCCATGATTCAATTCTGGACATGTGTGCCCCCACAGGAATTCCCAAATACGTAAATGGAAAAGTATCTTTACTACATCCCATCTTCCTTGCAAAATTTTCAACCTCAACACCTCTTACATTTACACCATAGATTTTTGACTTAAGTAGATTTAAGCGCAAACCAGAGGTTAGGAAGAAACATTCAAACATAATCTTAACGTTAATGAGATTATCAACTGACCATTCTCCCATGAATAGAACATCATCTGCATATATTAAGTGAGAGAGGGATAAGTTACCAACCTGTAATCCACGTACATGACCAGCATTTTTCATGTCTTCAATAATCACGTGAAGACCTTCCATAGCAATGGCAAACAAGAAAGGAGCTATGGGATCTCCTTGTCGGAGCCCTCTTTCATGCTTGAACTCTTTTGTTGGACTCCCATTAATGAGAATAGACGACCGAGCAGAAGAAATACATGCAGATATCCACAAAATCCACCGTCTACCAAAACCCATAAAAGACATAATCGACAATAAGTAATCCCAATCGAGAGAGTCATATGCTTTCGCGATGTCCAACTTTAAAAACATTGCTTTTCATTTCTTCTTTTTATACCATTCAAGCACTTCATTCAAAATTAGTGGCCCATCAAGAATGTTACGACTTTTTAAATATGCTGATTGAGACGAACTAATCACCGAATCTAAGACTTTTGCAAGCCTATTTGCCAAGATTTTGGCAATGATTTTGTATTGGACACCAATGAGGCTAATTGGCCGAAACTCGTCTGGAGTAATAGGATTAGATACCTTGGGAATGAGAGTTATGAAAGCAGAATTACAACCCGGGGGGATAAAACCTGTCTGAAAAAATCGACTGACAAAACTGATTATGTCATCTTTAAGGAGATCCCAAAATTGTTTTATGAACCCAAAAGTGAACCCGTCCGGTCCTGGCGATTTTTCACTACCACACTCCCAAATAGCCTCTTTCACTTCCTGTTCAGTTACATCTTTCTCAAGGTCAACCGCTTGGCTAGATGATAATGATTTGAATATAGAACTTCTCTTGTTCATCTTTATGTGAGCTTGCTTCTTGTATTTCGTAGAAAAATAATCCAAGAAAACGTTCATAACCGAATTCGGATCATTCAGCCATATTCCACTCTTCTTGAAAAAGTTTTTCATATTTAAATTATTGAAAAATCTGAAATTTTACTTTTATCCACATGCATACAACAATCATTCCGTAGCCATTTTCAGATATTTCCCATAAATGCCCTTAATATTTTACCAAATCAATGTCAAACATAAAACCTTTTATAAAGATAAGAGATGTCATAACTATAACCACAACATCAACATATATGATAATATCTTTAGGACTACTGGTCCCCATATTTACTAATATCTTTTATTAAAAATGCCAATATTTACTTTTGATAGTCGAGTATAGCTTGTGTGTTAGACTCTATAGGGTGACTGTTGAAAAGATATAAGATAAACTAAGAATAATAAACTTAAATAAGTCACCAAGAGTGAAATATCCACATTACCCATATGTCTGTTGGCAAGTCAGAACATGATCTATATATTTGGGAGGTCAACTAACGCTGTGTTATACCGAAGTGATGACTAAAATAAAATTTGATTTTCAAAATGTAATATGATGCAATCGCGATTCTTTTTATGAATTTCATGTCCCTGCCATGAACCAATTATTGTTCTTCGAATTTCAAATTACAAATGTCAAAAAATATATTAAAAGAGAACCGAAATATTTTCAATTAATTATGCAATAATACGAACCATCATATCATTTTAAGGCTTACTAAAAGACAAACCAAGATTAAAAAATTAAGAGTAATTAGTGATGGTGCATTTCCTAACTAAAGTCGATCTTAAATTCTTAATTGTCCATCCTTCCTTTAGAGAAAACGTCATTGCATACGCACACACAATTAAACTGTATTAGTCATGATACGACAAAACTAAGTGCCTAAAAGCTAATTAGCAACTTGTAATATTTATTTGACTAATTATTTATCATGTTAAGTTACTAGGTTATTTATTATACTAATTAATTTCAATTACATGAGCCACCAAAAAAATTAATAAAGAAAGCTATCTCTTTAAGAAAGAAAAATATTTGGTAACTAACGACACGAGAGAATTTAGTATATAAATTTGTTAAGTTGTTCATATGGTATAAGCTATAACTAACATTACCTATTTTCTGCGCGCTACCCAAAGGTTACCTATTGAGAAAAATTACTTCTTAGGTCGTGACGTTAGATAACCAATGTCCAACAAACAGAGACGGTACCAAAAAAAATCTCAAAGTAACAAATTTAAAAAAATTCATAAAAAAAAAAATAAAAGGGGCAAAATGTTAAAATAAAAATTTTAAAAATTTATAAAAAACTTAAAAATACATGATAAAATTAAATTTTGAGGCGGAACTCTTGGCCCCTTTTGGTACCGCCGCTGCCAACAAAACCACCGGTTCAAAGGAAAACCCACTGCCCAAATCTCATTACAATAAAACGTGTCCTGAATCAATCTGAACTTGAATCCTATAGTCATAAATTTATCTCCTTATTTGCCCATGTCAATTATCTTTAATTTTTTCTCCTAGTTAATATTTAAATATTTGATCGAGCCGTGTCATCTAACACTTTGATATCAGCAGTTTTATTTGTTTAAAATTGGATTAAAGCTAGAATGTATATATTTTATATGATCTACAATTTGAAGGATAAACATAATATTATTTAGTTTGTGATTTTTGTATGATGTGATAGTAGTTAAGATACTAATAAACGTGTTGATAAACTATTAAGTTTATTAGGTGTATTTTATAACCTTTAGTAACTACTATATTATTAAAGGGTAATTAGATCGGAACTCTTTGATCCCATGTATCTAAATGTACCCACTAATCTTTTAATCAGGCTAGTGTTCAGATGATACTCAACTATTTAATAATTCGTTGATTATCACAAATTTGTCTTTGGCTAGACTCATACCTAGAATCTCTCCTGAGAAATGACGGGGCCGGTGGCCATTGGCTATTACCAATTACTTCACATATGAGAGAGTTGGATTATATCAAGAAGTATGTAACACTTCGAGCTAGGGCTCGAGATATCACGGAAATTATATAACACAAGGTGCAGGAGCGGATCTATATATACTTTAGGGGGGTCAATGGACCACCCTTACACAAAAATTTTTTTAACAGAGCCCATATAAGTTTTTTATGGAACCTCCTTACTAATTTTGAATGAACCCCATTAGATTTGATGAAGAAAAAAAGGAAACAAGTATCATCTTTTTTCCTTTTCTTAGTTTGATCTGATGCCGATTCCAAACATAAAGTGCTGCATTTCTATTTTCTCCGGCGTACATTATAGTTGCTATTTGTTTGAGTTCTTCTCTTTTCAGCTTTTCCTTGTGATACTTGATAAATTGATAAGGGTTTCATGATTTAGGGTTTTTCATTTATTGTTATTTTGAGTAAATATTTGTGGGTGATGAATATTGTTAGTGAAATGAGAAAATAAAAAAAAACAGAGTGCAATGTTCCACCGCTAATCCGTCGTAAGTTAATAAGAAAGATGATAGGTATTTTGTTCATTTGATGTGCATGATAAGTAAATAAGAAAAAAATGAGTATTTGAGTAAAGATAAAGAAGAAATATAAAATATAGCATGTGGTTATCATATACTTACACACTTGCAATTTTTATATTGAGATTGTGACTTGTAACAGTGGGTCTATAGGCTATATGGCTAATTTGGCTATATTAACTTCTTTTTTTCACTTTAACATTCTACATCAACTTTTTATATCTATTTATCTTATCAATTACAATATAAAGGTGAATTTTTGAATAAAAACTAATATGGGCAACAAAATTATGGTTTAGTGTCATGCATTTGGTAATGAGGAAATTGTGACGAAGTTATAAAGTTTAAAACATCGTTGAGTAGTATGGTAACATTATTACTTTTTAATAGTACCATTATTTTAAGTGCTTGTTTGCATTTGTGACCCGATTGATCGACCCGACCCATTTTAGATTTTTTTTTTTCCGTCTTAACTAAGTTATCGTGATAATCTTAAGGACCCCCATGACTTGAAATCCTAGATCCGTCACTGACAAGGTGGAATTAATGTAGAACATGAACTAAATGCAAATAAAGGATCCGGTGGATCCATAAATTAGTTATTTCAAGTACAAAATGCATAAGGAGCAAGTAACCATCAAAGTTTACAAAATAATCATCAAAAGATGGCTATCGATCCTAAGCATAATGCAAAAGTAAGCAAATGAATCCTTGATCCATGTAAGTCCAATGCCCGGGTTCAAAAGCAAGCAATCAATCATACTTCACGCCCTGGATTAACCTGATTACCTGAAAAGTGTACTAAACAAGTCAACACGAGGTTGGTGAGTTCGTAGTAATGGTTCACGAGGAACCATCGTCAAATAATCACAATAAGTGTAAGTAAAGGCAAATGATAACTTACAAGTGGCTTTTAAGTATCACAATATCAAACACATCAAGATTACACGTTGATTGATCAAATAATCGCACTATGGCTCAACCGAAGGTATGAGTGGGGTTTTGGGGTATTTGTTGGCGATTCCCTTCCGGTCAGAGGGTCGTAGGCCGCTTTACGCCTATGATTGTTTACTCTCAGCCGTTAATGAGACTGAGGGTTTATTTACGGAGGTCGGATGTATTGGTGATTAGGGTTTTAGTATGTCGAATGGTGGTGAATGAATGTTATCTTTGCCGTATGGCATCTCCTCTTTATATAGAGGGTAAAAGCCTTGGAGAGGAAGATAGGGATTTAGGGTAAATCTCTTCCTCTTTCGTGATATATCCTAAGTAAGGAAGATATATCTAGGACTCTTTAGGCCGTGTCCTAGTTTATAGGAACGTCTGATTTCGTTCCCTTATGGGGAGGTCGGATAAGTATGGGATAGATTTATGCGTATCCGTTCCTTATTGTCTTGAGAGCTCCGGAATTACGGAGGTATACATCGTAGCTTCGGCTACGGATAGGTCTGCTTGGTATAATTGATTAGTACCTTCGCCGCTTACGAAGGGTCCTTCGTATCCAGGATGCTATACGGAGGTAAAGCTCCGTATATGGTATATCATCAAGCCCCCCAGTCTGATGGGAGAGTCTATCTGTAGAATATCGCATTAGACTTCAAAAATAAAAATAAATAAATAAATAAGAGCATACCTGCGTAACCGGGGCTTCGAAAAAGCTATGGTTTTGGATGCTCCGTTTCTTCTCCGGAGCTCTTTGTGGGGGTAAAATTGTCATTTTACTATGCCGCGTATATATCCCATCAAGAGTTTAATTCGTGCGCGCTTATCCCGCGGAGAAAACCAATCGACGGTTCGGGTGGGTTATGCGCCGGTTTTTCAAACCATCCTTTTTGTCCCCTATTTAATTTGTTTGACGGCTCCGAAGATTTTTCTTTTCCACTTCTTTTGCAACTGCTCTCCCTTCCTAACTCTTCTTCTCTTCAGAGTTAATTGTTCCTCTCATTCGATCTTCTTCACACGTATGGATCGTAACCATTTTCGCATCATTAGTACCACATATTCGGAGATGACGGAGGACGATGTTGCGTGTTTTGTTAATGCTTCTTCCGCCCTACCGATCCTGAGATTAGGGTTCCGGGACGGGCATAATCGATTCTTGATGCGCCTCCTGGCTTTGTAGGTATGTATACCGCTCCCTTTTCCGGTGGTAATCTTAGGTTTCCTTTATCCCCTTGGTTATTAAGGATACTTGATTTCCACGATCTATATTTGTCTGCGGTGCATCCTTTAGCGATTACGATGATAATGTCATTTATCATAGTTTGTCGTGCATACGAGGTAGAGCCTAGGATAAGTGTTTTTCGATACTTCTTTAGGCTTGGTGTTCATGATGGTTGGGTTATAGTGGTGGAGAGACCTGGTAGGTTATTTTTTAATGTAGGGGATTCTGATATGTTGAACTGGAGGCCTGGGTTTTTGTTTTTTAGCGAAGAATACATTCCTCCGCTATATAGGGATTTGTTGGATACGAGTAGGTTGGTGTTGGGGATGTCTTTTAAGGACAATGTCCATGACTGGGTTACTCTTGATAATGAGTTGGTCCGTCAGGTGCATAGGTCTCCATTTGAGTTGGTCACTTATCCCTCTGTGATCCTGTATCTTTGTGGGATTACCATGTCGTGGGAGGGTTCTCCTGATCAGCCTGTCTTGATATGGTGATGTGAAGGTACCATCTTTTGTTGCTTCTTCTGTTGATTTCATTATGTTGCTTTCTTTTTCTTTTGACATTTTCACGTTGTATTTGCAGAGTTGACACTCAGGGAGGCTGTGACCATGAATCCTCGAGGCATGGTTGTTGGTAGGAGGCCTTTGTCTCTTTCGGATGGGGAGGGTCCCCTTTTTGATGGTCTTGATGTTTCTGAGCCTCCTCCGAAGAGGCAGAGGGTGAGGGATGGCCCATCTGCTTCAACGGACCCTATGGCTGCAGGTCCTTCTGTCATTATCCTTGATTCTTCTCCCATAAGAGATGAAGTTGTTGTTGCTACTGCTGCTCCAGTTTCTAATGCTGATCAAGGTACTTGTTTTTCCCATACTCTGTTATTTGTGTTCGCATAAATCTGATTTGTATGCTTTTTCTTTATTTAGCTGGGACTTCTGATCCCGGACGGAGGCCTGGGAAAGAGCCAGTTGATGAAACTGGAGCTACTACAACTGGAGCTAGAGCTTCCACAGCTGGAGCTGGAGCCACAATTGGTAAGTGGCTGGATATTACGTGGATATTTCAGTTGTTGTTCCCCTTTTTCGTATTACTTATTGCAATTCTTTGTAATAATTTTTTTTCCAGGGGTTCCTCTTCAGAGTGAATTGCCTGATCCTCAGCTTTGCCGAATGAGTCTGGATATGTGGTTCCTTATCACCTTAGGACCATGCTGGATACCATGCCTGCTCAGAGGCTTGCTGAGATGACTAACCAGGCTCTGTTTGCGCTGGTATGATTGGTTCGGCCAGTAATGCCAGAGTGCACTATCTGGAAGAAGATCTGCAGAGGCACAGGGCGGAGTTGGCTTCTCTGAGGGCTGCTCCGTCTGCCGGTGGTGATTCTTCTTAGGTTGATTCTTTGCGGAGGGAGCTTGCTGATTCTCAGGAGGCTTTGTCCCTTACTACGCAAAGTTTGGATGCTGCTCATGAGAGAATTTCTGCTCTTGTTTCTGCCGGGCCTGCTGCAGTGATCAATAGATTGGAGTTGGAGTTGGAAGATTCAAGGAACTTCATGCGTCAGGTTATTTCTGGCATTATTCCCCATGTCTTCCGAATGTTGATGGCGAGTCCTGAGTTTGATCAGAGTCTTGATGAGCTAATCGAGGCTAACCGGCTGATTCAAGAGCTTTACTGCTTTTCCGTATGGAGAGTCGTGGGCAGGTTGTCTTGGCTGGGAATAGGGAGAGGCTTCTTGGTACTGAGGAGAGGATCGTTGCTGCTGAGGAGGCCTTAAGGAGGATTTCTTTTCCTTATATCCAGCAGATTTCTTCAAATCCCGATGCTTCGGTGTCTGATCTTTATAACATTAGGCCTCAGGGAATGTAAACTGTTTGATCCTCTGTACTCTGTACATATATTTTTTGATGCCCATTGTAAATGACTTGCTCTTCTTTTTTGCTTCTTGTCTCTGTTTGTGCCGCCATTGCTTCACTTCATCCAGAGCTTATCATTCTGCATTCTTTCATGGGAAAGTGATGTCTTTTGTTTTGTTTATGCTTATACATTCTCTAAAAGAATGTCTTATGCATTAATGCTTATGCACTTCAATCATAAGGAAGGAGTGACTTATGCATTATATTCATGGGTTATTACCTCATGATTGTGTTTGAAAAGTCTTATGGGCGTCCCCTTAACAATTCAAAAGTTGAAAAAATTTTATGCGCATTTATGGAATTATTACGATCGTTTTATAATTTTGCGGGAGCTTATAAGTACATGGCAGGAGGATTTTACAAAAAAAAAATTTTGTATTGTTCCTAGCTGCTACTTTTGTGCTGCCCTGTTGCTCCGTTAATTTGGCTTATCCCGGGGGCAAATTATGCTCCAACCGGTCTTAATGCCTGCCGGAGTCTTTGTTGTATGGATTTCTGCATCCTCCGCTGGTCCGGAGTTGTCTGTCCTTTCTTCTTCGAAGGATCCTTCTGCTGCGGTTTCGAGTTGTCCTCTTGGTCCTTTTTGAATTATTCTTCTGTTGCGTTTGTACCACGGTACGGAGCTCTCACCTTTTGTATCCTTGGTGAATGAAGAGAGCAATGTTTGCATCCCTCCATGAGATTTGTACTGAACGCAACCGTGTATCGTGGATGCTATCATGTGGAATTTCCTCATTCCTTCTCTACCCAGGAGCATATCATAGGGCGAGTTTGCCTTTATTACGACTGCCAAAATTTTTGCGGTTCTTCGCCAGGGGAATCCTCCGATAGTGGCGTCCAGCCATATTTCTCCCAAAGGGCGGATGCGCTCACTGGCGAACCCTACCACCTCTGTGTCCAGTGGGGTAATTGTTTCTCGCAGTTTCTTTGGTAGTCGGAGGAAACTTTTCTCGTAGATTATGTCTCGTCCACTTCCTGTATCCACCTGTGTGTTCTTCAGGCATACACTGCCTATGTTTACTTTTATTAGCACCGGTTTTATCGATGCCTTGTCATCTAATTCACCGAAGTGATAGTGTTGCGGTCCCTTCCGGACCAAGGTATTCGATAGTATCCTCCTCCGGTGCTCTTCCAGTTCTGCTTCTTCGAAGCTTGTTCTGCTTCTTTTCACCAGATGTGCCAGCTTGTTTTCTCTTGCCGCGTTGTCTATCTGTCTTAATAACTCTCTGCAGTAATCCGTACTGTGCCCATATCCGTTGTGAAAACAACAGAATTTATCTAGGTTTTTGGTTCCTCTTCCGGATAACGGCAGTGGTCTGACAAATGTTTTTGCTATCTCCTCGGATGACAGGATTTCCGACGGAGTTTTCCGAAGATTACTAATTGTTCTTTTGTAGCTGTTGGTCCTACTGTATGTGGGGTAGGATTCGTCCACTGCTACGTCCTCGATTGGCTCGGTTGGCTTCCCATTCTTCTTTATCATCCTTTTCCATTTAGCCATGGATTTCGCCGCTATTTCTTCTGCACTTTTCCACTCATTGAACGTGTCTACCAGTTCTGCATAGCTTTTTGGCTTGCTGAGGCATAAATGCCGTATTAATTCCTTCGATCGGAGGCCATGTATGGCCCAGATATCCTTTCTTCTTCTGATATGCGTACCAGGTTTCGAGTACTGTCCCCATATCGTTTTAAGAAGTCTTCTGCCTCTTCTTCTTCTTCTTCTTCTTCTTGTTCTTCTTCTTCTTCTTCTTCTTCTTCTTCTTCTTCCTGTTTTATGTCGTGTGCAATAGGTGGGGTCCGAATTCTTCTCTCAATTTGAATTTGAAGTCTTTATCACTTTGTATACTTTCTTCGGGTAGGCTTTCAAGCCATCTCCTTGTTTTTCCGTGTAGGAGGTAGAGAATGACATGGCAGATCGTCGGGCCACTCCATCCCTCTATCTTTGCCGCTTCGTCGACATTCCTGAGGAACTCATCGACATCGGAGGTACCATCGTACCAGGGTAGTTCTTGGATTTCCAATATCTTCACCGGAGGTACATGTTGGCGTAAATCCCTTGCGAACTGTAGGCATGACCCTTTGTATTTAGGCTCTGCTCCCTTTTCTTCAACCTTGTCCCTTTCGACTCCGGTTGTTGTGCTTGCCTTAAGATACTGTGGGGTCATTATACCATATGGGTAATACCATAATGCCTGCATGTTTCCCGGGTAGCTTCCCCCAAAGGGTGGCGTTCCCATGTACTGGATCTGTGGCCCTCCGTACGGGTAAAAATATCCTCCATAGTAGCACGATGGATGTGTTCCTGGCGACAGATACGTCCATGGTCCAGGCGTTGTCTGCATGGCGCCCGCCGCTGTTGTCCCAACGGAGGTCTCTTGGTAAGTCGGGTACAGCGGGTACGCTTGCATTGGACTTTTTACTGTTCTGGGATCTCTTTTTCTGTCTCTTGTTTCCTTCTTCTCGTTCAGATCCTTTCCCGTTGGCTTCTGTCTGCTTATGTCTGATGTCATGGGACCGTCTCCGTTATTTTGGGCCTGGTCTCCATCTTCTTTCTGAAGTTCCTGTGCCACCGAAGTCGCTTTGTGTGGTGCATACAAGGTGCGGTACAGCGTCCTTCTCCGGCTCTGGGACTGGACTTCTTTCGGTGTTACCCTCCTTTATATCGAAGATGCCGTCTGCTGCCTTGCTTAATGACATTATCTGGCAGGCCGGCTGACCTGCCATCTGGTCATCTTGCAATTGGTGGCTGCTTTTGGTTTCTTGCTCGTCTGGGGAGCTAATCCTCCCGACCAAGAGGGTTTCATCATCGTCCTTTCCTTGGTCACAGGCGATATCTGACTTGTATTGTTTCGGAAGGGGATTGAGGTTTGACATAATGCTTCTTGTTTTGATCGTGGTTAGATTCGATTTTCAGAGTAGAGGTCCCACGGATGGCGCCAATTTGATTGATCAAATAATCGCACTATGACTCAACCGAAGGTGTGAGTGGGGTTTTGGGGTATTTGTTGGCGATTCCCTTCCGGTCAGAGGGCCGTAGGCCGCTTTACGCCTATGATTGTTTACTCTCAGCCGTTAATGAGACTGAGGGTTTATTTACGGAGGTCGGATGTATTGGTGATTAGGGTTTTAGTATGTCGAATGGTGGTGAATGAATGTTATCTTTGCCGTATGGCATCTCCTCTCTATATAGAGGGTAAAAGCCTTGGAGAGGAAGATAGGGATTTAGGGTAAATCTCTTCCTCTTTCGTGATATATCCTAAGTAAGGAAGATATATCTAGGACTCTTTAGGCCGTGTCCTAGTTTATAGGAACGTCTGATTTCGTTCCCTTATGGGGAGGTCGGATAAGTATGGGATAGATTTATGCGTATCCGTTCCTTATTGTCTTGAGAGCTCCGGAATTACGGAGGTATACATCGTAGCTTCGGCTACGGATAGGTCTGCTTGGTATAATTGATTAGTACCTTCGCCGCTTACGAAGGGTCCTTCGTATCCAGGATGCTATACGGAGGTAAAGCTCCGTATATGGTATATCATCACACGTCATAAAGTAAAAGCGTGTAATAAATAAGCACAAGTGATGTAAATAACATGATATGTGCCGTATGCAAGTCAATGTCATAATGCACATCATAAGTGTGACCATTAAGTCATCAATGCAACGATACTCACATGTCATCCCAATGAACAATGTGGCATCTCAAAAACATCGATGTATATATGTCTATATACCCGGGGTCCATGTCCGTCTTACAAATACAACTCAAGTGTATACATCTATACACTTGGAAGTCCATGTCCGTCTCACATGTATCCATATCAATACGTATGCGTGTTTGTCTCAATCACAAGTCCATCAATCATCAAACCATCAAACCAACCAAATCAAAACGTACATACACTTAGGAGGATTCTACTTTCAAGGAGTCCTAGATGCTTATATATAGGGTCACCCGCAGCCTTCCCACCACATCTAAAACCCTTTGAAGGCATAACTGACTTCCATGTATGCACTACTATCCTAATTAACACAATAACTATCACAATCATATACGAAATCAACCAAACGTATCAATTAATCCATCAATCATTTAAATCAAACTATCAATCAAGTAATCACATAAAAGTACACTTTTCAGCCCGAATCTCAAACGAGTAGGGAGCTACGGAACTCACCTTGATCGGCAAAATTTACCAATTGCTCACCACTTAACATTATATGCAATATATATATACACGTTAATAAACCTTCCCAACCCTAATTTAGGTTTCATAAGCGAGTCATGACTTTGGACGACCATCGAGGCTCAATTAGACCATAAGGGAAGCTGATGTATGGTTTGGGTCAAAGCCGAACTCGATCCAAGGAGTGTCGGGTCAAAGATGGTCAAACAGGAAAGTGTGCAAAGGAGATCAGCGTCCCAGACGCCAACCTCCACAGTTTCATACGGTGGCTCACTTAGGCTGAGCATCTCTTACGGTTGCCTTCACCGTCTTAGACGGGGGCTTGGAAGTCACAGTTTCAGCGTGTGGTTGACCGTAAAACAGAAGAAAGGACCAACAAGCAGCGCCCCAGACGGTGGGGGAAACCGTCCCAGACGGTGGGGGCTGAACAAGAACAGCAACAGTAGTTTTGGTGACTTAAAAATGACCCACAAGAACCCTAAACTTATATTGAGGCTTTAAATCGGTCAAGGGAGGTTTGCAAATCATTTTGAAGCATAAATGGACTTTACCCAACATGATTACATTTAATCCAAGTTATTAATCCGACTTATAATACCCAAATTCACCTAAATTTCGGGTTTTGACCCATTGTAACCCTAAATTGACCCATTAGGGTTTTTGACCCGGTTCATGACTCAAACCACTTTGTTAACACTTGTGTATTCATCTCAAAACAAAATGAAGTATAACCCATACCATGGATATAACTCTTAACCTCAAAATTCGGCCAAAATGAAGCCAAGAACACAAAACCCTAAATTTGACCTAGTTAAGCTTTTGACCCGAAAATTTGACCCGAAAGTGTTTGTTCTTGATTAGAAACATGTTAATGAGCAATAATTGATGAATTTAAGTCTAGTTAACTTACCAAAATCTCCACCAAAGATCCAAACCCGAAGTTGAGCTACAAACAATGATTTCTTGTACCTTTGACTTTCAAATTGAGATATGATGAAGAAATGATGATATTTCTTGTATTAATTTAGTTAAAACAACAATAAATGTTGCAAGAATTAAGAGAGAGAGAGATATGTTCTTGTGTTTAATTAGAGAGAGAAATGGAAGGTAGAAAATGAGTAGATGAATGAATGAGTGCAAGGGATTGGGTGGGGGATTGGGATAAAGTTGGGTCAAGTTGGTGGGTTGTGGGTCATGGATCATATCCATGGGTAACCCAACCCAATTAACTAGTTAATGCACAAGTCGTCATGTATCGTTTCACATAATAAATCAAATAAGCGACCCGTCAAGCATATTTCTCATCATAAATTCATGAAATGCACTTAATTATATCATTTATTAAAGTCGTTAGTCAAATTACATATCAAGTCAATCGGGTCAAAATCACGGATGTTACATCATTCCCCCGTTAAAAGAATTTCGTCCCGAAATTCATCAAAACACTAATCACTAAACAAATGTGGGTACTTAGACCTCATATGGTCCTCTCGCTCCCAAGTGAACTCGGCTCCCCGTCTAGCATTCCATCTAACTTTAACGATTGTGTAGCGTTTGTTCTTGAGCTTCTTGGTTTGGCGGTCTAGGATCTTCGCCGGCTCTTCAACAAAATTAAGCTTTTTATCGACTCGTATCTCGTTCATGGGCACATGATGAGTGGGATCCGCCAAAAACTTACGTAGATTACAAATGTGGAAAACATCATGTACACCACTAAGTTCTTGAGGAAGTTCTAGTCGATAGGCAACCTTTCCAACCCGTTCAAGAATTTTGAAAGGCCCAATGAATCTTGGCCCGAGTTTGCCCCGTTTCACAAATCTTACAACACCTTTCCATGGCGATACTTTCAAAAGCACATGATCACCAACTTCAAATCTAACGGTCTTGGTCTCACATCGGCATACTTCTTTTGTCGTTCACGGGCCAATTGCAATCTATCCTTGATTTGAGAGATCACTTTTGTCGTTTCAACTACAATTTCCGGCTCGATAAGTTGGCTTTCCCCAATCTCCGCCCAAGCTAGAGGAGAACGACATACTCTACCATACAAAGCTCTAAAGGGTGACATTTGGATGCTAGCATGATAACTATTGTTGTAAGAGAATTCTACCAATGGCAAGTGATCTTCCCGACTACCACCGAAATCAATAGCACAAGCCCTCAACATGTCTTCTAGCGTTTGTATTGTTCTTTCACTTTGTCCATCCGTTTGAGGATGAAACGCCGTGCTCATATTAAGTTGTGTACCCATTGCACGTTGAAAGGCTCTCCAAAAACTTGAGTTATACCGGGTATCTCTATCGGAGATGATAGAAACCGGAACTCCATGTTTAGACACCACTTCTTTAATGTACAAACGAGCCATGGTGTCAAATTTATCGGTTTCACGAATGGCCAAGAAATGAGCCGACTTCATTAACCGATCCACTATCACCCAAATCGTATCACGACCACTTTTTGTCTTCGGTAACTTCTTAATGAAGTCCATTGCAATATGTTCCCATTTCCACTCGGGTGTCACCAGTTGCACCAACAATCCGGGTGGCTTCTTATGATCGGCTTTCACTTGTAAGCAAGTAAGGCACTCACTCACATATCTAGCACATCACGCTTCATACCTGGCCACCAATAAAAATCTCTTAAATCAAAATACATCTTATCCGATCCGGGATTGACCGAATAAGGCGATCGATGAGCTTCACTCATGAGAAGTGTTCTAAGATTACCGAGAATGGGAACCCAAAGCCTTTCAACCAAATATAGCCCGTTGTCACTTTTTCTATCAAATTGTTGCTCCATACCATCCAAGTTTTCATTACCAAAGTTCTCCGGTAGGGTGGCTTGAATTTGGGCTTCAATGATTCGGTCACGAATGTTTGGCCCTACCATGAGGCTCATAACCCTAGCCCGCCTTGGCTTAACTCTCTCCTTCCGACTCAAGGCATCGACTACAACATTGGCCTTGCCTGGATGATAACAGATATCACAATCGTAATCACTAAAGAGTTCAAGCCAACGTCTTTGTCTCATGTTCAATTCACTTTGATTAAAGATGTGTTGGAGACTTTTGTGATCGGTATAAATCACACATTTGGTGCCATAGAGATAGTGTCTCCAACACTTCAAAGCAAACACGACCGCTCCTAATTCCAAATCATGTGTCGGGTAGTTATTCTCATGCACTTTCAATCGACGAGAGGCATAAGCAATGACTTTGCCCCTTTGCATAAGAACACAACCCAAACCTTGCCCCGAAGTATCACAATAAACGACAAAGTCTTCAACTCCATCGGGAAGAGTTAGGATAGGTTCTTCACACAACATATCCTTAAGAGTTTGGAAAGCATGTTCTTGTCTATCACCCCATTCGAATTTTCTTTCTTTTTGAGTCAAGAGTGTAAGAGGTTGTGCAATACGGGAGAAATTTTCAATGAATCTTCTATAATAACCCGCCAATCCAAGGAATTGACGGATTTCGGATGGTGTTTCGGGCCTTCTCCAATCCTTGACCGCTTAAATTTTGCTTGGGTCCACGTGAATACCATCCTTGCTCACCATGTGACCAAGGAAGTGGACCTTCTCTAACCAAAACTCACACTTGGAGAATTTCGCATACAATTTCTCTTTTCTCAACAACTCAAGTACTTCACGCAAGTGTTCGGCATGCTCTTCTTTTGATTTAGAATAAACAAGTATTTCATCAATAAAAACAATGACAAACTTGTCCAAGAAAGGTCGACACACCCGGTTCATCAAATCCATGAACACCGCCGGTGCATTAGTCAACCCGAATGGCATAACGGTGAATTCAAAATGGCTATACCTTGTACGAAAAGCCGTTTTAGGAATATCATCTTCATGTACCCGGAGTTGATGATAAGCCGAGCTAAGATTGATTTTGGAAAAGTGATTGGTACCTTGAAGTTGATCAAATAGGTCATCGATTCTAGGAAGAGGATACCGGTTTTTCACCGTGAGTTTGTTCAACTCCCGGTAGTCAATACACATTCTAAAGGACCTGTCTTTCTTCTTGACAAAGAGAATAGGAGCACCCCAAGGAGATTGGCTAGGACGAATGAAACCTTTTTCTTGGAGTTCTTTAAGTTGAGTTTCTAGTTCTTGCATTTCGGTTAGAGCAAGTCTATAAGGAGCTTTTGCCACGGGCGCAGCTTCGGGAATAAGATTGATATGAAAGTCAAGTTCACGAGATGGAGGTAATCCCGGTAAGTCATCCGGGAAAACATCGGGAAAATCACGGACAATAGGAACGACCTTCAATTCCACCTTTGAGACGGTAGCACTAAAGACTTTAGAGTTGGAAGAATCGGAGATTTCGCCTTGAACCCTAAGAATTCTACCATTAGACAAAGGTATCTTAACAACTCTCTCACCACAATCGATAGTCGCATTTACCGCCGTCAACCAATCCATACCCACAATAATTTCAAAACTACCAATATGAAGAGGCATGAGGTCAATGAAGAACTCGACGTCGTTTAGAGTCAAAATACAATCACGAAGTATTTGACTAAGTTTAGTTAGGGCACCATTTACCATTTCAATATCAAGCACATAATTTAGAGCACACGGATTCATATCAATCAAGGGAACAAAGCTAGAGGAAATAAGGCTAAGATCGGCTCCAGAGTCAAATAAAACCATTGCATAATGACCATTGAGAAGGAATGTACCTGCAACAACATTGGGATCGTTCCGGGCTTCATTAGCATTGACCGCAAAGGCTCGTCCACGGGGTTGCACTTGATGGCCTTGTTGTCCCCGGTTTTGATTAGGCCCGACAATTTGAAGTTGGTTGGGGTGGACGGCTACTTGAACTTGTTGTCCAACCCATTGAGGACAATTGTGGCGGTAGTGGTAAGGACTACCACATTCATAGCATGCACCCTTTTGTTGGTTGCCACGAGGAGGAAAGGCTTGAAGAGGAGCTACATTAAGTGGACCCGCCCTTGGCGCCCTACAATCCTTAGACATGTGTCCAATCCGGTTACAATTGAAACATGCCCCACATTGAACATTGGTAGGGTGGTGTTTGTTGCATCTCCCACATAAAGGGTGGGGTCCCAAATAATCCTTTTTCACCGGCTCCACAGCCGCCATCACCCTACCTCGATTAGCATTCTTGGGATCAAATCTCCCCATCTTCTTTACCCCACTAGACTCCGGCACCTCTTTCCTCTTTGATGACTTGCTCAACACCCCACTTCTTAACAAGTCTTCGGTCACACTACCGGCTCGGTTTATAGCATCGGCCAAGGAAGTAGGCATGACCGAGTTAACAAGAGAACGGACTTGAGGATTCAAGCCCAACACAAATTTTTCAATGGCCCGGGGCTCGGGTTCCACCAAGTGGGGAATAAGAGTAGACAAGTCTTGGAACCGTCTAATATAGCCCTTGTAATCGGCTCCTTCCATTTTAAGATGGACAAACTCAATGGTTAGATTTTGGAGTTCGTAAGGAGGGCAAAACTTATTCTTCACCTTGTTCTTGAAGTCGGCCCATGACAAGTTATAGGTCTGACCCAAGGTTACCTCTTGGTTCCACCAACTCAAAGCATCATCTTTAAACATACCGGATGCATAATGAATTTGGTCATCATATGTGCAATGGCTCCTTTCAATCACTGCTTCAATCCTCTCGAACCATCTTATACAATCCACGGGCCCACCCTTACCTTCAAACTCCGGTGCCCCACAATTCTTGAAATCCTTGAATTGACAACCTTGGCGATACACTCCATGTTGATTAAACATGGGCATATAGTTATCAACTCTCACTGGTTCCTCCTCATCTCCCACTACAACATGAGGTTGAGCACCCCCATTATTCACATTTCCCGGGGCTTCAACATTTTGAGGCTCATTAGGTTGTGCCCTATTGTTTCCTTCAAGAGTTGCCGTGACTTGGGCAACTATAGTTGGCATGATATTGGTGACCGTTTGAGCGATCACCTCCGCCAAGTTTGGCCCGGGGGCCTCACCACGACCCCTACCTCCACCACGGCCTCTACTACGGCCTCTTTGAGCTTCCGGTTGAGGCTCTTGAGAGTTATCTCTATAGTTTGTTCCGGCTCTCCATGGTCTCACCATTTCTATAAAACAAGTAACACGTTGACCCGATGGTTAGTCTCAAAATGCTCACATGTTAGTCACACAAGTAGTCAATGCTCTCATACCGATGCAACATACATAATTCATACCATTATACTAAGGCAAAAGTGCTAGAGTTCTAAGGGGGATTGTTACTTATCATACCATCATGCCAAGTTCACTACAATCGTTTATCATCAATCTAAGTACTCATGTTCAACGCATCATACAATCAAGCAACTAACACAAGTGGTTCAAAGTATAATCCGAATCCGATATGCCCTCTAGTTATTGACCGGGTTTGTATACAGGGTGTACCAGCGGTTAACCCTCCACCCAATCAACTTCCATTAAGCATATCGGTTCCTTATTATACCCTAAGCCAAGCGTGTGCAATCCGTGATGTCATTAACTTGTTATAATACCGGGTGACCATAAAATAGTTGATCAGGCTCTTTTAGGGTTGCCACAATGTTATATCAAGTTAATGCCATAACTTCATTTTGCCCTAAATCATCAAACTATTATCAATCAATAACAACAATCCATCTCAACCACAATCAAGTTCAAATCAATGCATAAGTTGACCACATTGTACTCATCACACATTCATCACATTGTACTCAAGTCATCACATAGTTGGTCTTAACTACGAACTCACAATGTACACCTTTTAGGGTTCACATGATTCACGTTGCACACAAATTTCCTAACCATGCATGCTATATGAAGAGTTTTAACTTAGCCGTAGTCTAGGTCAAACCGCCTAATTCTCTACGACCGCGCATGGGCCACCATTCTGTAACACCTCGAGCTAGGGCTCGAGATATCACGGAAATTATATAGCACAAGGTGGAATTAATGTAGAACATGAACTAAATGCAAATAAAGGATCCGGTGGATCCATAAATTAGTTAATTCAAGTACAAAATGCATAAGGAGCAAGTAACCATCAAAGTTTACAAAATAATCATCAAAAGATGGCTATCGATCCTAAGCATAATGCAAAAGTAGGCAAATGAATCCTTGATCCATGTAAGTCCAATGCCCGGGTTCAAAAGCAAGCAATCAATCATACTTCACGCCCTGGATTAACCTGATTACCTGAAAAGTGTACTAAACAAGTCAACACGAGGTTGGTGAGTTCGTAGTAATGGTTCACGAGGAACCATCGTCAAATAATCACAATAAGTGTAAGTAAAGGCAAATCATAACTTACAAGTGGCTTTTAAGTATCACAATATCAAACACATCAAGATTACACGTCATAAAGTAAAAGCGTGTAATAAATAAGCACAAGTGATGTAAATAAAATGATATGTGCTGTATGCAAGTCAATGTCATAATGCACATCATAAGTGTGATCATTAAGTCATCAATGCAACGATACTCACATGTCATCCCAATGAACAATGTGGCATCTTAAAAACATCGGTGTATATATGTCTATATACCCGGGGTCCATGTCCGTCTTACAAATACAACTCAAGTGTATACATCTATACACTTGGAAGTCCATGTCCGTCTCACATGTATCCATATCAATACGTATGCGTGTTTGTCTCAATCACAAGTCCATCAATCATCAAACCATCAAACCAACCAAATCAAAACGTACATACACTTAGGAGGATTCTACTTTCAACGAGTCCTAGATGCTTATATATAGGGTCACCCGCAGCCTTCCCACCACATCTGAAACCCTTTGAAGGCTTAACCGACTTCCATGTATGCACTACTATCCTAATTAACACAATAACTATCACAATCATATACGAAATCAACCAAACGTATCAATCAATCCATCAATCATTTAAATCAAACAATCAATCAAGTAATCACATAAAATATATATATATATATATATATATATATATATATATATATATATATATATATATATATATATATATATATATATATATATATATATATATATATATATATATATATATATATATATATATATATATATATATATATATATATATATATATATATATATATATATATATATATATATATATATATATATATATATATATATATATATATATATATATATATATATATATATATATATATATATATATATATATATATATATATATATATATATATATATATATATATATATATATATATATATATATATATATATATATATATATATATATATATATATATATATATATATATATATATATATATATATATATATATATATATATATATATATATATATATATATATATATATATATATATATATATATATATATATATATATATATATATATATATATATATATATATATATATATATATATATATATATATATATATATATATATATATATATATATATATATATATATATATATATATATATATATATATATATATATATATATATATATATATATATATATATATATATATATATATATATATATATATATATATATATATATATATATATATATATATATATATATATATATATATATATATATATATATATATATATATATATATATATATATATATATATATATATATATATATATATATATATATATATATATATATATATATATATATATATATATATATATATATATATATATATATATATATATATATATATATATATATATATATATATATATATATATATATATATATATATATATATATATATATATATATATATATATATATATATATATATATATATATATATATATATATATATATATATATATATATATATATATATATATATATATATATATATATATATATATATATATATATATATATATATATATATATATATATATATATATATATATATATATATATATATATATATATATATATATATATATATATATATATATATATATATATATATATATATATATATATATATATATATATATATATATATATATATATATATATATATATATATATATATATATATATATATATATATATATATATATATATATATATATATATATATATATATATATATATATATATATATATATATATATATATATATATATATATATATATATATATATATATATATATATATATATATATATATATATATATATATATATATATATATATATATATATATATATATATATATATATATATATATATATATATATATATATATATATATATATATATATATATATATATATATATATATATATATATATATATATATATATATATATATATATATATATATATATATATATATATATATATATATATATATATATATATATATATATATATATATATTATATAGGGGGGGGGGGGGGGGGGGGGGGGGGGGGGGGGGGGGGGGGGGGGGGGGGGGGGGGGGGGGGGGGGGGGGGGGGGGGGGGGGGGGGGGGGGGGGGGGGGGGGGGGGGGGGGGGGGGGGGGGGGGGGGGGGGGGGGGGGGGGGGGGGGGGGGGGGGGGGGGGGGGGGGGGGGGGGGGGGGGGGGGGGGGGGGGGGGGGGGGGGGGGGGGGGGGGGGGGGGGGGGGGGGGGGGGGGGGGGGGGGGGGGGGGGGGGGGGGGGGGGGGGGGGGGGGGGGGGGGGGGGGGGGGGGGGGGGGGGGGGGGGGGGGGGGGGGGGGGGGGGGGGGGGGGGGGGGGGGGGGGGGGGGGGGGGGGGGGGGGGGGGGGGGGGGGGGGGGGGGGGGGGGGGGGGGGGGGGGGGGGGGGGGGGGGGGGGGGGGGGGGGGGGGGGGGGGGGGGGGGGGGGGGGGGGGGGGGGGGGGATGTATGGTTTGGGTCAAAGCCGAACTCGATCCAAGGAGTGTCGGGTCAAAGCTGGTCAAACAGGAAAGTGTGCAAAGGAGATCAGCGTCCCAGACGCCAACCTCCACCGTTTCATACGGTGGCTCACTTAGGCTGAGCGTCTCTTACGGTTGCCTTCACCGTCTCAGACGGTGGTAGAAGATGGGTTAGCGTCTCGCACGGTGTGTGCCACCGTCTTAGACGGTGGCTTGGAAGTCACAGTTTCAGCGTGTGGTTGACCGTAAAACAGAAGAAAGGACCGTTTATGCACCGTCTGGTCTAATTTAAAGATAGGGGCACCGTCTAGGACGGTACCTGGACCGTACCAGACGCCAATGACCAACAAGCAGCGCCCCAGGCGGTGGGGGCTGAACAAGAACAGCAGCAGCAGTTTTGGTGACTTAAAAACGACCACAAGAACCCTAAACTTATATTGAGGCTTTAAATCGGTCAAGGGAGGTTTGCAAATCATTTTGAAGCATAAATGGACTTTACCCAACATGATTACATTTAATCCAAGTTATTAATCCGACTTATAATACCCAAATTCACCTAAATTTCGGGTTTTGACCCATTGTAACCCTAAATTGACCCATTAGGGTTTTTGACCCGGTTCATGACTCAAACCACTTTGTTAACACTTGTGTATTCATCTCAAAACAAAATGAAGTATAACCCATACCTTGGATATAACTCTTAACCTCAAAATTCGGCCAAAATGAAGCCAAGAACACAAAACCCGAAATTTGACCTAGATGATAATGATGATATTTCTTGTATTAATTTAGTTCAAACAACAATAAATGTTGCAAGAATTAAGAGAGAGAGCGATATGTTCTTGTGTTTAATTAGAGAGAGAAATGGAAGGTAGAAAATGAGTAGATGAATGAATGAGTGCAAGGGATTGGGTGGGGGATTGGGATAAAGTTGGGTCAAGTTGGTGGGTCGTGGGTCATGGATCATATCCATGGGTAACCCAACCCAATTAACTAGTTAATGCACAAGTCGTCATGTATCGTTTCACATAATAAATCAAATAAGCGACCCGTCAAGCATATTTCTCATCATAAATTCATGAAATGCACTTAATTATATCATTTATTAAAGTCGTTAGTCAAATTAAATATCAAGTCAATCGGGTCAAAATCACGGATGTTACAAAGTACGTCATGTTGTGTTTCTTTTTATAACATTTATCATAACTAGTAACAACTTGCAGTGTATTATATACAAGGAGGGAACTTCAATCCTAAGGGGCCAAGGGATTCGAGCCCCTCCAAATATTAAAGTTATGATCTCATTTTTCATGTTTACGCTTTGTAATTAATGTTATTCCGTTAGTTTAGTTAAAATTAAAAAAATCTCATATAAGGATACAAACAAAAACATGTCTAACTTACAAAACTAGATAACAGAAACGTGAATAAATTCATTTAATAAGTAAACATTAAACACCAAATACTCTCTAACAAAAGGGTCGTAAAAGTTCAAGCTAGAGTTTTACAACCAAACTATTAAGGGCTTAAGAATCATAAGGTCAACCTGTAACGTTCTTAAAGACTAACCAAGCCACAATTTTAGATCTTGAAAAGAAGAAACTAGAGTCCATGCTTACTGGACTCCAGATCACAAGAAAAGTTGGTTCTGATTATGAATTATCTATCGCTACACTGTTCCCAATGACTAGCAGAATCAAACCGCAAAATGAAGAACACATTTCAAGCCCGAAACAGAAATAATTGAGACACTAGCTAGTTTTCATGTGACATAGCAACAACTTCGACTTCAGGATGATAATGAAGCATCTCTTTCCATATCATCTCTCTTATTACCTCTTCTTTCAAATCTTCATCAATTGTGAAGTCTACTTGTACTTCAACAGGTGGATCCATATCGGAACTATAAAGAGAAGACATATAAGGATGATGAAGTGCCTCATTCACACTAATTCTCTTTGAAGGATCAAACACCAACATCTTTTGCAACAAATCAATTGCTAATGGCTGAGCCTGAGGATAAAGGTCATAAAATGAAGTCCCGGATGTAGAAGGTAACGATTTTATGAACTTTTTTGCCTTTTGATTATCAATAAACTTGATATCGTCCTCTGTTTGGCTTCCAAGCATGTTGATAATTAGCTTTAACTGATTTAAACATTCGGTACCTGGGAACAACGGTTTTCTCCCTAATAGTTCAGCAAATATGCACCCTACTGACCAAACATCAATTGAGGTACCATAGTTTTCACAACAAAGAAGAATCTCGGGTGCCCTATACCAACGTGTAACCACATACTCTGTCATAAATTGATCTTTACCATTATTTGTTCGGGCTAACCCAAAATCACATATCTTTAGGTCACAATTTGAATTGATAAGTAGGTTCCCTGGCTTCAAATCACGGTGGAGAATGTTTGCAGAGTGAAGATACTTCAAGCCTCGCAATAACTATCAAAGAAAAGAAGATTGTTCCAATACTCACCATTCATATTTTACATACTTTCATCAGAAAAAAAATGGGACACTCCTAAAATTGAAAATAAAAGTATCTCATATTATGTAAAAGGGTCAATGGGGTTATTGACCCATTGGTAAGATCATTGACCTTGGGGTATTTTATCAGGTTCGAATCTTTTTTTCTACATTTATAAGCGTGAATTATTGGAGGGTTTAAAAAAAAAGTTAACTAGGATAAAACCTTTACTTCAAAAAAATGTATGTAAAAGGTAATCTGTTTATCTAACTTTAGCTAGGTTGCAATAATCAATACATCAGTTCCATAACACAATTTAGAAATAAACACCACCTTAGCTAGAAACATATTACTGTAGTACATAATGTGCATACCTGAAAGAGAAAATATTGGCAATGGTCATTCGAGAGTGACTGAGATGACTTAATAATCTGATGTAAATCAGTGTCCATAAGCTCATAAACCAAATAAACATCTTTAAAACTTGTTCTATGAATCGGCACCATGATATCTTTTAAACGTATCACATTTTCATGTTGAAGATGGCGAAGAAGTTTGAGTTCACGTAAAGTCCTCAAAGCGTCAGTATGGTTGTCGAATATATTGTGTATCTTTTTTATAGCAACCTTTTCGTTGGTTTGTCGATTAATAGAAGAACACACAATACCATATGAACCACGACCAATAGGTTTTATTGGAATGTAATTCGTATCAAGTTCAAATAAAGTTTGCCATATGGAAAAGTAATGCTTCCCTTGTGATCTTATTCCGCCTGGTGGTTCAACTGGAGTTGCCATTTCTCTACACAAAAAATAATGACACAACACGCTATTATGATCATCGGACGGATGTTCACAATCTGATATACGTCTGACGATCGTAATAGCGTAAGGTTGAGCATAATGATACAACATTCATGAAAAATTAATTCAAGAAATAAAAAAATAGTTACATACTTTAATTTCTTTAGCACAAATTCTGAAATTTCATCCCACAAGGCATTAACATCGGTAGGCTTTCACTTTCATCAATCTCAGGGATTCATGATTTCCTTGTTAGAAATATATATTATAAAAAGCCCAATTGAATATGCATGGCAATCTGATCAACATTCGATTAAAAAGGGAAGAAATGATACAATTTGATATCTTAGATACATCCATTCTAACATCTTTCTATTTTCTTTTTTTTTTATTATTTTGTTTTTGTTTTAGTAATGAGGTGATTCTTGCAACAAATTAAAACATATTATTTGGTGGCCAGAAAATGAAATTATATATGTGTGGTTACTTAGGCTTGTTTATTTTATACATTGATATAATTAAATACCTTAATCAAAGACCAAGGGTCCGTTTTTTAGTCGTTAAGTATTGAATGTATTAAATGGCTAAATGTATAAATAATGTATGTATGTAATAAATAAAAAATAGGTATTGACGGTTATTTTTGTTTATTAAGTCAAAAAAAGAATATGAAATTTGATTGAATGCATTAAGTTCTTAATTATTAAGTCTATTAAGTAAAAAAAAAACGGGACCTAAATATTAATGATAAAATCAAATTATATGATCATCAATATGGTTACTTACTAGATTTTAGGCCCATATATATATATATACGGACATACACAAAATATTGAATTATAAAAACATTATAAAATTTAGCATTTCGTTATATGGATTAAATGAGTATTATTATATGTTAAATGAGTACATTTTAAAGTGTTATATATTTAAAGGGTGACTTTATAAATAATATGTTAGAAGTTTTTAGTTAATTAAACGGTGAAAATAAAAAAAAAAGTTTTCTTAAGTTGATGGATACAATAATTATGAATTAAGTATCTAATTGGATTTATTTGGGTTAAAAAGAGTAAATTTTTGATAAAAATATAAAAAAGTGTAAATTTGTAAGTTTTTTTATAATCATATTATATAGTAAATAAAAGTCAAAATTGAGACTAAAATCAACTTGAGACAATTGAGAGTTGTGATTGGTTGATAAATTTTATAACAATTGTTTTTTAAGTATATAAAAAAAATTCATTATTGCTTTATAAAATTGCCATTAATTATAAATGCCTTTCACTATATATAGAGGCATTGTTATTGTTATAACATACATTATGAGTATTCATCTTGATTATGTCAATGATGGCATAACACTTTTCATGATAGTGTGATCAGTTTACAACATCTCTTTTTTGTGATATGATCGATGATAATGAATTTTTTGAGAGGGATGTAATACAAAAGTTAAACGAGCATCTCACACCTATAAGATGCCCTTCCTTTTTCGTATATATCCTTCGTGACGATTAACCAATACCCTAT
The DNA here is from genome assembly GCA_034093135.1 of Erigeron breviscapus. Taxonomy (NCBI): domain Eukaryota; kingdom Viridiplantae; phylum Streptophyta; class Magnoliopsida; order Asterales; family Asteraceae; genus Erigeron; species Erigeron breviscapus. The sequence continues at coordinate 124,634,525 of CM067173.1, forward strand.
TCACAAGTTTGGTAATTATGAATTTCCAGTTCCATGTGCCAATTATATGTGACTTTAGACCTTGTTTAATCTACATGTATTGGTAGACTAGACCCTTCATAGGTGATTCGTGTACAACTTTTTTTAATCGTATATCACCAAACATATATTATAATATTGTATAGTAAATACTATAAATCATATTTGATTGTATACGGCTAAAATATGATGGTTTACAAAACATCATGCATTTGATACATGCATTATATTGCCTTCTTAGTTTATGTTCTTATAAAGTAATTCATTAAGCTTTTCTTCAAATTTGTTTACTACAATTACATGTTTCAAATCCATATACTTTTTATCCAAAGAAAAAGTACCATATTTTGTTCATGTTCGTCTTTGGTTTTATACGTGGACCGAGTGATTGGCTGAATCATAGTTTTATTCATACAACATGTATATAGAATAAATAGATGAGAAAGGATTAGTAGTAGGCTTTCACGTTAAAGAGTTATATAGTGTTATGTTAGATTGGACCACAACACTTCTACCTTTATTTTAAAAATTTAGCGTTACACTACTTGACTAACATAAAATTTGTTTTCTATCTAGCTGATTTTATTAAAAAATATCTTGAATGTATATCAAGTTATTATCATCTAACGTATAGAGACAAACAACCGAGTTGAATATAATTTTGTCGACTTGATTAAGTGGACCAACACAAGTTAAAAGCCCAAAGAGGATATATATAGTTACCCATTTTGAAGTTGAACTTGAACCTTATCTAGATCATCTTCATGCCGTGCAAATTTATAACACGTGTCCATTACTTTGTTTACTGGCCGAACCGCGAAATTGCATAATCTTTTTTTTTTTTTTTTTTAAAATTTTTTTAAAACGACGTGTTAGTTGGTTAGTAGATCGAACTCTAGCACGTTTCTACTTGTTTGGATTATCACGAGCAAAAATGTTATATATACAAATACAAATTTGGGGTGTCATTGTATAGTCGTCAGGGTGGCAAACTTATAGCTGGCGAAGCATCGCGTTAGGTTCGTTAAATGAAATTTATCGTTTGAAAGAAAAGATTTATTTTTTTATAGATTAATTAATCACATCCTCGTTTCGAAAATAATTATTTTTTTAACAATCATGCAATAAAAGAATATATAATCATGATTTTCTAATAATATTTCATTTTCATCATTTTATGATATATTAAAATAGAAAGGTGAAATATAAATTTAATACAACAAATATAAAATGAAGAAAGAAAAATTTTAATCTTCTTCACGAAAGTAACATAATTCAAAGTCCACTCATGATACAACAACAATAACAGTACCTCCAATCTTTACCAAAACCAAAAAAGAAGGATACAAGATGCAAAGAGTTTTATTTTTACTCATGGATAAAGAGACTGATTTATAAAGATTTCTGACCAAATGGAAAAAAAGAATAATAGAGTGGAAGAATTGAAGTAAAAATGATTGTCACATAATAAACAACATGTTTAGAGATATGGTCCAAACGATCATTTGTACAAAATGAACTCATCATCCATGGTAAGAGGTAACCCAACAAAAACCTTATTTTTCATTGGAAAATGTTAAACTTATTAATATTATACAAACAAAAGTTTACAAACATATGTGACATGAAACAATGACTAAATAAAAAAACAATTAACAAATATATGTGATTTGTGACATGGACCAATAAATAAAGAAAGGGAAAAAAAGAAATAAAAAATGACTTGATTTGATTGGTGTAATTTGTATTTACAAACTTTTCTCGCTATATAACTAAGAGAAAATATGTTGTTTATTATGTGACAATCATTTTTACTTGTCAACTAAGATTGGTTTATATGTCATTTTTTGGTTTTTTTAGCAATTTTGTTGTTGACAACTAAGCATGATTTATTTATGATTAATTATATTACAACTAATACTATTTTAATCCTAAGTATCAATAAATCAAGAATAATTATTTGATTTTTATTAAATTTATTTTTTATCTCAAGATTGCATTTAATATTTCACCTTCTTCTTTTTCCTTTTCTTTTTTTTCTTTCTATTTCTTTCTCTATATTCCAAAAAAATAATTATTATTTATTTAAGTTTTTAATTTTCTTTGATAAAAAATATGTTTTGTTTAATATGATTAGAAATACTATTATATAAGAATCTGTTAGAGCACTCACAATTCCCTCATCATTCACTCATCCTTCTGCCATAGACGAGTGCACACCACTAGGTGTGACTCGTCCTTGACTGGTCCTGTATCTGTAACACCCGTTTTGTAAAAATATGGATTTCCAAAAATTTCGCCTAACGGCGTTAAATCATGCGGAAACGATTTAGGAAAATACTCAACTAATGAACAGTTGAGAAACATAAGTGGTGTTACTAATAGCATCAAATCAGTAATAAAAGAAATCCATAAGATTGCCCAACATAAAGCAACCATAACATAGTCATTACAATAGTTCCATAAAGGAAATCATTAACATTAAGTCTATGCGAAGTTATTGGGTAAACTAAAGCCATCTTGATCATCTACCCATCTCTCGCCAAAGCTTCACACGACATCTCACTGCTTAACCTGAGGGGTGTCAACACATTAAAAGAAACAAGTGTTAGCTATAAAGCTAAGTAAGATAACACCAGGTTAAGCAAAACATTTCATCCATTTAAATCGTCACTTTAAAACATTACATCCTTTGATTTAGGCATTTATATCACCACATAACGTATCCATATCACATATAAGCATAGAGTCCATGACCCTAATTGTGCCTAATCAATTTCATCATTTCCTCTCATCTCTTTAAGTTGTGACTAGGTCACCATTAAACTGTAACCGAAGTTACTGTTAAGGAAAGACAATGTCGATCCATGAGTAGCACGTTATGTTCATGACATTAGGTGGGTCATCAGGCCACCCGAACTACTCGCCACATATGACTGGTTGCAAGGAGTCACCCGAACAACCGTTTAACGTACCCTCCCACATACGGGCACTACGTACTCTCCCACATGCGAGCACGACGTACTCTCCCACATACGAGCACGATTTATACGTACCTATTACCACATCAGGCACGGGTTATGCATAACACTTAACATCTAATTAGCTCGAGCATTTACCACGTTTAGTTTAGGTTTCCACATTAATCCTAAACTAATCCACATCTATCATCTTTTCACGTTAGGGCCCTTAAACGTGCACGTGTCATGGCAACCTAAAAAGGTCTAGTGTTCTAGATGAACAAGCCACATATACATGCACATATCATCATTACATCATATCATTAACCACCATTCATCATAACATATCATATCGTTTAAACATATCATCACATATCATATCATAAACGTATTTACGGGGAAACATTATAAGCATAGGCATCGTCATCTTTAATCCCCGAATACCTCCCATATCAACCCAACCACAATATAGGTTATACATTACCGTTTTGGAGGTTATAGTTTATGAAACCATTTTTGTTGCACCCTCAGCGTGACAAAAGTAGTGTATCTTACCTCGTAGTAGTGTACGCGAGCAAACAGAGAGCTAATAGTGCTTAATAGTAATCCCCGGCACCTATCGTACATTAACATATGAAATATAAGTCATTTGGGACCTTAAAACGACTCTCGTATGACCTTAGGACTGACTACGTAAAAGTCCAACATTAAACCTTACGAATTTAGCCTAAACGAATTTAGAAAACGAATTTGAGCATCAAACGAACTTAGCCTTCGTTTTTATCTTCAAACGAAGATGATCTTCGTTTTGTCAAACGAAGTTAGATTCCAGAAAACGAATTTAGGCTTTACGAAGATGGCTCAAACGAACTTAAGCCTAACTTCGTCCAGAATTCAAAAACGGCTATGTTCTTCATTTTTTCCAGGAATCGATCGACTATGGCTTCTTCCAAAACACGTTTTTGACATATTTAAACATCTTTTGATCATCAAGATCGATTATAGACCCGTTAAACACTATTACGAACCTCAATTAACCAAAACATCTTTTAAACTCTAATTATTTGCAAAACCCTTTTTAAAATCAGTTTTGGATCAATATAAAACATCTTTTGATCTGAAAATACAAATAACAACCCATTGATTACCTGATTGCTTTGATAGCCAATTGAAAGTAACCCAAAATACTCAATCAATTCAACCAAAACTTGATCAATTGCTTTAGAAATCAGTTAAGGAATTGGAGAGGCTGTGCAGGTGTTATTAATTAGGTTAATTACTGGAAAATGATCCTAGATTAGGTTAATCTTAACCTAATCCCGTTTTTAACTTTACACCTTTGGCAAAACTAGTCCCTGGACTTCATATTGGCTTTATTTCACATTAAAACACCTATTGGGGATACATATAACACACCAAAGCACTTTCGCACACTACAAAGGCCTTTTACACATCATTTAAATCTACTTTATTGTCACTCATTAAAGATAATTAAATCTCACGTATAGGGTACATAAACATATAAACACATATTTCCACACAACCGTATCACGGACTTATAATTGACCTAACGACGTTAGTCAACATATACGTTTAAGTTTTGGGATGTTACAATTACCTCCCCCTTAAGAGGATTCCGTCCCCGGAATCACTTCATCATCAAAAAGGTGGGGATAGGTCTCCCGCATTACGGACTCGGTCTCCCAAGTCATACTTTCGCCGTGATTGTGTTTCCACTTAATGAGAACCAGATCAATAGTCTTTCGTCGTAACTTCTTTTGTTTCCTTCCCATTATAGCAACAGGTTCATCGACGATCTGCTTGTTGGGATTAATACTTACGTCCTCGAGTGGAATGACATCCGTTTCATTCGCATAACACTTACGTAGGTAACACACATGAAATGTGTTGTGAATTGCGTGTAGTTCTGGAGGTAATTCCAGTTGAAATGCCTGTTCATTCACCTTCTTGATAATCTTGAAAGGTCCAATGAATCTGGGGCTTAATTTTCCACGTCTTCCAAACCGTAATACACCTTTCCAAGGTGACACCTTGAGTAAAACCATTTCGCCTTCTTTAAAATCGAACGGCCTCCTTTTCTTATCGGCATATGACTTTTGCCTTTCGCGAGCAACACGCAAGGCTTTCTTTGCGATGTTAACTTTATCGGCCGTAATTTGTACTACTTCGGGTCCAGCAAATTGCTTTTCCCCGGGCTCCAACCAACAACTAGGAGTCCGACACTTTCTACCATATAACATCTCATAAGGTGGCATTCCTATACTTGCATGATAACTATTGTTATACGCAAACTCAATAAGAGGTAGGTGTTTATCCCACGAACCACCATAATCCATTACACAAGCTCTGAGCATATCTTCGAGCGTTTGAATAGTCCTTTCACTTTGCCCATCGGTCTGCGGATGATAGGCTGTGCTCAGACGAACTTGAGTACCAACTTCCCGTTGAAAACTCTTCCAAAAGTTGGAAACGAATCGAGCATCACGATCGGACACAATCGATATCGGAACACCATGTTTAGTAACCACTTCATCAATATACAACGTAGCGAAGTTCTCCATAGGAGCAGTCTCACGAACTGGGAGAAAGTGAGCACTCTTCGTTAATCGATCGACAATAACCCATATCATATCGTGACCACGAGGCGTCCTCGAAAGTTTGGTCACAAAATCCATCGTAATGTGATCCCATTTCCACTCAGGGATCTCAAGTTGCTGAAATTTCCCGTAAGGCTTTTGATGTTCAGCTTTCACTTTAGCACACGTCAACATTTCTGCACATACATCATCACATCGTTCTTAATACTGGGCCACCAATAAATCGGCTTCAAATCCGCATGCATCTTTGTGGCACCAGGGTGTACAGAATACTTAGTTTTGTGGGCTTCATCCATTACTAACTCACGATTGCCTCCATAGAGAGGAACCCATATTCTACCTTTGTAAGTTCGAAGGCCACGACTATTTTCTTCCATTTGGAGTCTGTTCTTCTTCTTTTTCCCAATAGACTCCGCTTTCACATTAACATCCTTTAATGCTTCGATTTGAGCTAATCGAATAGGTTCCAGTAAATTCGACTCAATCTTTGTAATCATCGCACATAATCTACTCTTCGCATATCCTTTGCGGCTTAAGGCATCAGCAACCACATTAGCTTTGCCTGGGTGATATTTAATTTCACAATCGTAATCCTTTAATAACTCCATCCACCGCGTTGTCTAACATTCATGTCCTTCTGAGTAAACACGTACTGTAAGCTCTTATGATCCGTGTATAGGGTACACTTCGTACCATACAGATAATGTCGCCACAATTTCAGAGCAAAAACAACAGCAGCCAGCTCAAGGTCATGAGTAGGATAGTTCCGCTCATGAGGCTTCAGCTGTCGAGAGGCGTAAGCGATAACTTTGTCTCGTTGCATTAATACACACCCTAACCCCGTGATGGATGCGTCACTATAGACCACTAAATCATCTGTTCCTTCGGGTAAGGCTAAGACTGGAGCTTCACACAACTTCTTTTTCAACGTTGTGAAGGCTTTCTCTTGAGCATCGGTCCACACAAACTTCACACCTTTCTTCGTTAATTCCGTCATTGGCTTGGCAATGCGCGAGAAATCTTGAATAAAACGTCGATAGTAGCCAGCCAAACCGAGAAAACTCTTAATTTCAGTAGGAGACTTAGGCTGCTCCCACTTCGACACCGCTTCTATCTTTGCAGGATCCACTTTTATACCATCCGAGGAGACGACATGGCCGAGGAAATGAACTTCCTTTAGCCAGAACTCACACTTGGAGAACTTAGCATAAAGCTTTTTCTCTCTGAGGACTTGAAGGACAGCTCTCAAATGCTCTCTATGTTCCTCTTCCGTCTTTGAATACACCAGAATGTCGTCGATAAAAACAATAACGAAATGATCCAAAAATGGTCGACAGACACGGTTCATCAAATCCATAAACTTCGCTGGAGCATTTGTCAAACCGAATGGCATGACAAGGAACTCATAGTGACCATAACGAGTTCGGAACGCTGTTTTGGCTACACTTTCTTCTTCAACCTTTAATTGATGATAGCCAGACCGTAAGTCAATCTTTGAAAAACAGGAAGCACCTTGAAGTTGATCGAATAAATCATCAATACGAGGGAGTGGATATTTATTCTTCACCGTTCTTTTATTCAGCTCGCGATAATCGATACACATGCGCATGGATCCGTCTTTCTTCTTTACGAAAAGGATAGGAGCACCCCAAGGAGAGGAACTCGGACGAATGAAACCTTTATCTAAAAGTTCCTGAATTTGCGTCATTAACTCCTTCATCTCTGTCGGAGCTAATCGATAGGGAGCTTTGGCTACAGGAGTAGCACCAGGAATGAGATCAATAGAAAATTCAACCTCACGATCAGGAGGAAGACCTGGAAGATCTTCAGGGAAAACGTCTGGAAACTCGGAAACAACCTCGACATCAGAGACTGTAGGCTTCGCGATACGAGAATCGATGACATAAGCTAGAAAATGTGACTTAGTTTGCCGTATACAACGAAGTGCCTTCATCATCGAGATCACCTTAACATTTCCCGGCTTCTTGTCACCATAGACACAAACACCTTTTCCGTCAGGGGTAGCGATACGAACTATTTTCTTTGCACATAAAACGACAGCATCATTTTTCGACATCCAGTCCATACCGAGAACAACATCAAAACTAGGAATGGTAGCGGGTAACAGGTTAGCAGTAACAAACGACCCTCTATTTCTAAAGGACAATCAGAGTAACCTTCCCGAATAATAGACGTTGCACCATTAGCCACTTCTACTTCTATAGGGCACCGTAAAGAACTAGTAGTCATGTCTAACTTAGGAGCAAACAGAGTAGACACAAAATATTTGTTCGCACCAGAATCAAATAACACATTAGCAGGTTTGGAGTTAACAATAAGGGTAGCAGTAACTACCTGATCATCGTCTTTTGCCTCCTCAGCCGTCATCTGAAAAGCACGGGCTTTGGCTTTGGAAGCTTCCGCTTTCTTTCCCTCATCTTTCTTCATTTGGGGACAATCGGCAATACGGTGCCTTGAATCTCCACATTTATAACATCTTGCTTTATCAGTGCATTCATCAAAAGTATGACCCTGTGCTCCACACCTATTGCACCTGCGGTCTTAGCAGAACACTGACCAGAATGAAAAGCCTTGCAGCTAGAACACCATTTTCCATCCTTGTCTGTCTTTCCCTTGTCGGAGGACGAAGATCCCTTGAATTTCTTACCAAAACGATTTGACCCACCAAACCTCCGCTTATTGCCAGACTTCTTCTCATCCTCTTTCTTTTCAACTTTCTTATCCGCAGCAAAATCATCATCAAGCTTTTTGGATTCTTTGATTGCTTCAGTTAGGGTCTTATGCTGCCTACAAATACCTCGATAACTTGGAGGTAAACCATCGACATAGCAGGCGACTTGATCTGCATCAGTTCTGAATAGATGACCCACAAATTTCATCTTTTCCATAAAGGAACGAGCATAATCATTGACTTTACCAATTTCAGCCGTCAAAGCACGAAACTCTTTTTCCATCTTGCGCTGTTCATGAGTCCCGATATACTCCTCAATAAACTTCTGCTTGAAGGTAGCCCATGTGATAGCAGATACCATATCTGGAGTCATCGAAATAGTAATGCTCTTCCACCAATCTCGAGCACCTTCTTTCAACATTCTACTCGCACACAACACCTTTTTATCCTCTGGACAGTCACAAGCTTCAAAGACCATCTCAGTATCATCAAGCCATTCCATACAGCCTACTGCGTTAAGTGTTCCATTGAATTTCTGAGCTCCACACTTCTGGAAACTTTCGAACTTAAATCGAGGAGCTTGAACTACATTAGGAGGAGCCACATCAACATTAACAGGGGGAACGACAACATTATCCACTGGTGGCTCAATGTGGTGAGATGGCACTGAGTAGTTGCCATCAGTTCCTTCAGCATTCTCAGCAAGAGCGTTGTTCAGTTGTTCTTGAGTCTGTGCTAACTGGGCTTGGAGAGTCAGCACAAGATTGTACAGTTCAGCTGCATTAGGGATTTGCTCCACCACTGCTTCGTTAACTCTAGGTGGATTGCCGGGAGGTGGAGGCATAGGACCTAATGGGCTTGGCTGATTTACTTGCTGGGGTTCACACGATTCACATTAGCATTAGCAGCAGCATTAGCAGCATTAGAAGCACCTGCACCCGGATGGACAGGTGGAGTAACGCTAGCAGTAGCTCCGTCGCGTTGGATGTTGCGGTTGCGAGTGTTAACCATTTTCCTTCAATAAAATGGTGGAGTCGATAAGCGCAAAATAAAACAAAAAGCTCGTTGAGATAAGGCTAAAACATATCATCGTAACGTAAACATCTCGTAAGCCCTATCACACTCGCACTCATCCCCACCCATCCTACATCACATGTCATCACTAGCTAAGGCATCCTACGAGTACCTAGCATGCACATCTTAAGTTTAAGTCCAAACCCTATGGTCAATAGGCCTTGGTTCACTTAAACTACTTCTCTGATACCAACTTGTAACACCCGTTTTGTAAAAATATGGATTTCCAAAAATTTCGCCTAACGGCGTTAAATCATGCGGAAACGATTGAGGAAAATACTCAACTAAGGAAAACAGTTGAGAAACATAAGTGGTGTTACTAATAGCATCAAATCAGTAATAAAAGAAATCCATAAGATTGCCCAACATAAAGCAACCATAACATAGTCTTTACAATAGTTCCATAAAGGAAATCATTAACATTAAGTCTATGCGAAGTTATTGGGTAAACTAAAGCCATCTTGATCATCTACCCATCTCTCGCCAAAGCTTCACACGACATCTCACTGCTTAACCTGAGGGGTGTCAACACATTAAAAGAAACAAGTGTTAGCTATAAAGCTAAGTAAGATAACACCAGGTTTAAGCAAAACATTTCATCCATTTAAATCGTCACTTTAAAACATTACATCCTTTGATTTAGGCATTTATATCACCACATAACGTATCCATATCACATATAAGCATAGAGTCCATGACCCTAATTGTGCCTAATCAATTTCATCATTTCCTCTCATCTCTTTAAGTTGTGACTAGGTCACCATTAAACTGTAACCGAAGTTACTGTTAAGGAAAGACAATGTCGATCCATGAGTAGCACGTTATGTTCATGACATTAGGTGGGTCATCAGGCCACCCGAACTACTCGCCACATATGACTGGTTGCAAGGAGTCACCCGAACAACCGTTTAACGTACCCTCCCACATACGGGCACTACGTACTCTCCCACATGCGAGCACGACGTACTCTCCCACATACGAGCACGATTTATACGTACCTATTACCACATCAGGCACGGGTTATGCATAACACTTAACATCTAATTAGCTCGAGCATTTACCACGTTTAGTTTAGGTTTCCACATTAATCCTAAACTAATCCACATCTATCATCTTTTCACGTTAGGGCCCTTAAAACGTGCACGTGTCATGGCAACCTAAAAAGGTCTAGTGTTCTAGATGAACAAGCCACATATACATGCACATATCATCATTACATCATATCATTAACCACCATTCATCATAACATATCATTAACCACCATTCATCATAACATATCATATCGTTTAAACATATCATCACATATCATATCATAAACGTATTTACGGGGAAACATTATAAGCATAGGCATCGTCATCTTTAATCCCCGAATACCTCCCATATCAACCCAACCACAATATAGGTTATACATTACCGTTTTGGAGGATATAGTTTATGAAACCATTTTTGTTGCACCCTCAGCGTGACAAAAGTAGTGTATCTTACCTCGTAGTAGTGTACGCGAGCAAACAGAGAGCTAATAGTGCTTAATAGTAATCCCCGACACCTATCGTACATTAACATATGAAATATAAGTCATTTGGGACCTTAAAACGACTCTCGTATGACCTTAGGACTGACTACGTAAAAGTCCAACATTAAACCTTACGAATTTAGCCTAAAACGAATTTAGAAAACGAATTTGAGCATCAAACGAACTTAGCCTTCGTTTTTATCTTCAAACGAAGATGATCTTCGTTTTGTCAAACGAAGTTAGATTCCAGAAAACGAATTTAGGCTTTACGAAGATGGCTCAAACGAACTTAAGCCTAACTTCGTCCAGAATTCAAAAACGGCTATGTTCTTCATTTTTTCCAGGAATCGATCGACTATGGCTTCTTCCAAAACACGTTTTTGACATTTTTAAACATCTTTTGATCATCAAGATCGATTATAGACCCGTTAAACACTATTACGAACGTCAATTAACCAAAACATCTTTTAAACTCTAATTATTTGCAAAACCCTTTTTAAAATCAGTTTTGGATCAATATAAAACATCTTTTGATCTGAAAATACAAATAACAACCCATTGATTACCTGATTGCTTTGATAGCCAATTGAAAGTAACCCAAAATACTCAATCAATTCAACCAAAACTTGATCAATTGCTTTAGAAATCAGTTAAGGAATTGGAGAGGCTGTGCAGGTGTTATTAATTAGGTTAATTACTGGAAAATGATCCTAGATTAGGTTAATCTTAACCTAATCCCGTTTTTAACTTTACACCTTTGGCAAAACTAGTCCCTGGACTTCATATTGGCTTTATTTCACATTAAAACACCTATTGGGGATACATATAACACACCAAAGCACTTTCGCACACTACAAAGGCCTTTTACACATCATTTAAATCTACTTTATTGTCACTCATTAAAGATAATTAAATCTCACGTATAGGGTACATAAACATATAAACACATATTTCCACACAACCGTATCACGGACTTATAATTTGACCTAACGACGTTAGTCAACATATACGTTTAAGTTTTGGGATGTTACACATCCTGACCCAATGACGGATGAGTCCTTAATTTCTTTTTCTTTTTTTTTTTCTTTGGTTAGATAGAAGTGTAAAGTGAAATAAATGGTGGGTCCTAAACTAGTCCTGACATTGTGGGTGTTTTGGGGGATGAGTCCTTGGTTAGTCCTTGGGCTGATGTGGCGCTGATGTGGTGTTGACAGGGACTAGTCCTTAGAGGATGAGTCCTGGACACTGTGAATGCTCTTATATGTGTTCTTATTTATAGTAACGAATAAAAGAAAATAACGCATTCGAGAACGATGATAAGAAAAAACAAAGAGCAGTAAACAACAGACCAATTCAAACATAAAATGATTTTTAACAAAAGTTTTCTCAAAAGAACAAGGGGATGAGTTAGCAATATGCTGACAGCTTAAGTTTATAAATTATTAATCTATTTATTTTTCTAAGTGTTAAGGCTTTTGAAGGAAGCAGTGTGCAGTTGACAACAATATATTTTTTTCCCAAGAAAAACGACGATGGTGATGTTCGACATTTAAGTTGGATGAAAATCCTATTATACCCTAATCTTTAAATATTTTTTGCAAATTAAATGAACAATATGGGCCCATATTTTTAATTTATTACGAGTATAAAGTTAAGGGGTGAAGGGTTCACCCAATTTGAGTGAGGAACAACATCACTCCCATGTTCCCCATTTTTTTCAAAGAACAATTGACTATTGATAATTTGAAAAAAAATCAAGAAACATATCAAAGACGATATATTACACGTTACTGATAAATTACTCGAATTTATTTTAAAAAAAATACATTATAGTTTAGGTTTAAAGCATATGTCTGAAAAGATTTTCTGGAAATACCGGGAAAAGTCAATAGTTGGGCACCTTTCTCGATGGAGGAAAGGATCAGCGATGGATTCCTATAGACTATCCACAAACAAGTAGATTCAGTTGATTATAATGGCGTCGAAATACAATGAACTCACAAACAACTTCCCAACACAATCTAGACGAATTCAATATTACGCATTTGTAAAAAACCGCGTTTTTCACAAATGATTACCCAACATATAAACAAACTGTTATAAAACATTAAGCATAGTTATTTTATCTAACAATAGTCATTGGAATAACCTCAATAAGATTATTCATTCTTTTTAACTTTTAGTTTCAAACGAAAAAAAAATATTATTATGCTGAAAGTCTTATTTAGTTGAATTAGCCAAAGCTTTTATTTTGTAAAAAAAATCCAAAACGAATAGCGACTTGGAGATTGGAGGAGCGTTTCGAAGTTTTTTTTTTTTTGACTTTTAATTCTTAAAGTTATACAAATACCTCTTTTATAATCTGGCGGGAGCTTTTAATATATATTTTCTAGCTATTTCACACTTTTAAGTTGCAAATACAATTACCGCGTAGATAACTTATGAAAAAGGAAAAAACATTTAGAATAAAACTTAGTTAATAACAAAAATTTATAGTTTCAAACGATCATTTGTACAAAATGAACTCATCATCCATGGTAAGAGGTAACCCAACAAAAACCTTATTTTTCATTGGAAAATGTTAAACTTATTAATATTATACAAACAAAAGTTTACAAACATATGTGACATGAAACAATGACTAAATAAAAAAACAATTAACAAATATATGTGATTTGTGACATGGACCAATAAATAAAGAAAGGGAAAAAAAGAAATAAAAAATGACTTGATTTGATTGGTGGAATTTGTTTTTTTTTTTTTTTTCTTTTTTTTTTTTGTTTTTTTTTTTTTTTTTTTCTCTATTTTTTTTTTTTTTTGTAATTTGTATTTACAAACTTTTCTCGCTATATAACTAAGAGAAAATATGTTGTTTATTATGTGACAATCATTTTTACTTGTCAACTAAGATTGGTTTATATGTCATTTTTTGGTTTTTTTTAGCAATTTTGTTGTTGACAACTAAGCATGATTTATTTATGATTAATTATATTACAACTAATACTATTTTAATCCTAAGTATCAATAAATCAAGAATAATTATTTGATTTTTATTAAATTTATTTTTTATCTCAAGATTGCATTTAATATTTCACCTTCTTCTTTTTCCTTTTCTTTTTTTTCTTTCTATTTCTTTCTCTATATTCCAAAAAAATAATTATTATTTATTTAAGTTTTTAATTTTCTTTGATAAAAAATATGTTTTGTTTAATATGATTAGAAATACTATTATATAAGAATCTGTTAGAGCACTCACAATGCCCTCATCATTCACTCATCCTTCTGCCATAGACGAGTGCACACCACTAGGTGTGACTCGTCCTTGACTGGTCCTTGGCTCATCCGTCCCCCCAAGGACGGATGAGTCCTTCAATTTCTTTTTCTTTTTTTTTTTCTTTGGTTAGATAGAAGTGTAAAGTGAAATAAATGGTGGGTCCTAAACTAGTCCTGACATTGTGGGTGTTTTGGGGGATGAGTCCTTGGTTAGTCCTTGGACTGATGTGGCTGATGTGGTGTTGACAGGGACTAGTCCTTAGAGGATGAGTCCTGGACACTGTGAATGCTCTTATATGTGTTCTTATTTATAGTAACGAATAAAAGAAAATAACGCATTCGAGAACGATGATAAGAAAAAACAAAGAGCAGTAAACAACAGACCAATTCAAACATAAAATGATTTTTAACAAAAGTTTTCTCAAAAGAACAAGGGGATGAGTTAGCAATATGCTGACAGCTTAAGTTTATAAATTATTAATCTATTTATTTTTCTAAGTGTTAAGGCTTTTGAAGGAAGCAGTGTGCAGTTGACAACAATATATTTTTTTCCCAAGAAAAACGACGATGGTGATGTTCGACATTTAAGTTGGATGAAAATCCTATTATACCCTAATCTTTAAATATTTTTTGCAAATTAAATGAACAATATGGGCCCATATTTTTAATTTATTACGAGTATAAAGTTAAGGGGTGAAGGGTTCACCCAATTTGAGTGAGGAACAACATCACTCCCATGTTCCCCATTTTTTTCAAAGAACAATTGACTATTGATAATTTGAAAAAAAATCAAGAAACATATCAAAAAAAATAATTATTATTTATTTAAGTTTTTAATTTTCTTTGATAAAAAAATATGTTTTGTTTAATATGATTAGAAATACTATTATATAAGAATCTGTTAGAGCACTCACAATGCCCTCATCATTCACTCATCCTTCTGCCATAGACGAGTGCACACCACTAGGTGTGACTCGTCCTTGACTGGTCCTTGGCTCATCCGTCCCCCTAAGGACGGATGAGTCCTTGACATTCTTTTTCTTTTTTTTTTTATTTCTTTCTTATATTCCAAAAAAATAATTATTATTTATTTAAGTTTTAATTTTCTCGCTATATAACTAAGAGAAAATATGTTGTTTATTATGTGACAATCATTTTTACTTGTCAACTAAGATTGGTTTATATGTCATTTTTTGGTTTTTTTTAGCAATTTTGTTGTTGACAACTAAGCATGATTTATTTATGATTAATTATATTACAACTAATACTATTTTAATCCTAAGTATCAATAAATCAAGAATAATTATTTGATTTTTATTAAATTTATTTTTTATCTAACAATAGTCATTGGAATAACCTCAATAAGATTATTCATTCTTTTTAACTTTTAGTTTCAAACGAAAAAAAAATATTATTATGCTGAAAGTCTTATTTAGTTGAATTAGCCAAAGCTTTTATTTTGTAAAAAAAATCCAAAACGAATAGCGACTTGGAGATTGGAGGAGCGTTTCGAAGTTTTTTTTTTTTTGACTTTTAATTCTTAAAGTTATACAAATACCTCTTTTATAATCTGGCGGGAGCTTTTAATATATATTTTCTAGCTATTTCACACTTTTAAGTTGCAAATACAATTACCGCGTAGATAACTTATGAAAAAGGAAAAAACATTTAGAATAAAACTTAGTTAATAACAAAAATTTATAGTTTCAAACGATCATTTGTACAAAATGAACTCATCATCCATGGTAAGAGGTAACCCAACAAAAACCTTATTTTTCATTGGAAAATGTTAAACTTATTAATATTATACAAACAAAAGTTTACAAACATATGTGACATGAAACAATGACTAAATAAAAAAACAATTAACAAATATATGTGATTTGTGACATGGACCAATAAATAAAGAAAGGGAAAAAAAGAATAAAAAATGACTTGATTTGATTGGTGTAATTTGTATTTACAAACTTTTCTCGCTATATAACTAAGAGAAAATATGTTGTTTATTATGTGACAATCATTTTTACTTGTCAACTAAGATTGGTTTATATGTCATTTTTTGGTTTTTTTTAGCAATTTTGTTGTTGACAACTAAGCATGATTTATTTATGATTAATTATATTACAACTAATACTATTTTAATCCTAAGTATCAATAAATCAAGAATAATTATTTGATTTTTATTAAATTTATTTTTTATCTCAAGATTGCATTTAATATTTCACCTTCTTCTTTTTCCTTTTCTTTTTTTTCTTTCTATTTCTTTCTCTATATTCCAAAAAAATAATTATTATTTATTTAAGTTTTTAATTTTCTTTGATAAAAAATATGTTTTGTTTAATATGATTAGAAATACTATTATATAAGAATCTGTTAGAGCACTCACAATGCCCTCATCATTCACTCATCCTTCTGCCATAGACGAGTGCACACCACTAGGTGTGACTCGTCCTTGACTGGTCCTTGGCTCATCCGTCCCCCAAGGACGGATGAGTCCTTCAATTTCTTTTTCTTTTTTTATTTTCTTTGGTTAGATAGAAGTGTAAAGTGAAATAAATGGTGGGTCCTAAACTAGTCCTGACATTGTGGGTGTTTTGGGGGATGAGTCCTTGGTTAGTCCTTGGGCTGATGTGGAGCTGATGTGGTGTTGACAGGGACTAGTCCTTGGAGGATGAGTCATGGACACTGTGAATGCTCTTATATGTGTTCTTATTTATAGTAACGAATAAAAGAAAATAACGCATTCGAGAACGATGATAAGAAAAAACAAAGAGCAGTAAACAACAGACCAATTCAAACATAAAATGATTTTTAACAAAAGTTTTCTCAAAAGAACAAGGGGATGAGTTAGCAATATGCTGACAGCTTAAGTTTATAAATTATTAATCTATTTATTTTTCTAAGTGTTAAGGCTTTTGAAGGAAGCAGTGTGCAGTTGACAACAATATATTTTTTTCCCAAGAAAAACGACGATGGTGATGTTCGACATTTAAGTTGGATGAAAATCCTATTATACCCTAATCTTTAAATATTTTTTGCAAATTAAATGAACAATATGGGCCCATATTTTTAATTTATTACGAGTATAAAGTTAAGGGGTGAAGGGTTCACCCAATTTGAGTGAGGAACAACATCACTCCCATGTTCCCCATTTTTTTCAAAGAACAATTGACTATTGATAATTTGAAAAAAAATCAAGAAACATATCAAAGACGATATATTACACGTTACTGATAAATTACTCGAATTTATTTTAAAAAAAATACATTATAGTTTAGGTTTAAAGCATATGTCTGAAAAGATTTTCTGGAAATACCGGGAAAAGTCAATAGTTGGGCACCTTTCTCGATGGAGGAAAGGATCAGCGATGGATTCCTATAGACTATCCACAAACAAGTAGATTCAGTTGATTATAATGGCGTCGAAATACAATGAACTCACAAACAACTTCCCAACACAATCTAGACGAATTCAATATTACGCATTTGTAAAAAACCGCGTTTTTCACAAATGATTACCCAACATATAAACAAACTGTTATAAAACATTAAGCATAGTTATTTTATCTAACAATAGTCATTGGAATAACCTCAATAAGATTATTCATTCTTTTTAACTTTTAGTTTCAAACGAAAAAAAAATATTATTATGCTGAAAGTCTTATTTAGTTGAATTAGCCAAAGCTTTTATTTTGTAAAAAAAATCCAAAACGAATAGCGACTTGGAGATTGGAGGAGCGTTTCGAAGTTTTTTTTTTTTTGACTTTTAATTCTTAAAGTTATACAAATACCTCTTTTATAATCTGGCGGGAGCTTTTAATATATATTTTCTAGCTATTTCACACTTTTAAGTTGCAAATACAATTACCGCGTAGATAACTTATGAAAAAGGAAAAAACATTTAGAATAAAACTTAGTTAATAACAAAAATTTATAGTTTCAACTATCATCTAAGGTTAATTTTACCATTATCCATATCACATTGTAACCACTTTCTCTAAATAGAACTTGATCTTCTTTATCCATTAGTTTAAACATTATCTTAATCAAATTATTTATAACATATATTTTCAACCCTTAAAATAACAAAAACATCATCTTTTTTCATCAATTATCTTTATATTAATAAACACATCATTACCGCCACCGTTGCCATTATCACCATTCATCGCCACCAACGTCGTCACCATCACCATCACCTCGTCACCATCACCTGTCACCTTTACCACTACCACCACTGCTCTTTACCATCGCCCAAACATCACTACTAAAAAACATACCAAATGTTCTTACAAGATTTAATTTTAATAATATATAAATAATACTAAAAGGTGTTAAAATGTCTCTTTATTAAGATAGTGACATTTTTGTCAATTTAATAATAACAAATAATTCATACATCAAAATAGAAAGAAAAAAATATGAAAAAAGGGAACACATTCACACACACTCACCTCAGATACATATCCATTACTAACGCTTTCTTCTCTTTATATCTCTTTCTCTCTCTCGATCACCATTTAATATCTCATTTTCTTTATCCTGTTTCTTCATTTTTCTATATCACTCTTCTTCAAAACTATATTGAGGTCAGGACCCTTTTGTGTTACATAAATTTTATTTTAAGGTTTTCTATGATTACATGTAAATATAATCTTTATTTCCATAGATGATGATCTCTGTTTTGACTTTTGACAGATACATGTTTGATAGTCTTATAAAGTTGTCTAGATTCTTTGTTCTGTTTTATTTTTTATGCTATTGGTTTTTATATGTATCTATATCTATATATCTCTTTGATGATCTTGTACTGGTCTATAATTAATTCATAGCAAACATTTGTTAACTAGAAATAATGAAATATATTAGTACTATAATCCACTATCATTTTTGTGTGACATCCCTTACATATATATCATAGCAAACATTTGTTCCTTTTGGGTAGAGGTACCGAGATAAGACGGTGTACATCACACCTCCCCTGTACCCCACTTATGTGGGGATTGAGTACAGTAGTTTTTGTTGTTGTGTTTTGTTCATATATAGAAGGCGACCTAGTGGTCATGACACTTGATGGCTTCACAAGAGGTCTCTGGTTCGAATATCACTAGATAACATCTTAGGGTGGCTAGAAATCGTTAGGAATGGCCACGGAATACCAAGATAGGCCATTTAAATCTTAGTCAAAAGATAAGAATACATATGTTTATGTTATTAAACAATGTTTTTATATAAAAAAAAGTTTAATAAGAGTTAGTTGTGATTTTTTTACTAGGTTGTTGTGGAATAGGACATGTCGTACACGAATTATCTATACGTGATGATATTATTGATAATGTACTATGATAGGCATGTGATCTAATTAACATATTTAGTGTGCACTTATTGTATCTCGTGGGCGTTAATTGTATGTTAATAAATATGGTATTATGTGTGTGGGTCCCATTGGAATTGAAACATGAAATGAAAAGTGACCCGTCGTTGTATTTTTATAAGTAATACTTTGTAAATCATGATTTGGTAAGTTGGTGTTTTGGGTATTTGTTAACAGGTATGATGAGTTCTCTACAAGGTCCAGTTATTTGCCCCTCTATGCATAGGAAGCAAGGAGGGGCTTGTGGAGTACCTGTAGTTAACGGGGGTTTATCGAAGGCTAAAAGTCTTAGAAGTGAAATTTGGGGATATAGAGGTGTTTATAGCCATCGGTTGCATATCCGTGGTCAATCTAAGCTAAAGACCATTATGTGTACTTTTAGTTCGTCCTCAAATGGCAATGGTAGTATGGCGGAAAGTTTCAATGAGAATGACTCGGATTATGTTGAATCTAGTGTTGTGGAAGCTGGTAAGAAATCTATGTTGTTTTTAAGTGATTTGATTTTGTTTAATGCTAGTTTGTTTTTGAATTACTAGTCAGTTATACAGGATATTTGGATATGATCTTTGAAAGTGATTATGTGACATTCATATACCAAAATCAGATAATTTGCTTCTCGAAGTTCAAAATACAGGACAATCGAATTTTTCAGTTTTGGAAAATCTAATGATTTTAAGAAGTTAATAGGTAAATTGACCAGCAATGGGTAATTTGGTTAAAAAGCAGAGGCATAGTATTGTTAAACGGGATTGCAAGTCTAAATTTGGTTAAAAAGCAGAGGCATAGTATTGTTAAACGGGATTGCAAGTCTAAGTTTTGGTTAAATAAGCTAAATAGGTAATCTGTTTGACATTTCAAGTTGCAATAACCACATAATCATGTGTAAAATGCAATTCCTAACACCCCCTCTAGCCATCATTGTTACTTGTAACAAAGAACAATATAATCTTGTTTCTGTCGTTTCGAACGTAAATTCTATGCTTGTTTCGCAGTATTTACTTCACTTTTTGTTACTTTAATTTTCTACACAGTTGAGGTGAAGAGCGGGCCAGAGGGGTTCTTGGTTAAAATGAGGGATGGCAGGCATCTAAGATGTGCACATAATAATCCCCAAAATGGGCATCTTCCTGATTATGCTCCACATCCTGCAATTGTTCTGAAGATGGAAGACGGAACAGGCCTTTTGCTTCCAATAATTGTTTGTATGTACATATTTTGAGCTCCAGATGTTTGATTTTTCATTTTGGTAACATTAGACATTTTGTTACGGATTTACATACATAGGCTCTTCCTCATATTATTTTACTTTTTTTTTTTTTTTTTTGCAGTGGAGATGCCTAGTGTACTGCTCATGGCAGCAATTCGGAATGTTCAAATTGTATGCTGATACCTTACCTTTATGCAGTGGAGATACCTTTATGATTTCTATCTGTTTTGACTTTTTCTTGTTCTTGCCCTTTTATTTACTGTATCTTTTTTTGAATAACAGGAGTTATTTTGTTGTGTTTCAGGCCAGGCCAACTATGTATCAAGTGGTGCGGGAAATGGTCGATAAGATGGGTTATAAAGTAAGTCTTGCTGCTTTCATGTAGATATGGCAACTTTGATCCATTTACATCTGAATTTGTGGTCTCAGGTTATGTTTTATCTTTAATGGGTGAAACATGTACCAAAAGGGAAATGGGTCAAGTGGGACGAAAATTGCCCAAAATGTAGATTACTGCTAAAGTCAACATGGCCAACAAATATTACTGGTTTTGACCATTACCCTCCATGCCAACCCGTCCAATCTTAACTCTATTTTCTTGTCATTAATTTGGTTTATGCTGTATTCAGGTCAAGCTTGTTCGAGTTACCAAGAGAATACATGAGGCATATTTTGCTCGGTTATATCTAACAAAGGCATGGACCTGAAAGAACAATTAGTTTAAGAATTAGACATTTAATTCACATATATTTTATGAAGTTTGTCGAAACTCAAATGTTGCTGATGATGTTTTTAGGTTGATGATGAAAGTGAGTGTGTTAGCTTTGACCTTCGTCCATCAGATGCCATTAATATTGCTGTCCGGTGCAAGGTACGTTAAGTTAATCATAAACACAAAATTCTAATTTTGTACATTAATAAGGAGTATTTTATTACATGAGGAAAGATGTAATGCTATTCTCTTATACAAGTTCAGGTTCCAATACAAGTGAACAAGTTCTTGGCGTATAATGATGGCATGAAGATTGTTGAATCTGCAAAGCCTTCATTTCAAGGATCTTCTTCAGATGGTTTGTTATTTAAAGAATTGGACAGGTAACTAATTTATGGGAAATCAAATAAGCAGAGCTGGATATTGAGCTGTAAATAGTGTTTGGAAGTTGTAATAATCACATAACTTCTTGTTGGATTATCTGACAAAATCTGATTAGTTAATAATATGAAGAATTGTCTTGTAAAAAAAATGACATCCTGGTCGTTATGTATGGTGTACAAGTATTTCAAATTAGCCCAGAACGAATATCCAAATACCCCTAAAAGAGTATAACAAAGTGTAACCTGATTGAAAAAAGGACATTTGTATTTTCAACTGGGGTTATCTTGTTAGTCTTCTTATGAATATGCTGGAACTTCAGTTCATAATATGATTCTGAGTTATCATTGTGGTTATTGTGCCAGACTATTTTTGAGGTTCTTTAAGGTTTGCTACTTCTTGATTTTGAAAGAAGCTAACCAAGAGTTTATGATGACAGGCCAAATGGCCAGCCCTGTGTTGAGACCAAGGAGTTTAATCTTGTTCGGAATATGCTTGTTGCTGCAGTTGAGGAACGCTACAGAGATGCCGGTGTGTTTTATTTTTTTATCCTTACACATCTTATTGTTCTCATGGTTTAGCTTGAAGTGTCAAGTTCGACCCGTTTAGGTATGAACTGGTAAAATGCGTAAGAAAAAAAGATTATCTGAAAGGAAAACAGGTCACATGGGTTGAAAGGCATGAGCACGGGTCCGAACCGGTCAGGCCCGTGCAATCCCGAAACCCGGAAACGCAACAAAATCGAACCTGTGACCCGACCCGTTACCCTATCAGCAAGGTCGGTTCGGGTTCGGACGGGTTTGGTTCGGTTCTCGGGTTTAAGGGACATCTGTTCATCACATGTCGAAACCCGGCCCGAAACCCGGCAGTGCAACAAAATCGAACCCGTGACCCCACCCGTTACCATATCGGGCTGGTCAGGTCGGGTCTGGGCCAGGTTACGGGTTTTTGGGTCATATGCTCAACAAAACCTCCTAAATAATTTTTCAATCCAAAATTGGTTTCTAAGACTGTATTAATATAAGTTTGTAATCATATCCGACAGTAAAATGTTACGTCTGCTCACTCAAATCTGTTTTGATGCTTATACAAATTTGTCGCTTCTTACAGCCCAATGGAAGGATAAGCTCACTCAACTTCGATCCAAGAGGAACTGGGCGTAACAGGTAAGGGAATTCAATCATTGAGTATATCCTATATAAATTCTATATTTTCCTATTGATGTCACTTTTTGGTTCGAATATACTAGCAACCTGTTTCCTTTCAACTGAAATACCAATAAATTCTTAAAGAGCATCTCTTTCCCTTACGCATGCTAGCAATCTGAGACGTCAATACCCCAATATGAAGTGGGCAGACGTAGGTGAATTAGGCAGGTTAAATGGGTCACAGCTTAAAATAAATCATTTTTTGTGTTTAGGGGTTGAAACAGGCCCAGGTTGGGTTGTCTTGTAAGCAATTCTTTGTTTTTTATCCAAAATCCTTTATGGAGATCAGCAGATATATTATGGTCAAATAAATGGTATTATTACAATGATGGTCTAAACCATCGAATAAAAAGATCTTAAGGGGTTGAACTATTAAGAGGTAGACTTTAGGCGATGTACAACCTGTTTAATTTGATCGCCCTGTCCTCACTTTTATCTATTTGTTGTTTGACCAGTTATTACATAAAGCATACAGCAAATAAACCCTTTCACAAGTAGATAGATGGCTCAAAAATTGTGAACTATTACCCAAAATGAGTGTGTGTTTTTTAAACCCCTAATTCGTCAATAACAGTTTTGTGTTATTTCCATATTCGTTGCAGGAGGAAGGATCTGTACATAGTTGGTCTCTCGAAAGTAATTATTACGCAAAGCTTTTAGTCTAATATGTATGAAGGGTTGTAAATATGTGTTGTAAACTGTAGCACGATACAACTGTCGTGGACATTCCTATTTTAGCTTCCTTGGTGCGAAACTTTGCTCATTTGCATTGTTCCATCACTGCTCTAAGGAAAAAGGTAAAACTATCAATGTGTCAATATATCTAAGGTTGTTTGGGATTACATATTTTTAAGAGCGTGTTGTTTAAAAACCAACACTTGACAGACATGATGAAATGTTAAATTCTTGGAAAAAAATGTGCTGGTTTTTGAAAAACAGTTGGGCCCTCTCTACTTTCTCATCTAAAGGTTCGTTGAGGTCGTGTTCATGGATCGAGAATCGATCTATATTATGTCTAGTCTCTTTATTCTTTAGTTAATCCAACGGTCACGACTATTCCTCAAATAGAGTTTTACCATCAAAGGGTGCATGCCTTCTTTACGGTTAGTGTACAGGGCTTCATGAAATTGGCTGTTGTTCCATAGTTTCAGTGTTACACGTTGGTACAATTAAAGCACATTTTGCAAGAGTGCAACAATTTTATGTAACTCAAACATGAAATGTAAATGAAATGTATATGTAAGACTTAATGCCTTTTTTCACGGGTTTTATGTTCCTAGATGGTGTATGTAGGAGGTTGAGATGTAGACAGTCTTACCTCTAGGTAGAGAGACCGCCCAGGTTCTATCTAAATGTTAGAAAAGGACCTCCGACATTTGTATGAGATGAGAATTTAACCTTTGACCTCTGTCTCCAGAGGCAAAGTGTTGAGACAAAGCCACGGAGGGTCACGGGGTTGACAATAATGGGCAAATCTTCCGTTGAAGTTATAACTTTAACCCTGGGCAAATCTTCAGTTAAAGCTATAACTTTAACCGACATACAATAGACGATATACTTATGGACTTATGGTCCTTTTATGGTGCGTAATAAGGGGCGTTAAATGAATCGATCTTTTCCTTTTCAACGAGTCCCTAGTCCCTAAGGCAACATATATAGTAACACCTGTTCAAGTAACTATTTCAAACTTCAAAATTTGTATATATGTTGATCTATGTTTTTTAAGAGACAAATGTACACACGTCTATAGCCATGCTCATTAAAGCACGTACGTCCTAAAAGTTCCCTATGGTAACAAGCCTCGACCGCAAAAGGGTCAGGTGCTCGTCGACCCATAAATGACAAAACCATCTGTCCTTTTATGACCATTCTATTGCACGCGACCTCAAAAATAATGAGAAGTCCTAATGGAATTGTTGCTTAAGCTTCTATGACATTTGTGGAGCTTCTCTTTGATATGTAAACGAGAATAAGTACCCGTGCGTTGCGGCGGTGAGATGGTGGGGGTGATAGGTCATAAAGTGTGATAGGTCATAGAGTGTGATAGCCAAATGCCTTAACCGTACGGGTTTCGTCTTCGGATTTAAAAATTCGTCGAAAGTATATCGAATGACATCTCTAATGAAAGAGCATGAAATTTTAAGAACACCTATAAAATTTTTATAATTTATCGATGTATGGTTTTTGAGATAAAAGATTTTGAAAGAGTTAGAGGAATAAAATGATTTATGGAGGAGAGAGAAAAAAAATGATTGGTTGAGATTTGAGGAGAGAGAAAAGGTATTATAGTTATTTTAGGTAAATATAGAATAAATGAGAGGGGACATTATGGGGAAGTACTTAAAATCAATATTGAAAATTTAAGTTAAATGTTGAAAATTAGTTTTTTGGGCGTTAAACAATCGTTTGGGATAGCAACAGTCAGTTGAAACATATATTAATCATCCTCAAGCAATTAATTTTGCTTCAAAAAGAGGTATGTTTTCTATTTCCCTATATCTAATCATCATCAAATCTGTGTGAACCCGTTTGGTGTTCAATCGGTATTCTCATATATGGTTTTTCAAGATTAAATATATGTGTTTCATTTGTTTAATCCGAATTCTTTTATTATTATTTGCTTTTAATAAATTCATACTGTTGTAATTTTTTGGAGGTTCATGGGTTTTGATTCTAAGCCGATTGTTAATTCCAAATTTGTGTTTGAATCGCACAAATTTGTGTTTGATGAATCACACACAAGGTGTTTGAATCGCCAAATTTGTGTTTGAATCGCACAAATTTGTGTTTGAATCGCACAAATTTGTGTTTGAATCGCACAAATTTGTGTTTGAATCGCACAAATTTGTGTTTGAATCGCACAAATTTGTGTTTGAATCGCACAAATTTGTGTTTGAATCGCACAAATTTGTGTTTGAATCGCACAAATTTGTGTTTGAATCGCACAAATTTGTGTTTGAATCGCCAAATTTGTGTTTGATTCTAAGCCGATTGTTAATTCCAAATTTGTGTTTGAATCGCACAAATTTGTGTTTGAATCGCACAAATTTGTGTTTGATGAATCACACACAAGGTGTTTGATGAAATGCGTGATGGGTAAGTTTATTTTCCACTATATTTTACGAGTATACCTTTATGAGTTTTGCCTTTTGATATTTATAATCTGTAATCCGAGAAGGAAGATATAATGCAATGATTTGATGAGATGATAATTTTCTCTATGTGAGAAACTGATTTCTGACCTGTAGAGGTGGCAAAATCAACAAGGGGCAGGTTAGTTAACCGGTCACGACGGGAATTATGTATATACATGAATGTTCCTGAGAAATTTGATGTGGTTTTAATTGTGTAAGTGTATCTGTTAGTTAAAACCCTGCCTATGTTGGATGATAGATGTTATATATTGTAAGTCCCCTGGTACGGATCGTCAATAGCTTGATTCAGTTATCTTGAGGTGCGGAATCCCTCACAATAACTTGGTGATCAACAAGAAAGCCCCTAGATCATCTACGGCCTGGTAGATCTTCTTCGGGCTAGCGGAACAACCTTTGACGACTTTAACCTGCAATACCTGCTTGATAATTCAACAAATGTTCAACCCTAAACTCTGTTAGGGTTCGCTTTATATAGGTAACACCCGACATGGGCTTCAGCATGTTAGCCTCGCAAACCCAGCCCAGCCCGTCACTTTTACGAGGTCGTAACTGTGATTGGCCTCGTATTTGTCCCTGCAAATACGGGGTCGCATTTCATCTGTATGAATTGCGAACTCGCAATTCATACTTAGCAGATTTACTATACATTCAATACTTAAACTTAATCTAGTATTCTATGCATAATACTAAGTTCATTAATGACAATCACATTACAAAGACATATAACAATATAATCCCAAACAATCTAGACTGCTATTGACATAGACGTGCACTTACAGACTCCCCTTTGGCAATAGCTTCTAGACGTTAACATACTTATGTCTTCGTCTTGTCTTTGTCATTAATCTACTTCCTCTGCTTCTTCTTATCAGCCTTCTTCTTCTGAACTTCCTCTGAATCGTCTGCAGCCTTATAGAAATCACAGTCTGAATGTAAGCCGATCTTCAAGCATAAATTCACTGTATTTCTATATCGCAACGCTGGACCCTGAAAATCTTTTGGAAACCAAATATTAACACTGTTCAGCTTCAGCAGATCTTTCTTACAAAAGTTCACTAGATGCAAAGGCTCATAAATCCTGACAATCTCATAGTAATGATCACCATACATCACAGCTTCATACGTCTTACTATCAAAGTACCAGCCTATCATATTATCCAATAAGTCCTTCTTGAATTTCTTCAAAGGCAGTTCTTTGGCAAACTTGGTCGGCTCATACTTCAAAGTAACGACAGGCTTCTTTGTCTTCGGATCTATCTTTGATTTATCCTTGACCATCTTGCCTTCCTGTGGATGATACTTTCTTTGAGATGGATCCTTGATCTTCATGTCTTTCGCTATAGACCTAGCAATATAATTTCCAAACTCAGATCCACTAGGATTGATTAGTTCTAGCCTAGCTAAGCACCAAAAATCAACATCAGTAAGTGAGTTGATGGCTTCTTCGTTATAGTCCAAATACTGCACTCCGTCTGTTCTCCTGATAATAAGAAGTCTTAACTCATCATCCCAATGAAAACTCACGATTCTTGAGCATGCAGTAGTGGCGTAGGCTTCAACCTTCTCTCCTTGAATCTTGTCTTTATACTTGATAGGTTTATGCGATGCCTCATACTTAGCCATGTTATTCTTCCAAGTAATAACCCAATCTGGTCTAGTATCAACAGGCTCTGTATGTTGCACATCAGGATCTTCAGCAATTGGTTCTTGCATGACTGGAGCTTCAGGATCTTGGACTTGTTTAAACCAGTCCATTCTATCAAGCTTAGCTCTGAAGTCATCAATACTAAACCTGTAAGTCCCAACTCAATAGATGGTACTACTGAAGACACCTCTATGTCGATGGTGGAGTTACTTTGCAATATATGCACTGAACTGGAAACGACCAGTTGCAGTGAGTATATACCAAGTTCTAGATAGATTACTTATTTAAATGACAATAAGTAAAGAACAATGCAATAATACAAAATACTTGTAAGATAAATTGATGAGACAATATGTAATTTTCAATGTGTAATTTATTTATTGATGTTAAATAAATTACAAGGTTGTTGCGGAACCAAGATAATACAAGAATGTAAATATCCTAACAACCTATGAAATACAATTGATCTACACTCGGAATTTCTCTAGACAATCGAAACACTTAAAGTTGTGAAATGTTCCTTTTAGCGATTGAGAGAATATTGCACAAGTTCACTAAGAATATTGCAGGTTTGCAAAGTGTGAAGTGTTGTATGTTTTTCACTTAATATTCTTGTTGTGCAATGACTTGTATTTATAGGCAAAGTTAACATTGGGATGTTAACTTTGGCCGTACAAATGTGGTTGAGATCATTTAAGGAATAGCATTTAATTTCTTAAAAAGCAGTGTAAAGTCGTATGATAAAGCAACTTTACTCAACCACCTTTATGTACCTTTTTGTAATTAAATAATAAGATAAATCTTATTATCTGGGTAAAGGTACATAAAACATAAAAGTCAATTCCTCGTAATCAGTGTAAAGCTTTGTAAGAGCTTTCCACTGATGGTCTCCAGTTTGTAACTGACTAGAATGTCAACTGGGCTTCGCTGCCATTGCCATTCTCTATCTTCCATTTGTTGTCTTCGACTTCAACTGGAATGATTCTTCAACTTGGTCAGTTCTCAACTGGAGGAAGTCTTCAGTTGCGTTGACTGTACGGTGCAACTGGACTTCAATATATTTCTCGACAAATCATTTAGGTCTCCAGTTTCACTGGACAGTTTCACTGGACAGTTTCACTGGGTCTCCAGGTGCAACTGGAGACTGGCCAGTTTACCAGGTGAACTGGTCCTAACAAATTCCCCCTATTTGTCTAGAAATATTGCCAAGTCTTTTTCTAGTTCTTGTATCTATACAAGTGTGAACTGGAGAGACTTGTTCGATTAAATCTATCTAAGTTTCTAAGGCATTTTTATAGATCAATAAATGCCTTAGGTTTTTCTTTTAGGTTTGTTAGATTTTAATCTATTATCTACCTTGTGGTTACAAACTGGTAACTTCATTTATACAAGGAAATGAAATTTATACAAGTTACATAATGTAAAACAAAATACAAGTAGATAACTGAAAAGAAAGAACTTAATGAGATGACCCTTCGCCAGTTCTTCTTCTCTTGGTCACTGAAGAAATAGGTTGTGAGTCTTCAGGGTCAATATTCAGCTTTTGCTCCAGATTTTCTTTATGTTGAATTTTGCCCCTTAAGAAGTTCACCCATGCTTTCTCAAACCTATTCTTTTGTGCCTTCGCATCCAACACATTCCCCCTCACATCTTGCTCACCAGCTTCAGTACTGGTAGCTACAACCATTTCTCTTCCAACTTGACTTCCAGATGAAGTTCTTCCAGGTGCAACTGGAGACTGGCCAGTTTACCAGGTGAACTGGTCCTAACAAATTCCCCCTATTTGTCTAGAAATATTGCCAAGTCTTTTTCTAGTTCTTGTATCTATACAAGTGTGAACTGGAGAGACTTGTTCGATTAAATCTATCTAAGTTTCTAAGGCATTTTTATAGATCAATAAATGCCTTAGGTTTTTCTTTTAGGTTTGTTAGATTTTAATCTATTATCTACCTTGTGGTTACAAACTGGTAACTTCATTTATACAAGGAAATGAAATTTATACAAGTTACATAATGTAAAACAAAATACAAGTAGATAACTGAAAAGAAAGAACTTAATGAGATGACCCTTCGCCAGTTCTTCTTCTCTTGGTCACTGAAGAAATAGGTTGTGAGTCTTCAGGGTCAATATTCAGCTTTTGCTCCAGATTTTCTTTATGTTGAATTTTGCCCCTTAAGAAGTTCACCCATGCTTTCTCAAACCTATTCTTTTGTGCCTTCGCATCCAACACATTCCCCCTCACATCTTGCTCACCAGCTTCAGTACTGGTAGCTACAACCATTTCTCTTCCAACTTGACTTCCAGATGAAGTTCTTCCAGGTGCAACTGGAGACTGGCCAGTTTACCAGGTGAACTGGTCCTAACAAATTCCCCCTATTTGTCTAGAAATATTGCCAAGTCTTTTTCTAGTTCTTGTATCTATACAAGTGTGAACTGGAGAGACTTGTTCGATTAAATCTATCTAAGTTTCTAAGGCATTTTTATAGATCAATAAATGCCTTAGGTTTTTCTTTTAGGTTTGTTAGATTTTAATCTATTATCTACCTTGTGGTTACAAACTGGTAACTTCATTTATACAAGGAAATGAAATTTATACAAGTTACATAATGTAAAACAAAATACAAGTAGATAACTGAAAAGAAAGAACTTAATGAGATGACCCTTCGCCAGTTCTTCTTCTCTTGGTCACTGAAGAAATAGGTTGTGAGTCTTCAGGGTCAATATTCAGCTTTTGCTCCAGATTTTCTTTATGTTGAATTTTGCCCCTTAAGAAGTTCACCCATGCTTTCTCAAACCTATTCTTTTGTGCCTTCGCATCCAACACATTCCCCCTCACATCTTGCTCACCAGCTTCAGTACTGGTAGCTACAACCATTTCTCTTCCAACTTGACTTCCAGATGAAGTTCTTCCAGGTGCAACTGGTGGAAGGACTGCACTTCTTTCCCCCTTGGCAGCATCTAGACCTGCCCGAATACCTTCCCATTCAGAGGGGTGAGATGGCAACCGGTCAAGAGGCTGCCATGATTGCATGTCCTTACACTCCTTGAAAATCCCACACATCATTCTGAAAGACCTCCATAAATGGTTGGTCTCCTTTGACTGGGTCAAAACATTGGCAGTAACTTGTTCTTGACCAGTTTTTAATTCATTTAGGATCTTGGAGTCTTCATCCAAACCAGAGACAACCTTTTCCTTCACTTCATCATCCTTCTTCTTCAAATTCTCTACTTCAGTTGTCAGTTTATCTAAAGATTGAGCATGTAGAGATACCTGGGTGTTCAAATTCTCAATGCTGCCTCTCAACTGGTTGATCTCACTGGTGAGTGGGGCCAGATCAACCTGAGGAGTGGCCAGCTTGGTGATCTCAGACATCACCCTTTCAATCAATTGTGCTTCTCTAGCACCCAGCGTATCCTCTATCTTCTGACCAACTGAAGTCATCAACTGCTCTCCAAGTTCAGTCACATTTAGGCCAGGTTTTTCAACTAATTCCTTTACCTGCCTTTCAATCTCCCTCAAATCTACTTCAGATGTTCTTACAGTGTTGCCAAGCAGATTGGAGATTGACGTTGTGACCTTGGACTGAGTAAGGTCAAAGGCTTCCTTCAAAGATGTTGCCAGATTATTGCAGCCAGTGACCAACTCATTTAGCTTCTTGAACACCAAGTCTTCATTAGATACCTCGCCAGTTGGTTCAACAAATGTGCTAAGGTCAACATCTCTTGACAGTGGTCTTCTTGGTTGTGGAATCCTTCTTGGTGGATTCAAAACCTTCTTCACAACCTTCTTAACATTTGCAATTCGTTTAAGAATCCCACTGGCCCTATTCTCCTTAGCCTTCTCCACTGAAATGTTCAAGCTTCTGGCATCGAATTCAGCTTCATCCTCAGGATAGTGTCTGTCCAGTTCAACATCCAGCATTTCTTTCAACTGGTCAACTATCCTGGGATCATTTTTAACTCTGGCATACTCCTCCTTAGTGATACCCAAAAGATTGGCATCACTCTTATCAAGCAACTTGATCTGTGCAAGATGTGCCCTGGCTTCAACTTGGTTTCTTTGTTTCATCTTCTTTCTTTCTTTAATATCATTGCCAAGTCTAGCCAGTCTTCTGCTATCACTATCTGAAACTGGAGGAAGTATATCAGCATTGCCAGTTTCTAACATTACATCAGTGGCCGGCTGGGCAGATGCATCAACAGCTAAACCTTTTCCCTTATCCAACACATTCCCCCTCACATCTTGCTCACCAGCTTCAGTACTGGTAGCTACAACCATTTCTCTTCCAACTTGACTTCCAGATGAAGTTCTTCCAGGTGCAACTGGTGGAAGGACTGCACTTCTTTCCCCCTTGGCAGCATCTAGACCTGCCCGAATACCTTCCCATTCAGAGGGGTGAGATGGCAACCGGTCAAGAGGCTGCCATGATTGCATGTCCTTACACTCCTTGAAAATCCCACACATCATTCTGAAAGACCTCCATAAATGGTTGGTCTCCTTTGACTGGGTCAAAACATTGGCAGTAACTTGTTCTTGACCAGTTTTTAATTCATTTAGGATCTTGGAGTCTTCATCCAAACCAGAGACAACCTTTTCCTTCACTTCATCATCCTTCTTCTTCAAATTCTCTACTTCAGTTGTCAGTTTATCTAAAGATTGAGCATGTAGAGATACCTGGGTGTTCAAATTCTCAATGCTGCCTCTCAACTGGTTGATCTCACTGGTGAGTGGGGCCAGATCAACCTGAGGAGTGGCCAGCTTGGTGATCTCAGACATCACCCTTTCAATCAATTGTGCTTCTCTAGCACCCAGCGTATCCTCTATCTTCTGACCAACTGAAGTCATCAACTGCTCTCCAAGTTCAGTCACATTTAGGCCAGGTTTTTCAACTAATTCCTTTACCTGCCTTTCAATCTCCCTCAAATCTACTTCAGATGTTCTTACAGTGTTGCCAAGCAGATTGGAGATTGACGTTGTGACCTTGGACTGAGTAAGGTCAAAGGCTTCCTTCAAAGATGTTGCCAGATTATTGCAGCCAGTGACCAACTCATTTAGCTTCTTGAACACCAAGTCTTCATTAGATGAAAACTTGTTTATCCCCAGATCAACCACCTTAATGTTTGTCAAGTGATCCTTGTGGTATCTGGAGAAAGACTTGGTGTTTTTGTCAAGTGATCCTTGTGGTATCTGGAGAAAGACTTGGTGTTTTTGTCAAGTGTCTTTTGAATCTCCTCCACCCTGGTAAGAAGGTTTTGGAGATCGGCTTGTAAAGAGACAACTTGACTGTCCAGTGACGAAGGAGAAGGTGTCACTGGACCAGCAGCAGTTACTACTGGAGCAACTGGAGGAGGCAAACTTAGAGAAGTCTCCCCAGTTGTCATACCAGCAGTTGAAGAAATATTAGGAGTGGTAGTAGAAGAAAGGACTGGAAAATCAAAGTGTTGTTCATGCTGAGAATGCTCAGGTGTGAACAATGGCGGCGGTGGGGGTGACATTTCTCGAGCAAGTGAGAATTGCCCAGTTGGTGAATCGTTATAAGATGGGAATGGTATATCAGTAGGCACATTTTCTTGGAGTGGTGAAAGTGAAATTGATGCATCTGGAAGCGAGACTGGAGATGAAAGGTTTTGAGCTTGTACAGAAGCCTCAAAAATCTCCAAGTCTGTTTCAGTTCCTTCAGAATCCAAAGACTCTATCAGGATTTCCTCGTCATTAACATTCATGTCCAGATCCATGAATGTAACTGAGGGCTGACCAGAAGGGTCAGTCTCCAGATGACCTTCCCCAGTTTCCTGGATGGGTGCATCTGTTGGTGGATCAGATACCGAAGTATCTTCACCAGGGATAGATGTGATTGGAGTTGCTTCAGTTATGGTTGCTCTATCCTCAACCACAACATTAGACGAACTGGAGGGTCCCTCATTATTTTGAGGCCCGCCCAGTTGTCTTTCTGACTCACCTTCAATTGGTGCATCAGTTGAAGCGAATGCCAGTTGCATTCGTTCTGGAATCTCGACCTCTCCAGCTTCAGATACCAGAGAGTCTAAATTCCTCAACATATCTGGCGCAGTGTACGGTGAATCTGTACTTAGGTATGCTTCTCTGCCTAGAATATGTTTAAAACAGAGAGAGAGAAACCTTGAAAAGGGGATACAAACACCCCTTGTGCCCTTCAGCTTTTGTACCAGGCTTCTAAATAGAATATCTGCAAAGTCCACTCTCAATCCGTTCTACAAGCAGTAAGCCATCTCTGCTTGTGAGGAGTTGATCTGGTCAAGACCACCAGAACTCCCACCCATACTCTCCACCAGGTGGATAAAAAAATACCTCCATGAAGGTGTAAGACCCTTCATGGTCATCGCACCCTTCGTCTTCAACACACCATTCTCCAAGCACTCCTTGTGTCCCATTTCAAGAAGGACTTGGCGAAAATTTATATTTGAGGGTAAGACGACTGGAGATTCACCCTCTCTCCAGTAATTGAGGCGTAAGGCATCCCTCAATACGTCAGCGGACAAGGTACACTGGATTGTTCCATCCTTTAATGTGAAACTGATGGAGGAACAATCGGAAGAAAGAACGGCAGTGTACCAAAACTCACACAAGTAGTTGTGAAACAACTTGCGTGGGTTTAGAGAGAATGAGGGTCCTATTGGAGAATCCTTCAAAAACTTTTGGATTCTACCAATAAGGGTATTGGACCCTTGAGATCCTTGTAAGCTTGCCATCGAATTATTGGGATTGAGTTTGATGACCGAAGCATTACTAGGAGCACCAGGTGCCGGGTTGACATCTGGTGAGGGAGCATATGGAACAGTCAAGAGATTTACATCTCTTGAACGGGATGATCTAGGTGCCATAGGAAAATGAAAATGAAATTTGGGAATTAGGGTTCTTGATTTGTGAAGCAGATTTAGAAATGAAGCAATTTTGATGATTGGGAAGTAAATGAAGGAATGTAAGAGAAAGAAGTAAATGAGTTCGGAGTAAATAAGGGTATTTATAATGGATTCAAGATCCCAATGAAATACCAAAAATTATATTTTATTAAACACAATCCTTTTTGTAGATATTTTCACAAAGTAAGTTTGAATTTTGAAATAAAATAATAATTTGCCATGTCAACATTAAATGCTACCATGTCAGCATTAAATGCTACGACGACTTATCTTACCCACGCGCCCACTCACTTTTTATTTTCCCAATACAAACAGTTGTCAAGTACTAAAATAGCTTTAAACACGTCAGATCATGATACCAAGTGGTTTAAAACACTCGAGTACCATCACGTGTCACGAATATTGACCAAGTATTTCTAACGTTATAAAAATAAGACAAGACTGAATTTGGTCATTGGAGGATCAGTCCAGTGCCAGTTTCCAACTGAAGAGTTCTCCAGTTTCCATTTTCAAACAAAAACGAATTTTAGTCAGAAAATTATTTTGAGTCTTTCCCCCTAAAATGATGATCCAGAAATCGATTAGTGCCAGGATAGTATCACAACGGCGTTCGATAGCCTGGCGAGCAAAGATTATCTGGACCTCCTCAACTGGAGAACTTCATCAGTGTCACTGACGCATTCAATAACAAAGAAAGCTCCAGTTTTAAGGATTTAACATTCCCAGTTCGCTGATGAGATGTTTAAAGGTTTTCTCATCGAGAGGTTTTGTAAAAACATCAGCTAACTGTTTGTCAGTGGGGATGAAATGTAATTCAATGTCTCCTTTCATAACATGACCACGAATGAAATGATACCTGATGTCAATATGCTTTGTCTTGGAGTGCATCACTGGGTTGTGAGATATAGCAATTGCACTGGTGTTGTTTCAAAAGATTGGGGTCCTTGTATACTTTTGACCATAATCTAGTAACTGGTTCTTGATCCAGAGAATCTGGGCACAGCAACTGGCCGCAGAAATGTACTCTGCCTCGGCAGTGGACATAGAGACTGAAGTCTGCTTCTTGCTGGTCCAACTTACCAGTTTTCCTCCAAGGAAATGACAACCACCAGTTGTTGATTTTCTATCTATCTTACAACCTGCATGATCTGAATCTGAATAACCCATTAGATCTAATCCTGAGCCTTTGGGGTACCAAAGACCAAGATTAGGACACCCTTTCAGGTATCTAAAGATACGCTTTACAGCGTGCAAATGTGATTCTTTAGGGTTAGCCTGAAACCTGGCACAAAGACATGTTGCAAACATTATATCTGGTCGACTGGCAGTTAAGTACATCATTGAACCAACCATACCACGATAGTCAGTTATGTTAACTTGTTTGCCAGTTGGGTCAGAGTCCAAATTTAATGGTGCTGCAATAGGTGTGTTTTTCGATGGGATTGAATCATATTTGTATTTTCTTAACAAATCTCTGACATATTTTCCTTGGTTTATGAAAATTCCATTTTCAGTTTGCTTAATCTGAAGACCTAAGAAAAATGTTAATTCACCCATTAAACTCATCTCATACTCAGATGACATGATTTTAGAAAACTTTTTCACATTGCATCATCAGTTGAACCAAATATAATGTCATCAACATAAATTTGTACCAATAAGATATTACCTCTTTCTTTCAAGATGAATAAGGTATTATCTATTGCACCTTTTTGAAAGCCATTTTTAAGAAGATGTTTAGTTAAAGTATTATACCAGGCTCTTAGGGCTTGTCTTAGACCATACAAAGCTTTGTTTAGTCTATAAACCCAATGAGGATGCTTCTCATCGATGAAACCTGGAGTCTGCTTAACATAAACTTCTTCTTCCAATGTTCCATTTAGGAACGCACTTTTGACATCCATCTGGAAGACCTTGAACTGCAGATGGGCTGCATAAGCCAGAAATATTCTGATGGCTTCAAGTCTTGCAACTGGAGCAAAAGTTTCATCAAAGTCAATGCCTTCTGCTTGACAATAACCCTGGGCAACTAATCTGGCCTGGTTTCTTATAACATGGCCATCTTCATCCATTTTGTTTCAGTAGACCCATCTGGTACCAATGGGTTCTTTCTTTAACCCTGGTGGACAAGGAACAAGCTCCCAAACATTGTTCCTTTCAAACTGGACGAGCTCTTCTTGCATAGCTTCCACCCAGCTTGGGTCTGCCATAGCCTCGTCAATCTTCTTTGGTTCAATTAAAGATAAGAAGGTGACGTTTAAGCATTGCTCACTGGTGGCTCTTCTAGTCTGAACCCCACTATTTGGATCTCCCATAATCTGTTCAATTGGATGTGCTCGAGTCCATCTAGTGTAATGACTAGGCTGGTGCACAACAATATCAGTGCAAGTCACCTGGCGATCTTCTTCAGTTGTAGTAGCTTCTGGAGGAGGATCAGTCCAAACTACTTCTACATCCTCATCAGAGTCAATGAGGTCACGATTTGCATCATGAAATTATTCATTCAAAGGCATTTCTTGAAGAACTGGAGAAGTTGGAGTTTGAACTGGTGCTGATATTGGAGTGGCACGTACATCAGATCCAATCACCAATTCTTGTGGTAAGTTGAAATTGATGGAGGGATAAAATGATGTGTCACTGGTGCTTTTCTTCTTTTTAACTGGTTCCAATTTGTTGTAACTGGAAACATCTTTTGGTGAAACAACTGACTGATGAACTTGGTCAGTTTCACCAAAATTGATTGGAACGACTGGAGTAATATCAAGGCTTGGTCTCTTGTTGATTGCTTCAGTTGATTCATCGAATGTGACATGAATTGTCGCATGAACCTTTTGGAGTCTATAATTATAAACTCTAAAGGCCTTTCAAATATCTGAATAACCTAAAAATACCCCTTCATCAGCTTTTGCATCAAACTTTCCAAGCTGACTGGAATCGTTTAAGATATAAACTGGACAACCAAATACATGAAAGTATCCAATGTTTGGTTTACGATTCTTGAGTACTTCATAGGCAGTCTTCTTATGTCTCTTGATGTAGACTGACCGGTTTTGGGTGTGACAAGCAGTTGCAACTGCTTCAGCCCAAAAACTGGTGGAAAGACCAGATTCAGATAGCATACTTCTGGCCGCTTCTATCAGTGTGCGATTCTTTCTTTCCACAACTCCATTTTGCTCTGGAGAGTGAACTGATGAGAAGTTTTGAGAGATGCCAGTGTCATTGCAAAATGTTTCAAGTACCTTATTTTGGAATTCAGTACCATTATCACTTCGCAACTGACAAACTTTTCAAGTGTACTTGAGCTCAATTCTTTTGATGAGAGAGATGATTTCAGCAGGTGCATCACTTTTGGATCTGAGGAATACCACCCAGCAGTATCTGGTGAATTCATCAACCACAACTAGAGTGTACTTCTTTCCAGCTCTAGTTTGAACATTCACTGGACCAAAGAGATCCATATGTAGCATGTGAAGAGGTTCAGTGATGCTAAAATTTTGCCTAGTTTTAAAATTGGCCCTTTTCTGCTTGCCCATCTCACACCCTGGACATGGCTTTTCTTTATTAAAAGAAATCTGAGGTATCCCATCAACCAGTTGTTTGCGAGACAACTTGTTAATATTTTTAAAATTAAGATGGGATAATCTTTTATGCCATAGCCAGTTGGTGTCCTCATCAGCCTTGGTATAGAAATATTGCTCTTTTGGAGCTGGTTCCATATCCATGATGTACACATTTCCTTTTCTTGGTGCAACCATCACCACTTTCCAATCCTTGTTAAATATGGTGCCTTGAGCAATATCGAACAAAACTCTGAAGCCATCATCACAAAGTTGACTGACACTGATCAGGTTGTATTTCAAACCATTCACAAATGCAACTCTTTTGAATTCGACTTGTCCATTATTGAGCACACCATATCCTTCAGTCTTTCCAGATTAATCATTACCAAACGTCACTGTCGGTCCATCTTGGACAGTGAACTCTTCAAGCAGGGGCTTACATCCGGTCATAGTCTGGCCAGCAGCGCTGTCCAGATACTAGATATTCTTCTTTCGATCGCCCTGCACAACCACAAAAATCATCAGTTATTTTTGTGAACCCATCTTTTCTTGATGGGTTCACTGGACTTCTCTACAGAAGTCACAGTAGATTGTTGTGGTGTTGAACCGGAGGCTGCATCTGGAGCTTTTTCACCAGCTCCAGGTGCAGGAGTAAAAACGATTGGTACTTGATACTTACTCCCCTTATTTTTACCAGATTTTGTTCCAGATGGAACATTCTTATGTTTAGGTTTTGAAGGGAGTGGTTTAATATTTTGTTTGAAAACTGGAGGTAATGAACCTCCTTCCAGATTTTTAATCCGGGCAGTACAACTCTGAACCTGTCGAGACAAAAGTTGGAGTTGACTTTCCAGATTAATCAAAATATTACTTTCATCAGGCAACTGAACCTTGGACCTTGGTTCAGCTGGAGTTTTAGTCTGTCGGGTCTTGGGCACCTTAGACTTTTGAGGTAAAGGCTTGTTACCAGTGGCCTTTTTTACTGGAGCTTTAGCCTGTTTGGCTCCAGGTTTAACCTCAAGGGGGGTGGTCTCAATGGGTTCAGTTTCAACAGCTTCAGGTTGATCATAAGGTGTTTCAACCTTGAGAGCTGGAGGCAATGCATGAAGATCTGGTATGAGAGTTGCCATCTCCAGATCTCCAGATTTCCATGCATTCTTCTGGGCGTCGATAGTTCTTGAAAATGCATCATAGTTTTTACCAGATGCTTTTACCCATGACTTGATAATCTTTTGTTCTTTTTCAAGATCAGAAAATAGTTTTTGATTATCAAGTTCTAAAGCCTCAATCTTTAAAACTGACTCCTTGAGAGCCAACTGGACACTTTGTAAATCATTCAGTTGTGGTTTAACATTGTTCAGTTCAATTAAGATAGTGTCAATATATCTTACACTATCAGCTCTTACAGTTTCCACATAAGCTAAATCACCACTTAATGATTCAGCCAGGTCCAGTTTCAGTTCAGGGTCAACCTGATTATCATAGTCACATACCTTTTTCAAGATGATGTCAACCCATCTTCCAGTGATGACATCTTCTTTTGCCACGTGCTGCTGCTGTTGATCTTCCAAGGCCATGAAACACATGTCCCTTTCCTCTTCTTCATCAACTGATGAGTCATCAGAGTACTCCCATTTTCCCTCAGTTTGTGCCATTAAGCACTGATCCTTTTCCTTTTCCATGGACTGGAGGGCAATATGGGCCTTAAGCTTCTTGTATTTAGCTTTGTAGCTATCATCAGGCCGATTGAAATTAGGGACAGGGGGGCCAGTTTGGTTGTTCAACTGACTAGATCTGCATTCCTTCATAAAGTGACCTTTCTTGCCACACTTATAGCATGTAAGATTGGTTTTATCCAGAGAGCTGGAGCTGGAAGCATTGTTTGGGCCATTAAATCTTTTAGATTTATGCTTAAACCTGTTAAAGGTTTTAGCAATCATGGCTACCAGATCATCATCGTCAGTTTCATTACAACCATCACTGTTTTCAGTGGTCAGACCAGAGTTCAAGAAACTGTTTAACATCTTCTTCATTGAGTGTACTTGGACACTCTCTGCAGACATTAAGGCAGCACAAGGTCGCTCAGGTACACTAGCAACCTTGGAACTCTGGGCATGGTTCATGGCATCTTGCTCAGCCACCAGTCTTGCAGCATAGAGCGATGCAAGAGTATGGCTGTGCAAGGTTTTACCTTGTCTCAAGACAAGAACCATGTTTTCCCATTTGGAAGGAAGAATATCACAAAACTTCTCAAGAAGAATATCCTTATCCTTCTCTACACCCAAGCCTCTCAGCTGATTAATGAGGCTAGAAAATCTGGTGTATGTACCAGTTAGACTTTCATTGGGCAAGGCAAAGAAGGATTCATACTTCTTGTTCAAGGCAACTTTTCTGGTGACAATAGTGTCATCACCTACTTCAAACT
The DNA here is from genome assembly GCA_034093135.1 of Erigeron breviscapus. Classification (NCBI taxonomy): domain Eukaryota; kingdom Viridiplantae; phylum Streptophyta; class Magnoliopsida; order Asterales; family Asteraceae; genus Erigeron; species Erigeron breviscapus. The sequence goes on from CM067173.1 coordinate 124,675,239, forward strand.
GAATAACTAATTCATCCCACATTGACTTGGCACTGGGGAACAACACAAGTGTTGGAATTAGATCTTCAGGGACAGCTCCAAGGATCATGTTCTTGAGTCTGGTGTCCAGATCAACAAGTCTACGATCCTCATCAGACCAATGGTCTTCGAGCTTTTCTCTTGAACCTCTTCTTCCAGTTGGATCAAGAAGAGGACTTACCCCAAGAGACATGGGTATATATGGTCCATCCTTAAGGATTTTCAACATATACCTTTCAATCCCACCAAAATGCAAAAGCATTCTAGACTTCCATGTACCAAAAGTCTCACTGTTTCCATCGAATTTGGGAACAGGAGTGTTAGAATAATGTACATGGACGTGATTTGGGGCAGTAGGAGGAGGAGGGTTTGTATTAACATTTTGAAAAGGTTGGACATTATTATTCAAGGGGGTTTCACCTGAACCAGAACCATCTCCACCTTCAGTAGTGTTCATCTTAGCAGATCTAGGCAAGTTTATTAGCCTTCTGCTCTGATACCACTTGTAAGTCCCAACTCAATAGATGGTACTACTGAAGACACCTCTATGTCGATGGTGGAGTTACTTTGCAATATATGCACTGAACTGGAGACGACCAGTTGCAGTGAGTATATACCAAGTTCTAGATAGATTACTTATTTAAATGACAATAAGTAAAGAACAATGCAATAATACAAAATACTTGTAAGATAAATTGATGAGACAATATGTAATTTTCAATGTGTAATTTATTTATTGATGTTAAATAAATTACAAGGTTGTTGCGGAACCAAGATAATACAAGAATGTAAATATCCTAACAACCTATGAAATACAATTGATCTACACTCGGAATTTCTCTAGACAATCGAAACACTTAAAGTTGTGAAATGTTCCTTTTAGCGATTGAGAGAATATTGCACAAGTTCACCAAGAATATTGCAGGTTTGCAAAGTGTGAAGTGTTGTATGTTTTTCACTTAATATTCTTGTTGTGCAATGACTTGTATTTATAGGCAAAGTTAACATTGGGATGTTAACTTTGGCCGTACAAATGTGGTTGAGATCATTTAAGGAATAGCATTTAATTCCTTAAAAAGCAGTGTAAAGTCGTATGATAAAGCAACTTTACTTAACCACCTTTATGTACCTTTTTGTAATTAAATAATAAGATAAATCTTATTATCTGGGTAAAGGTACATAAAGCATAAAAGTCAATTCCTCGTAATCAGTGTAAAGCTTTGTAAGAGCTTTCCACTGATGGTGTCCAGTTTGTAACTGACTAGAATGTCAACTGGGCTTCGCTGCCATTGCCATTCTCTATCTTCCATTTGTTGTCTTCGACTTCAACTGGAATGATTCTTCAACTTGGTCAGTTCTCAACTGGAGGAAGTCTTCAGTTGCGTTGACTGTACGGTGCAACTAGACTTCAATATATTTCTCGACAAATCATTTAGGTCTCCAGTTTCACTGGACAGTTTCACTGGGTCTCCAGGTGCAACTGGAGACTGGCCAGTTTACCAGGTGAACTGGTCCTAACAAAACCCTTTGCGCTCAGCATCTTTATCCACAAGCCTTGAAGCTGTAACTGGCATATCGACTTCTGCGATATCCATCCAGTTCTCATCACCATAGATTATTTCACCTTCTTCCCTCACAGCATCAGTTGCCTTAGAAGACCCTACCATACCAGTTGCAATCTCATTCAGAGATTCTATTGCCAGATCTTCTTGATGCTTATTGCCTTTATCCTTTGCTGCATCAGGGTCTTGATTTGAATCATCATCTTTATTTTTCGAAAGCTCATCACCCTTACAGCCTAGATCTGGCAACAATTTCTTTTTCACCAGAAACTTCTCAAACAATTCACTTAACTCTGATTGCATCACATAATCTAGCATGACATCAGCAATCTTAGTCATCTGTTCAGCTACTCTAACTACTCCTTTATTCGCTCTAGTAGCCGAACTTTCTGCCTGAGTAGCTTCACTACGAACCATGTCAAAGTTGGACATGAGAGTGTTAATAAAGTCTTGATGATTCATTCTTTCATCATTAAGAGCTTTCTTTAACATCTCAACTTCCTTTTGCTTTTTCTGCATCTCTTTCTCATGGTTCTTCTTTTGTTTCTCCAACTCATCAAACAAGCCATTAACTCTAGCCTCTAACACCGTCATATTTCCTTTCATGTCAGCCATACCAAACACTGGTGGTAATATAGCAACTTGACGTGTAGTCGCTTCAGTTCTTGTTTCAGGATTAGGCACTGAACCCTTCATTATATGAGTTGTAGACGACCTTTCAAGATTTACAGTTGTCTTCTGAGATCTTCTTGGTATCACTGTCTCTGCATGTGATTCAACTAATCTCCTAGACCTCTGTTCAGGAATACTGCTTGATGCTTCTGGAGCTTTGATCGTCTCATCTATTCCACTAGCAGCAGTTTTCTCTTTAACTTTTAATTTTATAACAGTTTTCTTCTTTGGAACAGGTACCTCTTCAACTTCTGGCACCTCAGATTCCCTAGAAGACTCTGCTCGTTTCCTTTTCAGACCTGAATCAGATGAAACTTTCTTTGAAGCACCTTCAGAAGCACTAGCAGCATGATCAACAATGTCTTCATGTGCTTCTGCTTCCTTTTCAAGAACCACATCTCTCTCAACTATCACCTCTTCTGTGCCTTGAACTTGTGGTTGTACTATGTCTCCCATTGACACATCTGGCATCACCATCTGTAGAGGAACTGGATTAGCTACTGGCTCATGTGGAACAATCTCAGTCCTGAATCTGGCAAACTCTTCAGCTGTAGGTGGATTGAAGTTAATATCCACTAGAGCTCCAAACAAAGGAATATCTTGAGCACCTGGATCACCATCAAAACGACTCTTGAGCTCATCATATGCCCTTTTTACAATAGATGCCACTTTAAGAACCGACTTAGTAGCTGGCAGATTAGGAACATGATGATTGATAATCATCATAACGAATCTAGGATAAACCATAAACCTATGCCCTTGTCTGGCAGTTGTTTGTTTCCTCAATTCGTTGAAGAAATACTTAGAAAAGCTATACGGTTTGTTGTATACCAGACCAACCATCTGAGCTTGAGATTCTTGATTAAGCGTATCCCATCCGGTTCTTCTACTACACAAACTAACCAACAATATGTATGCTAAGTATCTCCACCTTCCAAAGAATCCGTGCTTCTTCAATGTTCCCACATTCAAATCATCAGCATATCCCATCCTAGTAAATCCTCCACCAATAACCTCTCTACTAAAAGTAGTAGGTCCATTCTCTCCTCTTTCTTGATCTACTGTACCTAACTTCAAGATATCAATAAGATCGGAAGTGAGAACTTAATGGTCTTGCCCGCAACCACTGTTTCAATCCACTCCTGAGTAGCAGTCTTCTTATGCCTTGCATTTTCCCAGAACTCTACCAGGTATGACTCATACAGCACAGGTGAGTGAGTAAGAATGTGATTAATTCTTGACCGCTTCAAAAATCTAAAAATATCATGATAATACTCTGTTCCATCTTGATTCTCGTCCAAATTAATCAAAAAGTTATGACCTGATACAAATTCTCTTGCCATTTCTGTAATCAATAACAAATAATTAATTACTCAAATAGACATAAAATTCATATGCAGTCATATAATTAAAATTATCCCGGTAATTTAGTCAAAAGCATAAATTATCCCTGTAATTTACAACATAACATAAATTATCTCTGTAATTTAGTTATAGATAGATTAACTTATTTTCAAATCTTTATTAACATAAACTTTTGAAAATCTGTTAAATTAACTTAAATTATCACTGTAATTAAGTTAAAGATAAATTAACTCATTTTCAAATTTTTATAAAAATAAACTTTTGAAAATCTGTTAAGTCAAAAATACGAGGTCGTATCTCTGTACGAGGTCGTATTTCAAGGTCAAAATACGGTCAACCAAACTCTAAAATACGAAGTCGTATTTTCCAATTTGGCATCGTATTAGTCCAGGTCGTAAATCGGCATCGTATTCCGAAAGTCAAACTAGTCAAAATAAATTGACATTTACGAGGTCGCAAATCTGGGCTAGCAAACCCACTTTTACGAGTCCGTCGCACTGTTCATCTTCCCCAATGCGATTTCACGATTTACCTAACCAAAACTGGTAAAAATTATTTCTTTATGCTCGTATTCAAACGATAAAGATACCCCAACCCTTAGTTTTACCCAGAAAATTGGAATTGAATTTCATTCCTTAGTGCGTTTGGTTGTCAAAGAAGAGGGAATCTCATTCCGTAGGAATGTAAACATTCCATCATTTGATGGAATCTCCATTCCTTGGGGATGGAGGAAGGAATTTCATTCCTTCCGTCACTTGAATTTTCAAAAAATCAAAAACATTCCGTCAAATTCCATTCCTTCAAATTCCAATTCCTTTGAAATATTCCATTCCTTCCAAAAACATTCTGTGAACCAAACAACCCTTAGTTTTACCCAGAAAACATCAAAATCGAAGAAACTAAGGAAACCTAATTCGAAAATTTTGAAACCCTTTTTCTTGATTTTCTTGTTGCATGGATAACTACTGGACGATTAGATAGTATACCTAGATTCAGAATTTTGAGATGAACACAAAAAGATCACTAAAAAACACTTGATCTAATTGTATATATCAAATCTCAAACGGGGTAGAAAAGTAGTATTTCGGGGTCGTAAAGCTCTAATTTTGATTTTTAATATGAGGTCGTGTTTGGCTAAAATGGGTTTATATACCCACTTGACCCGAATGGATCTGGGTCAACCTGGTCCAATTACGAGGTCGTATCTGCACAAGGCCCAATCGACCAATTACGAGGTCGTATTCTGCCTCTTGCTAATTACGAGGTCGTAAATACCTCCTGCACACTTTAAAATCAAATTTTCGTCAAAGTTTCTGAATAATTGATCAGCGATTACCACGAACTTCCTGGAAATATGAAAATTTAAAAGATCAAACCTGTAAGCATCAAATTTTCATCTTTTCCTTGATCTTCGTCTTAACCTGAAAAGTTAATAAACTTACACAAAATTCTTTAACTATTCACGATCAATCTTTCCAAAACTTTCTCGAAACAAGCTTTCCCGAATCTGTACCATTTGCAACAATTCATATTTCTAACCAGTTATAAAATTGATTCTTCATTCTTATACCTCCCCCTCAATTTTATGACTAGGAAGTATAACGATGACTAATCATTATAACAACCATCATTCTTATGTACTCCCCCTCAATTTATGACTAGGAAGTATAACGATGACTAATCATTATAACAACCATCATTCTTATGTACTCCCCCTCAATTTATGACTGGGATACATAACTATGATAGAACAAAATATTGATTAGAAACTTCATATTCTTATGAAAACACAATTGACTAGGTACTCCTCAATTTATCACATGTTTTCATAACTATATGATCTAAATAATCAATGCTTAAACCTTTCACATTCATATATGTTTCTATATCTAAGGTAACAAAGACCTTTCATATTCAAACAATATATCTATGTCTAAGGCATAAAATATTAACTATGTAGCCTTTCACATTCAAACATTACATTTCTATGTCTAAGGCACAATATAGTCAATAACCTTTCATATTCACTTAACGTCTATGACTAAGATTTTCTTAATCTTCTTCATTCACATTAAGTCTATATCTAAGGATTTATTTAACCTTCTACATTCACATTAAGTCTATGTCTAAGATCTTAATAATCTTCTACATTCACTTGATTTCTATGTCTTAGGTTTTACAAACATAGTTGATAATCTTTCATATTAAAATAAACTTATTTCTATATCTAAGATCTTCAACTAATAATGACATTTCTATCATCATCTTGTAAATACTATAAATAGTAAAGACCTGATGATCTTAGCTTTTGATAGCAAGGTCTTGAATATTTCAGTCTTTTTGCTTAGAAATCCTTCCTTTGGATCGACTTCTCTGCAAATACACTGAAAAATAATCATTTCGAGACAACAAATATAATTGCCATACCCGAAACTTTGATCCTCTGAAACTTCAGATTTGAGAAGCAAACTTCAAACTCTCTGTATCGTCATAAAAATCAACTAATGCACCATAGCTTGTTGTAGTTCTCCCCCTCAACAATAAATCTCTCCGAATTAAGCATATCAAGAATCCCATTGAGATTCTTGCTTGGCCTCTATAAATGCTCTATCTTGTTGTCTTTCAGGCTTCAGCAGCTCTTGATCAATCAGTCTTATAATGTATGGATCATTGGAAGACTGAGCACAATACTTCCTTGTTTTCAAAAGGAAGGCAGAAGGAGCAATTCCAATTTCATTGGTCCTGGAGAAGAGTTCATGACCATGGACATTGCAAAAACAGAAACCTCCCAGTTTCTCATCATATGTACCTTCCATGAAAAGAGTTCTGGAAGGCATCTTCAAGTTTAGCAGCGGCTCCTCATCTATATCAGTTTTGGGAACCATTCTGAGTACAGTGGGGAGACGAGAAACCTGGGATCCAGACGCTGATCTCTTTGATCCAACTCTGGGTTACTGAGGAGGAGGGAAGGGATGTCTTGCAGCGCTGAGCAGAGAGTCTTTGACTTTGTATTTTTGTTCCATTTTGCGAATATGTTTTATCTGCTCACCTGCCATCTTGATCAGCGGTTTATAACTTACAGCTGTCTTCTCCTTGATCAGCTTGTAGACTTCGATCCATTCAGTTGGCCCAAGTGTATCTTTAGTAACATTTTTCAGAGTATACAACTTGGGCACTCCTTTTCTTTGTAGGGAAAGATTCATCCCTTGTTGGGTTAGAGAGACCCTGACCGACGTGATCTCTTCTTTTCTTTGCCTTATTTCTCTTGATTTGAGATAGAGCCCTTGACCTTCTTCAAAGTTTTTCTTTTTTTTGGCATAGAACTCTTCCTCATTTTTCTTGAGTGCTTCAAGACCACCAGACTGCTGAGCCAACATCTTTACTTCATCATCAACATCTTTTAGTTCTTCACTAACAACCTGCTCGCTTATGAATTTTTGAGAGAGCTCCTCTTCTCTCTTTTTTCTTTTTAGCTCCTCCTGAAGCACAACTTCTTCAGGAGTAAGTTCAGCAGTTGCCTTTTGAGATGGTGAAGGCTTACGGAAAGATCCAGCCATTAACTTTTCTTGTTGTTCTCTTGCTGTGGTTGGAACTTTGGGTGGCTTACTTTGAGTAGCCACAGCTGCTTTACCCTTATCAGCATATTTCTTTTCAAGGGCAGCGTGGAACTTAGCGGTAGGCTTGAAGATAGAGACATTGATTGGTTTTGCTGGCACATTCTCAGCAACAACTAGTTTTTCAATTCTCGCTGGCACCTTTTCTTTTTCAACTTCAGCTGCCGGTTCAATGACCTTCTCAGCTTGCTCCCCCTGAATACTTGTTGCCGGTTTAACAACCTTCTCAGCAATTGTTGTTTTTGTTGTTTGCTCCCCCTCAACGTTTGCTGCCGGTTCATCAACCATCTCAGCATTACCAATGTTTTCAGTGAGGGGAGCTTGGGGAAGATTAGATGCTGGATCCTTCTCAATATTTTTCTCCCCCTTGGAAGTAGCTGAGGAACTAGCTACTTCCACTTTATCTTTCTTGAGGAGGCCCAGCATTTCAACCATCATACCCTTCAGATTTCCAACCTCTTTTTCAAGCTTCTTGGTACGGTTGACAGATTCGTCAAGTAGCTTTTTGTCAACAGCTACTTGGAAAGGAGTATGAGAGAAGATTTTGTTTTTGAGAGAAGTGATTTCTTGGGTGATAGAAGTGCGAAAATCATCTTGATGTTTTGAGAAGAAGGAAACGGTATGATTTAGTTGACGGAGATGAGTAGAGAAGAGGATATTTGATTGGGAGAGATCTTGAAGCGCTGGTAAGAGTCCAGGCACCTCAGTAGCCGTCGTAGATTTAGCAACTTCTGCTTTCAATTTATCCAGCGAGGCAGAGATAGAAGAGTTAGAGGTGCTGACCTTCTTCATGCTCTCGTGTAGCAAGGTTTGATTGCGTCGAAGTAGTTGTGCATTGGTCCTGGTGTCAGTAACTTGATTCTTGGTAATACCAAAGACCATGCCTTGAAGAGTAGCCAGCTCATCTTTCAAACCGTCATGTTCAGCGGATAGCCCTTGAAAGTTAGCCAGTGTACCAATGTGCAGTTCAGCTACCTTATCAACCAGCCAGGCATACAAATATCCATGTCTATTCCCCTGACTTTGGCAGATTTGCACCCTTCTCAACAATTCTTGTAGCTGACGAGTTTCAACATAATCCAGACCAGGTATATTGACAGCAGTAAAAGCAGTGGTGAGTTCTTCATCAGCAGAAGGAACCTTGAGATCCTTTAGAGAAACAGGATACTTAGAGCAAGGAACCCTGAAAAAGTCTGGGTGGTGCAATGGTGGCACTTCCATGATTATTTCATCATCAACTTCTTCCACTTCAACATAAATTGTTGGCTTGATTCTTTGAAGCTGACAGTATAGCACCCTTCGCTGAAGCTCAGCATCATTCAATTCAGGCACATAATCTCCAAAATGACCAACTTGTTCATGGGGAGCTGTGGGTCTTTGAGAGTAGCATGGTGGAGGAGGCATATCAGCCAACGACTCTGGGATATCCTCAAATTCAGTAGGAGGAGAGGAGATCAACAAATATCCCAAGTCTTCTGCCAAGAAACCACTAACATTGGCCTCTTCTTCACTCTCTTATGCGGCAGCGAGTGTGATTTCAGCATCATCATCTTGGAGGTCAAACTCACAGCCCAGATCTTCATCAGTATCATTTTCACTTGGTAGAATATTTGTCTCAGTTTCTGCACAAACAGTTTCCAAGACCATAGAAGTAGGAGGGGTAAGGGAAGCTGGTGCCTCAGTCTCAGTGTGTTGTTCCACCAAGACATCATCGGCCGTAGAATTTGTTGACTCTAGCATCACCTGTGATCTGGCTGCTGTCAACGACTCAGAGGGTATTTGAGAAGAAGGAGGGGAAATATTTGGGGGTGGAGTTGAACTTTGACCTCTAGTGGGTTGGGGTGACCCAATATCTTCACCAACCTCGCCTACAGAAGTTTGAGGTGGCTGCCTGCTGTTCTCATTTAACTCGTCAACAGCCTGTTGGGAGGCTTGATGGGGTGGCTTGGGTACTAATGTCATGGGCGTTGTGGACTTCCTAACCTTGGGGTTGCCCTTTGATACACTCCGCTTACGTTTTGGGACGTCAGCGGAGGGTGAAGATTGTAAATTTTGGGTTGAGGATGCTGCCTTGGATTTAGCTTTGGTCTTTTTGGAGGCTTTGGAGGTCGCTGGGGGGTTTGCCAGCGAGCCAGCCTCTAAAGGCATTTGAGCATCCACAGCGACCGTATCAGCCACTTCATCAGTAGGAAGTGTTGCCTCCCAGTCGCTGTTTTTGGGGTATAAAGAAGAGTTAAGGGAGAAAAGTACCTCTTTTATATGTGGAGTGAGGCGAGCAACCAAGTGTTCAGCTGGTGGCTTGTAAATATTGTTTCCAACCCTCGCTGTTGGAATTGTTGACGCATTTGGCAACACATATTCATCACCCAGCGCCTCCTTGAAAATAAGGGAGAAGAATCTTGTAAAGGGCACAGTGTGTGACCGATTGTTCATGCTGATCTTGTTCTTCATATCATTGAAGATCAGCTGGGCATAATCCACAAATCGTCCTTCAGCAAGAGCGTGGATTATGGGCATCGATGTAGATGATGCCTGGTTGTAAGACCCAGAATTTCCACCCATGCATTGAATCACATGAGTGAA
>CM067173.1:124686052-124703552 GCA_034093135.1 Erigeron breviscapus
TGAAGATGGTCATGTTATTCGAAACAAGGCAAGACTTGTTGCAAAGGGTTACTCACAAGAAGAAGGAGTAGACTTTGATGAAACTTTTGCACCAGTTGCTAGACTAGAAAGCTATCAGAATTTTCTTAGCTTTTGCAGCTCATCATGAGTTCAAAGTCTATCAGATGGATGTTAAAAGTGCATTTTGAATGGTGAATTGGAAGAAGTTGTGTATGTGCATCAGCCACCAGGGTTCATAAATGAAAAAAGACCTCATTGGGTGTACAGACTGAACAAAGCATTATATGGTCTGAGACAAGCACCTAGAGCCTGGTATGATACTCTTACTAAACATCTTCTGAAAATGGTTTTAAAAGGGTGCAATAGATAACACTTTATTCATATTGCATGATAAAAGTGATATCTTACTTGTACAAATTTATGTCGATGATATTGTGTTTGGGTCTACAAATAACAAAATGTGTGAACAGTGTTAGGACCAGTTCACCTGGAACTGGCCAGTCACCAGTTCACACTTGCCAGTCACCAGTTGCATCTGGAGACTAGTGATACTGGTGACCAAGATGATTTGTCGAGAAATATATTGAAGTCCAGTTGCACCGTACAGTTAACGCAACTGAAGACATCCAAACACATGGAAATATCCAATTTGGGGTTTCTTACCCTTAAGAATTTCATAGGCAGTCTTGTCATGTCGCTTGACAATAAGACACCTATTTTGAGTGTGGCGAGCAATACTAACTGCTTCAGCTCAGAATTTACTAGGAAGGGAAGACTCACTGAGCATAGTTCGAGCAGCTTCAATGAGAGTTCTGTTTCTCCTTTCAGCTACTCCATTTTGTTCAGGAGTTCTAACAGAAGAGAAGTTTTGTCTAATCCCTTGATCAACACAAAAACTTTCAAGAGTGTGGTTTCTGAACTCAGTGCCATGATCGCTTCTGAGTTCTTTAACACGTATGCTGTTGAGGTTTTCCATCTTTTTAATGAAATTGATTATTTCCTCAGCAGCATCACTCTTGGAATGAAGAAATATTGTCCAAGTATATCGTGAATATTCATCCACGATGACTAAGGTGTATTTGCTACCCCTTTAGACTTTGGACATTCACTGGACCAAAAAGGTCCATGTGAAGTAGATGGAAGCAGCCATTGATGGAATTGGCTTGTTTAGTTTTGAAGGTGGCTCGGTGGCTTTTACCCTTTTCACAGGCACCACAGAGCCTGTCCTTCTCATAAGTGAGAGGAGGAAGGCCTCGAACAAGATTTTTCTTGGCTAGAGAATTGATTGTTTTGAAGTTCACATGCGACATACGCTTGTGCCACAACCAATTGATTTAAGAGGCAGCTTTTGAAAAGAAGCAGGTCTCGCTGTCAGTTTTGACAGGAGTGAAATCTACCAAGTAGATATCTCTCTTTCTAGGAGCGACCAAAACTACTTCTTTATTTACATTTATTACTGTGCCTTGATGCTTATCAAGGATAACCTTGTAGTCAGCATCGCACAGTTGACTGATGCTAATCAGATTGTGTTTCAAGCCGTTCACGTAAGCGACCTTAGTGAACTTGATTAGCCCATTTGAGAGAGAGCCATATCCTTCAGTTTGGCCAGTAGAGTTGTCACCAAACACAACTGTGGGACCATCAGTCGCCACAAAGTTATCCAGCAGGTCCTTGGATCCAGTCATGTGTTTTGAACAGCCACTGTCCAAATACCACACTTCTTTTCCTAGCGAGGCCTGCATGGATAACAATAGAAGGATTTAGGCAGAATCGAGATTTTCTCCACTGACGGAATCATCAGTGTAGAGAGGAAGATGAGCATAAGCATCATCATCAGTAGAAAGTGAAAGAGGGGCTCTAGGATCAGCGTTGTCATCAACTGGAAAATTTTCAACTAGTTGATGAGCAGGGAGCATGTCACTAGTAACCTCACGTGTGAAGAATTGATCTTCAGAGGTAAAAGTGACAGAGCTTCCAGTGTTGAGGACAACCATGTTGCTGATTTGATTGTTTTCCCCATATTCAGCAAGTACGCTATCATTACCATTGGTAATGATTTCATGGGCCTGGGGAAAAGAGATTCGCTGAGCGGCAATGTATTCAGCAATGTTGTCATCAGTAAGAACAACATCTTCACCCAAGCTGACATCGGATTCAGCTGGGGGAGCTCGCTCAGAGATTACAGAGGAGGGATGAGCAGCGGAAGCTGAGGGTAGATTTGGCTGAATGACTACTTCAGGAGGATTCCTGGAGTCTTTGTCATTGCAGTCAGCAGCGATGTGTCCTCTTTCACCACATAAATAACATTTTCTTCCAGCATTCTGACTTTGAATCAGAAGTTCCTTGAGTTGTGAGGACAAGTCGTTGACACGCTTACTCAACTCACAAATCTCATGATTGGGGGAAGTAGTTGATGCTACTGAATGGGCCTTTTTCTTCCTGGACTGAACAGGAAGAGTTTTGGGAACAGGGCCAAGAATGGACTTGCCCTTATATTGAGCGTTTGAAGAAGAAGGGACATGATTATTCAGGACAACTCGCTGACCTCCTTGCTGAGGAGGTCTAACTTGTTGAATAGGTCTAAGTTGCTGAAATCCATGACGACTGTGAGCAACTTGCTGACCTCCTAGCTGAGGAGGTCTAACCTGCTGAACAAGTCTTGGTTGTCGAGAGATAAAAGTTCCCTTTGGGACATAGACAGAATTAGGTTGCTGATAACGAGCATCAGCAAACTTAGCTCGTCTATTCATTAAGTGCTCATGCATAACAGACTTTCTGCCAGCAGGAGAAGTATTAGAAAAAGATGAGGGCTGAGACGCAGGGCGTTCAGCGACTGCTGAGGGAACAGAATTCTCAGCAGGTTGACTAACAGACACAGCTCACTGAGGAGTGCTGTAGTCATATGGGATAGCGACTTTGCTTCTTCTAAAAGGTTCAACGCTGAAACCACCATTGGGCTTAACAGTCAAGAGTCTGGGAGCAAGGGGCTTGAAACCATCACTTGAAGGATTTCCTTCAAATGTTTGGGAGGAGGAATATTGAACACGACCTTCATTAGGCATCATGTCAATGATAGGATGATTAGGAAAGATGGTTTTAGAAAAGCTAGCTGATGAGCTAGTTTGCGAAGAGGAAGAAGTGCTGGGAGTGGGAGACTCATCATTCAATTCAGAGTGATAGTCATTTCCTTTGGTAAAGTAATTTTTCAGCATTACCTCAGGAGATGCCACAGCACTTTGAGGAATCCTCTCTTCAGGAGCAGGACCGTCGCTGAACATATTAGTTATGACAGCGGCAGTTTCATAATCACCACCAATGATGGCTTTTATTTGAGCGGGCACCTGCTTGCTGAAGATTTGGTCATGAAGCCTGGAGGCTTTAGACCAAGAGGTTACAATCTTCTCCAGGTCAGCGACCAGATTTTTCAGCTTCTCATTTGATATAGAAAGGGTTTGTTTAAGAAGCTTTTGAGATTCAAGCTCAACATGAACGTTTCTTAGGTCCTTCAGCTTGTCAGCTTTATCACTTAACTCAGCACTAACTGAGTTAAGTTTGGACTGAAGGTCGGCACGAATTGACTCGACATATTGAATGTCACAAGTAAGAGATTCAAGAATAGTAGGTTTGTCCTCTTCAGAGGCAGAGGAAAAAGTGCATACCTTCTTGATTGTGGCATTCACCAACTGACTGGAGCACACTTGATCCTTTGTCAGCGCCTGATCATCAGCGAGTGCCATAAAGCAGATGGCATCAACAAAGTCCTCGCTGTCAGAAACGTCGGAGTTAGCCCAGTCATGTTCTTCAGCAACAAGACCTTTGGCGGGAGCTTTGGCTTCTTCAACATCAGCCATCTTGGCACGAAGCTAATAATACTTCTTTTTGTATTCACCAGCAGGCTTGACTGAAGAGGGCCTCACTGATGATGAAGAGGGCTCCGCTGCCTGCAAAGAAGGAATAGAAACTTTGCATTCCTTTTTGGTAATGGCCTTTTCGACCACACCTCCAACATTCTTCTTGAGACTTGTCTACCACTGGTTTTTGGAAATGAGTCGACCTATGACCATTCCATTTTCTAGAATATCGTTTACCAGCGATGAGAGCAAAGTTCATGAAGTCCGAGAACATCTCTTGTCTCTCCTCAAAATCGAGGTCATTGACAAGATCTTGGACGTTAGAGGGGGTAGAATTGCTGATGTCCATGTCAAGATGGACAGGACTGACTTCAGCAGAGACCAGGGCAAGAGGGTCATGACCATTAGAGACACTAGATAGAGAAGAAGAAGAAGTTGAAGCATATGAACCAGCATGCCTCTTAGACTCAGCCTCAGCTCTCAAAGTTTGAGCGAGGGCTCTCTCTTCAAATTGAAGAGTGCCATAGAGTGACTCTAAGTCATGCTCCTTCAGTTGCTTAGTAGTTCTAAGAATTTGCCTTAAGCCTTGCCATTTGATAGGCAAGACGTCAATGAACTTGTAGCATATTTCAAGCGTATTATGCTCTATGCCCACATTTGTCATATCATTCAAAAGGCACTTAAAGCGATTATACGTGCCATCCAGACTCTCATTAGGAAGAGAGAAGAATCCTTCATAGGCACGTTTCAGATCTATTTTCTTGGTAGCAAGAACATCTGCCATACCATCGAATCTGGTACACAGATTATCCCATACCAATTTAGAAGAAGAAAGTTTGATGACAGATTTCATTATATCATCAGGAAGGGTAGTAATAATAAGTTTTCTCAACCGAGCATCCAGATTGACAAGCCTACGCTCCTCATCTGTCCATTGTACTTCTGGTTTTATGAGCTCAGTGACAACTTCAGGAGCATCAGCAGTGGCTCCTGGTGTCCTGGTAACCAGAATCGGTACATATGGCCCTCTGGTTAGAATGGTCATAAGATAGGGTTCAACTCCTACGATGTGTAGGAGCATTCTCTCCTTCCAAGATCCGAAATCATGTGAATCGAATCTGGGTGGGATGAAGACATACCCAAAATCTCTGGTATTAACCAGAGAAGGAACAGAAGACATAATAATAAAGAAAAGTAGACAGAAGTTTAAAGAAAAGTTTTTAGATGCAGAAAATTAAGTACAGAAAGAAAGAAAGATAATCTTGCAAACTTTTACTCAGATCAGATTCGGTGTGTCGAACCACCGCTCTGATACCAACTAAAAGTCCCAAGTTTGCAACGATTAAGTAATTAACAACTAATGTAAATTACACAAGAACATAAGACAATAAAGTAAGAAGGTTTAATCATAATTAACATTGATTAAACAGTGAATACATGGTCGGTTTTACAAAGAAATAAAAGAGAAAATATTGTTAAGTTTTTGACACACTAAAAACTTAACATTTATACAAAGAGAGAAAAACACACTAAGTGTAATGTGGGACACACCAACCGCTTTGCGGCTAGGTCAAGTGATGCTTTATATAGGGGAGAAAAGAAGCATCACATGACAACCCAATAGATGTTGACACATGAAGGTTGTCAACTATCTATTGGTGTGTAAGACTGGTCTTTAGACATCTCTGTTTGCCATCTTGTTTCTATCCCAAAACGGCATGAAAGAGAAACACCTTAGTACCAAAATGGTACAAGGTCACATGTCTTCATCTTGATCTATCAACACATGTCCTTGGGGACTAACCTTCTTATCTTCAATTTCCCGCCCATATTTGACTTACAAGACATGGCGGTGAGTCATTGAACTTATCCTTTAACTCGAAGATACTTATCTAGAATCTTAAGATCTCTATCTTATTATTCTATGGATACTTATCTAGAATCTTAAGAACCCTGTCTTATTATTCTATGGATATTTATCTAGAATCTTAAGATCTCTGTCTTATTATTCTATCGATATTTATCTAGAATCTTAAGATCTCTGTCTTATTATTCTATGGATATTTATCTAGAATCTTAAGATCTCTGTCTTATTATTCTATGGATACTTATCTAGAATCTTAAGATCTCTATCTTATTATTCTATGGATACTTATCTAGAATCTTAAGAACCCTGTCTTATTATTCTATGGATATTTATCTAGAATCTTAAGATCTCTGTCTTATTATTCTATCGATATTTATCTAGAATCTTAAGATCTCTGTCTTATTATTCTATGGATATTTATCTAGAATCTTAAGATCTCTGTCTTATTATTCTATGGATACTTATCTAGAATCTTAAGATCTCTATCTTATTATTCTATGGATACTTATCTAGAATCTTAAGAACCCTGTCTTATTATTCTATGGATATTTATCTAGAATCTTAAGATCTCTGTCTTATTATTCTATCGATATTTATCTAGAATCTTAAGATCTCTGTCTTATTATTCTATGGATATTTATCTAGAATCTTAAGATCTCTGTCTTATTATTCTATGGATACTTATCTAGAATCTTAAGATCTCTATCTTATTATTCTATGGATACTTATCTAGAATCTTAAGAACCCTGTCTTATTATTCTATGGATATTTATCTAGAATCTTAAGATCTCTGTCTTATTATTCTATCGATATTTATCTAGAATCTTAAGATCTCTGTCTTATTATTCTATGGATATTTATCTAGAATCTTAAGATCTCTGTCTTATTATTCTATGGATACTTATCTAGAATCTTAAGATCTCTATCTTATTATTCTATGGATACTTATCTAGAATCTTAAGAACCCTGTCTTATTATTCTATGGATATTTATCTAGAATCTTAAGATCTCTGTCTTATTATTCTATCGATATTTATCTAGAATCTTAAGATCTCTGTCTTATTATTCTATGGATACTTATCTAGAATCTTAAGAACCCTGTCTTATTATTCTATGGATAACCTAATCTAAGGTCTTCAGAATGATTAACTAGGCTTATAGGTTTGTTGGAAGACCTTATATCCTTCATTATCCAAATTTATATAGATTCCGTTTCTAAAGTCACTTGTTTTTAACTCTGTAAAAACATCTAACTGAAACCTAATCTCTTATATTGTTGCAAATGAAACATAATTTTTGCCTTCAAAATATGTTCTCATGAAACTTTGAATTTCATGTAAACTTTGGATAACATGATCATAAGAAAACTTTGATGATTCCTAAAATTTTCCGCCAAAACCGTATTGACAACGGATAAAAGTTGACCTAAAATTTTTCGAATGCTACCAAAATTTCAATTCTTCATGTTTATCCTATTTTAAGATCCTTGGCAAAAATTACAAACCATATGTAATACTCTTATGATTACCTTATCATACCAGCATACATCGTGGTTGAACCAAGTAACAATTATAAATACCTCTATGATTGTCTCATCATACTAGTATTTATCTTTGTTTTGCATAAAATGACCTGTACAACCCGGTGCACTTGTCTTTCTTGCTTTCATTGTGAGATCTTGCTTGACAACCTACAAAATCAAACTTTTGTCCTTTGTCCTGCACATCTCAACAAACATAATCATATCTTCTCAAAGTAATAACATACAATCTGAAGAAATGAAAAATAGCAAAATAAAAATGAATATACTTAACAATTTATTATTAACCTAAGTTACGTTAAGGTCTATAATTCACCGTTAAGCACTTTCATTCTTCGCACATAACATATCAAAATTATTTAGAATCTCTGTTCCAAATCTTTTTGATTCAAAAATCTTTTAAAGATCAAATTCAAAACTATGAACAACTCTGTGTCCATTCTAATGAAAATCTTCTTTCTAAGATATAAAATGATTCTTTTAAAGATAAAATTCAAAACTATGAACATCTCTGTATTCATTCTTAAGAAAATCTTCTTTCTAAGAATCAATGCAAAAGCATTAACTAAATATCTGTTTATTGAAATCAACAACTCTGTGTTCTTTTCCTTAAACCTATATTAGCATATAAGCACATTTAACATATTAACAGAATATAGGTTAATATGACAAACTTTCTTTTAGCTTTTGATCATTTCACTACCGCTAAACTACCCTACTCGTTTATTCAGTGTTCCATAAGAACGTAGTTGAGTCCTCTTGGAAACTAGATTCTATTTTGACTCTGTCTCTCGTGCAATAGGAACTTTTATTTTACAACAACAACAACAAAAGTTAAACATTTCACGAAAAACAAAACACACACACACACACACACACATACACTAAACATAAACAAATAACATAGGTACAAGAGCTAAAGTTATTGCTGATTAGATCAGATTAGCATGTTACATAAGCCTACTAGCGAGAAATAATTCTCTTATTATTAGTTATGAACAGTGATCCAAAAACGATTACCAATATGTTTGTCCTCTTAAACACTCGGTACTTCCAGTTTCCTTTGGTTTTGTGGCACTTTCGTATTACTTGAGCCAAGGACAGTCACCATGTAACCTAGTAAGTTACTCATGCCACAATTTTATTTTGCGAACTTATGTGCCCCATATTCAGATATACTCTCACAATCGACACAAGCACTAAGATTAAGACATTTGGTGAGTAAAGTGAGAAAGTCTTTAAGAATCAAGTCAGCGGTGACAGGTCGGTGATTCCTCACGGGCAAAGCGACTTAACTTGACTCACGTACGGAAATATACTCAACATTGCATAATGCCAAGTACTTGCATATTTGTGACATAATTTTTAAGCACTTATGAAAACCCGTGACTTTCGATGAGACCCGTGTAGCGAACTTTCTGACAACCTATCCCAAATTGGAAGCTTTAGGTAGGCTAGGTATACAAAGACACCCCAAGGACTTACTTGTTCGAATCTCAAAGGCCACATTAGCTTCATATTTTCAACAGATTTAGTTTTGTTAGATATTTGCATATCTTGTCACAAATATACATCCAAAAAAGCAATACATACACATATATGTACCCGAGACCTTCTTTATAAAGACCAAATATACATAATTACAATGCAAGATCTTTCATAAGATTTAAAGGACTTGTCTATTTTAAGAACAAGCATTCTCAGCCATATATCTGAATACGTTTCCCACAAGAACATTGTATACATTTAAGTTCAGATTATAAGGAAACTTTGGTACTTTGTGCCTATCGATACATCATATAATGGTATCACTGAACTGAGCATTTTAAAGTACAATTAAGTAGGCTTAAAAGCTAAAGTATCGTCACGTCTAATTGTCTTGATGCAGTGACCTTACTCCTTTTATTATTTTCTTTCTCTTTTCTGATTTTTCTCATTTTTTTATTTTGTTTTTCTGACACTATATGACACACATACATTACGACACAAACACTGACACATTTTACATAGTTCCTTTTGAGAGACACTGTCACTATAGATTTCTCATTCCAATCAATTGGACTAATAACTCGAAACGAGTTCGGTCGAAAGCCTTAGTGAACAGATCAACTAAATTAAAGTCACTCTGCACCTTTTCTAGGACTATTATTTTATTTTCAGCACAATCACGAATAAAATGAAACCTTATGTCTATGTGCTTAGTCCTACTGTGCTTAACAGGATTATTGGTTATGGATATGGTGGATTAACAATCTGTCTTTATGAGAGTACAAAGAAAAGAAAACTAACCGTGATAGCCCGAGCCGGTGAATGAGTATTCACTTGCTGTTATGTAATTTGATCTCTCCCCTAAGACAAACATCCACTGATGTCTACTTCCTCAAGAACACCAATTTCTTCATCCCTGTGATTAAATTAGTGCACTTCTGGAACTAACATATAACATAACCAACAACCTCAAGATGTGCCATCAAGCTCGTCTCAGCTTCGGCGACATCTTCGTTCTCAGCTCTTACTGGTTCTGATGATTCAGGTTCCTCTTCTACCCTCTGATGAACACTACCATGATCATTGGCACATACCATAGGATCAAATGAATTATCAGCAAGATCGTTCATTTCTTCATCAAGGTCGTGAATTAATGCCATAAATGCATGATTCTGATCATCGGTACTAGTTGAACCCCAATTATATGTACCATCAGATTGAACAACTAAGGCTCTTGAGTTGTCCGCTTCTCCTGAGCTTCGGTTCCCAGTATTAGCATATTGATGTCCGGAATTCTGACTCACTATAGAACCACTTTGATTGAAGTTCTGACGGCCTATAGCTGAATTGTTATCCCGTCTTGGCCTCTGACATTCTCTTGCAAAATGTCCAAAACCATCACAGTTATAACACTTCACCTTGGTCTTGTCAAACCCTACTTTTCCATTCACAGCCTTCCTTCCGGTTCTATCTGTGAAACGCTGAACTCTCAATGTTAACATAGCTAATTGCCAGTTCAGATCCATTTCTTCCAAATCGTCTGGATCAACTTGCTTGTAATCCTCCCTAACCAATTCAGGATTAGTTAGTTTTCCTCCAATTAACTTCTCTTGAGCAGACACAAAGGAAGCAAGCATGCCCAAATGTCCCTCAGCAGATCTTATGCTCATCGGCATCCCTGTGTAACCCGAACTTGGAGAACTACTACTCTGAACCCCATTTTGCACTACCATGGCTGATTCCGGAGAAATTACATACATCAAGTTGCTGTCAAAATCCATTGACATCTTCATCTTGTTATTCTCTCCACTATAGAAGGCAGTAATCCTTCCACTTGGAGATTTTCCAGAAACAATACTAGGCTTATCAACTTTGGGCGGTGAATTGGCCTTTCCGGTTTCATGATCCATCAGAATTAATTGATTATGCAAAGCTTGATAGTTTGCGGGTAACCGAGACGTCATTTTCTTTGAGCTAGTAAAGTTCACGAGTTGTTCAAAAATAAACGAGGTCGTAAAAGTTTACGAGGTTGCAAAGAAAAACGAGGTCGCAATTAGTTACTCGAGATCGTAATTGAACTGGTGAGGTCTTAAAGATCTCACGAGGTCGCAAACGAAATACGAGGTCGCAATTGAACTGGTGAGGTCGTAATTAGCTACCCAGGTCGTAAATAGAGCTGGATGAGGTAATACGAGCCCGCGGGGTCGCAAACGATGCTGAAACCTTTAATACTCTTGAATTCGAAACCCTAATACCCAAAACACCTTCGACTGCTGTAATAGTCAGACGACTACTCTGAGATCTTCTTATGCTAAGATAGGGTATAGAAGGTACTCCTGATTTCCCTCCAAATTTTTGCCGCCAAAAGACTCTTTTTTTTTTTTTTTTTTACAACAACATACATAAGAGTCTTTAACAATAACAACATAAGAGTCTTTAACAACAACAACATAAGAGTCTTCTCTCGGGAACTTACCCTATCCTATGTTTCTTCAGATAACTTATTTTCAACTCTGTGATTAAAGTCTTCTGATTAAACAACTTGAAACGCATAAGAACTCCTCTTTAATGTGTGGACTAGAACTGCTGCCGCTTGTATATGCGAGGTCGCAATTTCTGAGCAATTGCGAGGTCGCAACTTATTTGTTCTTTACGAGGTCGCAACTTAAGAACCAATTGTGAGGTCGTAATTCTGCCAGGTAGCAAATTAGCAATTGCGAGGTCGCAACTTAGCAATTGCGAGGTCGCAACTTATTTGTTCTTTACGAGGTCGCAACTTAAGAACCAATTGCGAGGTCATAATTCTGCCAGGTAGCAAAACTTCCTGATCAGAATCTTATTCGAACGACAGCAGCTCTTCTTTTCCAGAAACCCTAATTCGTCCCCAACCTGAAAAGCCACGAATCTGGGTCTGCCTCAACATGCAAAACTAATCAGATCTTGTTTTCATCGTTACAAGGCTTTAACACTATAAAGCGTGTAAGGAGGAAAACACAATATGATATAGTTTCACACGATCAGAGATCAAAAATAAAGATTTCGGTCGTAAACTCCATGAAAAAATCACGGCTAGACGACCAGATCTCAATACTAATGTTTTCGGTCGAGAACTCCGTGAAAGAATCACGGCTATACGACCCTAAACAGATGATGTCAATCACCAACAAGCTATAACCTTCCGGTATTAAACCAAGAGGCTGTGATACCAATTGTAAGTCCCCTGGTACGGATCGTCAATAGCTTGATCCAGTTATCTTGAGGTGCGGAATCCCTCACAATAACTTGGTGATCAACAAGAAAGCCCCTAGATCATCTACGACCTCGTAGATCTTATTCGGGCTAGCGGAACAACCTTTGACGACTTTAACTTGCAATAGCTGCTTGATAATTCGACAAATGTTCAACCCTAAACTCTGTTAGGGTTCGCTTTATATAGGTAACACCCGACATGGGCTTCAGCATGTTGGCCTCGCAAACCCAGCCCAGCCCGTCACTTTTACGAGGTCGTAACTGTGATTGGCCTCGTATTTGTCCCTGCAAATACGGGGTCGTATTACCTATATGATCGACTCGTATTTAACCCTGTAAATACGGGGTCACATTTCTTCTGTATGAATTGCGAACTCGCAATTCATACTTAGCAGATTTACTATACATTCAATACTTAAACTTAATCTAGTATTCTATGCATAATACTAAGTTCATTAATGACAATCACATTACAAAGACATATAACAATATAAGCCCAAACAATCTAGACTGCTATTGACATAGACGTGCACTTTATATATATAGATTGATATTGTTGCAAGTATTGCATAATATTTTTTAATGCACTCGGTTTTTTTTGTTTAGTTTCAAATCAAGTTTTTATTGTGCTTTTTCAAACTGTTTGGGGTTCCTTAAGTTTAGATTTACTCACCTTATGATAAAATTATGTATAGTCTTTTTTTGAGGATAGGAAGTTGATTTGAAGTTTGCTTTTTCTTGATAAAAGCTATGTATGGCCACCGGCGAATCTGTGATGTAATTAACTTGATGTTGTTCGTATAGTATATATATATGGATGTATGTTTGTGGCGTATATGATGTGGTTTTGATTGTGTTTCTGATCTATCTTTCTTGGCATGGTATAAGAACGGTACACACCATGTTAGAACAAATGTATAATAACTATGAAATACATTTCCAAATGGGCCAATCTTAAATCATCAACGAATGATATGCGTGTATATGCATTGTTTCTGCATTATTGGAAATTTTGGGATCTTTGGTTGTGTGTCTTTAAAGGGTTGGCTCATGGATGTTTTTTTGTGGCGCTTTTGGTCACTTTATTGATCTATTTGATGTGATTTGTGTTTCTCTCTTGCGTGTTGTTCCTCGCTTTACCGTGTTGGTGTTGTACATGTTATCACAAATGTCATTGGTTATGTCATGTATGATGGGGCACCTATAACAAAGTCCAATGGCGCGCAGACAATTGAGTTCCTTCTGAAAAATGAGAAGTACATGATATGCCTAATTTTTTGTTACTTATTTACTTTTTGGATTTTGTCAAAATAGACGACACTGACCGTTGTTTGTGTGTGTTGATTCACAATGGTCAACAGATCCCCGTCACGTTATGGGGCTTGACGGGAGAGGAACTAATCACAAGAAAAGGATCAAAACCGGGTGGTTATGTATGCATCCTCACTTCTATGACTGCGAAAAAAAATATCTTGGTGAGTTTCTTATAGATGGTACAAATGTCAATGTCTTCGTTGTTTGTTATTCTAACCTTTTCACCCTGTTCTGCAGGTGAACTTGGACTATCAAGCTCATCGTCAACTCAGATAATTGACGATGAGAATTTGCCGCCTTTGAGGATGTTCAAAGCTGGCCTCGGGTTGTGACTATGGGCCTTTATTGCATGTTATTCCCATGATTTGTTTGTGTTAAGCCTAACACTTTACACTTTTGGCTTGCAGTGCTGAGGATCTGAGTGCAAAGCCCACGACACCATTGACACTATCCCGAGGGTTGACACTCTTGCTGCCCTCTTAAAATGGGGTCGTGATAAGATGGGCGGGCCAGTTAAGGATGATGGGGTAAAGTGATATGGATACCCATTGCTGATTTTGATTGAGAAAAAAACATGTATACAAACAATGGCTTAACTATGTTTGTTTTTTGATATATGCAGACTATCATCTTCCAAAATACAGTGGAAATTGTGGATGTCCGGACCAGGACAGGCTGGTACCTGGTAACTTGCTCGACTGGCCGTTATCGGAAGGGACTTACCAAGGTTAAAAGTGGATTCTGGTGTGCAGGCTGTAAATCCAGTGTTCAGTATCCCCATATCAGGTATACATTGTTTCTCTATGAGTTCTGATATCAAAATTGTTTCGTTTATTGTGTCCATTGTGTGGCAGATACAAGCTTCAGTTGGATTCTTCCACCTGTTTTGCGAAACCTTCTTGGCACCAAGCATGTTTTTGAGATTAAGGGCCATACATACTTCCATGCTGGTGAATATGAAGGCTTCAATTGTAGCCAGGTTACCCTGGCTGAAACCAACAATCTTGCATTGATCGGTATTGGCAGCCAACATGTTGGGCATACGTAGGAGGGGACGTCATCAGGTGTGACCAAGCAATCTGCCCCGATACAGACTCCAGCCAAAAAGAATGAACCAAAGAGGCGCAAATTGTTAGTATCATCAATCGTCTTGGTATATATTCATTTTAGTGTTATATGTGCGGCCTAAAAGTTATTATTTATGGTTATTCTATTCAGATCCCTTGAAAAGGCAGCGTCCCTTCCGTCCCTATGCATGGGAAAGGAAAGTATGTGGACCATGAGCCAAAAAATAAATAAATAAATAAAAATAATTGCTCATTCATATTTTGAATTATATACGCATGGTGGTTCTCGAGCCTTCATCGCATGTGGACAATGAAGAAGGCGACAATGACTATGTGGATTTGGCTGATGATGAGTTTGGACATGGGAAAGAAGTTGGTCGCAATTCAAATAAATCAAGGTATGCAGAACAACACACTTTTGGCTATTATAGTCAAGTCAATCTGTTATCTAATTGTGTAATGTGTGATTTGTGCAGATTTGTTGTTGAATCTAGCTCGGATTCAGAAACTGCTGTGACCCTGCCAAGTGAGGAACAAGCCTGAAGTCTCGATAGTTATTCCATCGTTCCGGACCGTTTATGATTTTCTGCATGGTTTTGTTTTTTCCAACATATATCTCCATCTTCCGGTGATTTAATTTGGTCAGTGGTCTTGAAACATTAGTTTTTTGTTTGGTTATGTTTGTCTTGCCTTTCTATTGTTATCGGATAATGTTCTGCCAATTTACAATCCAACAAATTATGGTATTGAATTCTACTTCAATTGTTCATGATCTTTTAAATGGTATTCGACTATTTTCTTGCTCACCATTTTTTCCCTTTTGCCTATTATTATTATACTTGACAGACAAGCCAATAATAGATTTGGCATTGCAATAACAGATTTGGCATTGCACCAATTGGCCTCAATAGTACAAACTGTCGTAACCAGTCAATGTTTCTTGAACTCAATATATCAACAATTCCATGAAAAGTCGAAGATCCATCACCCCAAATAACTTCAATCAAATTCCTTAACCCGGTAAATACCCATCCAGTCATAATATTCCTCCCATCCTCAATTCCCTCAACCATACGATTATAATACCATTCTCTGCAACCTGAAACCTACCCCTCAAGACCGTAATCAGGTTTTTTGTTTGACAACAAACATTACCAAAAGGCACACCCATTTTTAGAACATCTCTCAGGATCGATACATCCATACTCAAAACCCCAGCAGTCGTTGTGGCAACCTTCCTTCTCTTATCATTCATATTGAAAGCATATAGATGACGTAAATGATTGTAATCCCATGTATCCAATCGGGCCATGAGTGGTTTTCACTTTGGCTATAGACTAAAAATGTGAACTTGAAGGCCTTAGGTTCTGACTTTACAATTTCATGCAAGTATAACTATATCAACACATTACACCTCCTTATATAAAATAAGAACAGCAATACTCATCATTATCATTTATTAAATAAAAAAATGTTCAACTTTCTTAGCAGTTAACAGTTTCAAACATTATATATATATATATATATATATATATATATATATATATATATATATATATATATATATATATATATATATATATATATATATATATATATATATATATATATATATATATATATATATATATATATATATATATATATATATATATATATATATATATATATATATATATATATATATATATATATATATATATATATATATATATATATATATATATATATATATATATATATATATATATATATATATATATATATATATATATATATATATATATATATATATATATATATATATATATATATATATATATATATATATATATATATATATATATATATATATATATATATATATATATATATATATATATATATATATATATATATATATATATATATATATATATATATATATATATATATATATATATATATATATATATATATATATATATATATATATATATATATATATATATATATATATATATATATATATATATATATATATATATATATATATATATATATATATATATATATATATATATATATATATATATATATATATATATATATATATATATATATATATATATATATATATATATATATATATATATATATATATATATATATATATATATATATATATATATATATATATATATATATATATATATATATATATATATATATATATATATATATATATATATATATATATATATATATATATATATATATATATATATATATATATATATATATATATATATATATATATATATATATATATATATATATATATATATATATATATATATATATATATATATATATATATATATATATATATATATATATATATATATATATATATATATATATATATATATATATATATATATATATATATATATATATATATATATATATATATATATATATATATATATATATATATATATATATATATATATATATATATATATATATATATATATATATATATATATATATATATATATATATATATATATATATATATATATATATATATATATATATATATATATATATATATATATATATATATATATATATATATATATATATATATATATATATATATATATATATATATATATATATATATATATATATATATATATATATATATATATATATATATATATATATATATATATATATATATATATATATATATATATATATATATATATATATATATATATATATATATTTTTACATTTATCTATATCTATATATGTATATCTGTAGAAAATATATTCACAAATATATATAAATCTATATAATCAAAACCAAATCATCATAACCATGTCCATATCGATATAAAAATCAAAATCATTATCAATTCAAATCATCAACATCAACCTTCTGCAAATCAAAACCTTATCAACAATCGAAATCATCAAAACTTTACCCACAAAAAAATTGCAACAACACATTTATTACCAACTAAACAAATCAAAACCACACACCCAATACAACATCTACATAAAAGCAAATCAATAATTCCACTGCTAAGGAAAACACATCAATATAAATCAATAATCAGGCTACTTAC
>CM067173.1:124708552-124780815 GCA_034093135.1 Erigeron breviscapus
TTCGTCGAAAGTATGTCGAATGACATCTCTAATGAAAGAGCATAAAATTTTAAGAACACCCATATAACTTTTATAATTTATCGATGTACGGTTTTTGAGATAAAAGATTTTGAATGAGTTGGATGAATAAAATGATTTATGGAGGAGAGAGAAAAATAAGTGGTTGAGATTTGAGGAGAGAGAAAAAAATGAGGGGTTGAGATGAATGTTAATGTTGAAAAGTTGAAAGTTCAAAAGTGAATTTGTTTTATAATATAGTATAAATATATATTGTGTGATTTTTTTTTTATATATATATTTTGAAAGATGTGGTGTCAGTTTATGGTTGTTTTTCTTTTGATATTCAGAGTTTTGTTGTCTATTTGATTTATCAGATTGTGTTAGGAGAAAATATATTTAAATTTCAATGTTACTATTTCATCAAAGATTTCACCTTTGATGTTTAGATTAATTTATTTTAACTCTAACTGTATGATGATTCTAGTCTTACAATTTTAAGAGAGACGGTAAAAATACATTTTTTTCTACTGCCTTTCTTTTTCTGAGTTTTGTCTTGGTAATTTTTAAAAAGTAATTACTCTATCATTTTAAATACATAGTAGCTGTTTCTTAGATATATATATTAAGTGATTAATTCTATTTGGCTTATTATATTGCTTTTTTGAGGTATTTCTTATAGGTTTTTGCTTGGTTGATTCAATGACTGTCAATTTTAGTCTTTTATGAACATGCATGGCGATTTCATGTATGATGATAACACTAAATTTGTACTTGTAGCTATGTAAAACGTTCTATACTTTTATACTGATCACACTTGGTTGTTAAAATGTGGTTTAGATGGTAAGACATTTAAGAAGCCACGTCGTCCTAAGGGTGAGGGAGCGTCTCGCCACCCCTCCCCTCCCCGATTTTGCTTCTCCTCCCCTCCCCTAATGCTAGGAATGCCTTACCACCCTCCCCTCCCCTCCCCACCTTTTTCTATTTAATTTTATTTCTACTTTTTTTATTTAAAATAATAACTAAAACATTTTATTTAATAAATTAACAATACAACTTAAAACACAACATCAACACATAATCTTTTATTCAAACACATAAAACAAGTAAAACATACAACTTAAACAACATAAACTAAGGCAACGGCCATCCGTACTGCTCACAAAGGGCGCGTTTCTGCGCCAAAACCATCTCCAACATCGGCCCGCTGAGGTGATCGTGTGGCCTGATCACGAAGTCCATATCGTTCTGTCGCTGCTGACTCTGGACCATCCGTGTCATCTCCTCCTCCCGTTTTTTCCTAGCCTCCTCCGCCGCCATATAGCTATCCATCATCGCTTTCTGAATCTGAAGCTTCTCCTCCCGAGCTCGCTTTTTATCCTCATTGTCGCATTTCAACTCGGCGACCATCTTCAAGAATTCTTCAGATGTGGTGGAGGCGGATGTAGACGGCTGCTGCTTACCTTTAGCTCTACGACGGGGTGGCACGGGTCTAGCAGGATGTACTGGTGCATCGATGTCGTTCCCACCTTCTTCTTCTTGATCCAACTGGTCCTCGTTCAAGTCAATATGGACCGATGCCTCCCCCGATGAACGGACATTGACATTTGACCCTTCCGTTCTTGCCCTTTTGCTACCCGACTCCTCACAAATCCCCTCCAAAGTAAGAACCTCCGACCATTTCGGCCCATTCCTCAAAACTTGCCACGCCTCTACATGCGGAAACCCGGACTTGTTATTGTATTTCCGCATATACAATGACACGGCCGCCTTAAACACATCCTCGTCACTTTGGCCACTCAACATCTTACTTTTCTTAACATTGTAGATACCACAAAAACCCGACACCTTATGCTTCAAATCCTTCCATTTCGACCGACACATTTCCGGGGTACGTCCCGAATCACGTTTCAAGTGTTCTTCCATCTGAAACTTCACCTTCTTCCAAAACGATCCCGCCGTTTGGGCGTTTCCGACGTATGGATCCTCGGAAACGTTTAACCAAGCTTTTGCCAAACACGCCTCTTTATCCTTCCCCCAATTTCGACACTCTCTTTTACCTTTAACCGAGACTTGGGTCTCGGGTATTGCTTCTTCTTCTTCCTCCTCGACCTCTTCTTCTTCTTCTTGAACCTGTTCGTAATGTTGTGATGATGAACCACCCGCGAATTGCGTAAACCCGGGTTGACTTTCATTCGCGAATTGCGTAAACCCGGTATTAATTTGGTGGACACTTGACGGGTTGGTTTCGAAAAACGAGGGATCCATTCCAGTCAAGAAATCATCAACGGACTGTTTATACGAATTTTCGGTGGTGTTTCTTTGCGAAGGAGGAGGTGGTGGCATAACATCGCGATTGTTTGGAGGTGTTTGGTTTCGGCGTTTTTTTGGTAGATTCATTTTTGTGGTTTTTGATTGTTTAGATTGAAAAAAAAAAGAAAAGAGAAAGAAAGAAAAGGAAGAACACGGCAGAAGCAAGAAAGAAAGAAAAGGAAGAAGAAAAGAAAAGAGAAAGAGAAAAAGAGAAAGACGTTGGGGGTGGGACCCGTTCTTTTTTTTTTTTTTTAAAGTTTGTAACGGTCGAAACTAGCGGCACAAGAACCGGCACAGCCCTCACCATTTCCCTCCCCACCCCACCGGTACCGGGGGGTCGGCGCGGTGTGCCAACCGGTACCGGACCGGTACCTCTTCCCTCCCCTAGGCGCTCCGTCCAACCTTATGAGAAGGAACGTTTGGATGGTGAATTGAAACCTATTGGAGAGTATGGTCTTCGAGGCAAAAGGGAGCTTTGGAGGATTCAGTATTTTCTTAGCCGCATTCGTAATACTGCAAGAATGCTATTGACCCTTGATGAGAAGGACCCGCGTAGGATCTTTGAAGGAGAAGCACTTATGAGGAGAATGAAAAGATATGGTCTTTTGGATGAAAGTCAGAACAAACTTGATTATGTCCTGGCCCTTACTGTTGAAAACTTTCTGGAACGTCGTCTTCAGACACTTGTTTTCAAAACTGGTATGGCTAAGTCTATTCACCATGCCCGTGTTCTCATCAAGCAACGCCACATTAGGTATATTTTTTTTATTCAGAATCTTTTTGCTTAATTATTGATATAGTTTTTGCTGATGCATATATGTAGAATCGTGAGTCTTTTATGATTTATCTTCATTGGACGTATGTTGGATAGAGAATATTTAGGACAGTGGTAACTGATGGATTTATGTATAATGAGATATCTTTGATCTGTTTGTGTTTGTAGAATGGTTTTAATATGAATGCTTTACTTAGATTAGAAAATTGGTCAATCATCTTCTTTTTTATATATTTTATGAACCAATTGTCTTTAGTTTGAGGATTTCATTTGAATATAGATATGCTAGCTTTTTACATATTTTAGTTTGTTTTTTTACTACTTATTTGTCAGTCTTAATGATGGTTACTGATATTGGTAGTAGTTATGATTATCTCAGCAGTTGTAAAGTAGTTTCAAATATTCTTGTGTTTTTTTGTGAAAATGTTTATATAGATTTCTTTTAATTGTAACTTTTTGGAATCTAACGCTTTGCTAGATGCCTTATTTCCAATTTTTTTGTGATTGTTTTAACACCATGATCTGTTGTTGGGTTTCAGGGTTGGAAGGCAGGTGGTGAATGTCCCATCCTTCATGGTGAGGGTGGACAGCCAAAAGCATATCGATTTCTCACTCACTAGTCCATTTGGCGGTGGTTGTCCTGGAAGAGTGAAACGAAAGAACCAAAAGGCAGCTGCAAAGAAGGCTGCGGGCGTGGATGCTGAAGGTGACAATGAAGAATGAGCTTGATCAGCTGGTTCTGAACTTTGATTTTTTCTTTTTAGCAGTTGTGAGGCTTATGAGTATTTATTATCGTCATAATATCTGTTTGTCGGAAGATTTGGATGTTTTGCGAAGCTCTACGTTACTATTTTACATGTTTGTGGACTAGTTAAATAAGAGATTATTTTCTGGAATTGCTAGTTTTCTGTGATTTATTATTCTGTCATCGTTGCTGGTCTCAAAACTCGTACCACTGGGCATGATTTTAAATGCATAAAGGTATCCTCGGGTCAAGTACTTTTTTTTTTTCTCCAGAAAATTGCATCTATGTGAAGGTTGGAATGAGGTGATATGAAAAGGGTTTCGAGATTGAAAAGAACCTGCTGGTATACTACATTTATCAGAAAGTTAGATTGCTTCCAGCATCGAATCCAAACAGCAGAACATATTGATGAACCGATTGGATCAACCAACGAAAATTAGCTTCGCGAAAGCAAAAGCATCAGTATTAGTACTAAAAAACAGGTGAGCGTAATTCCCCTTAGAATATAAATTATGTTTAAATATAAAATATGTATACCCAATAAGAGTTTTCCCTAATTGCAATTACCAAAATAAATGACTTTCAAATTTGAAAACTAATAAGTTATAGAAAGAAGGATACATGAATACACTTTGATTGAACATATCAGCCCCTTTTGATGAAAGAAATAACCAAGTTAGTATACTTGAATGTTCGTTTCGAGAAGCAATCATCAATGATATTAGCAAATCTGCGGAACAACTCTTCCATCAGTTTTGGACCAAGATGAAAATGACTCTCTAACATTGGCTCCACTACGGCTCGAATTGTTTTAGCCACACGGTTACCACTCGAGACTTTGAGGCCACTTGAATCACCACCATCCCATTGTATCTCAAATGCCTCAACACCACTGACTATGAATGATCCTTCTTTTTCCACTTCAAGTTGCACTTCTTCCGGGCTTGGTGCATAATACGGGGCGTTAAATGAATCGATCTTTTCCTTTTCAACAAGTCCCTACAACAAGACATATAGTAATACCTGTTAGTTAACTACACCAAAACTCAAAACTTCGAAATTGTATGTTCATCTATGTTAAAGATATACAAATGTACACACGTACGTCTATAGCCATGCTCATTATGGCACGTCCTAAAAGCTCCCATTGGTAACAAGCCTCATCCGCACAAGGGTCAGGGGATCGCCGGCCCATGAATGACAAGACCATCCGTCCTTTTACAACCATTTCCTTTGCACGTGACCTCAAAAACAATGAGAAGTCCTTATGGAATTGTTGTTGGTAAGCTTCTATGACGCTCATGGAGCTTCTCTTCGATATGTATATTTTCTCTTTGTTTAGATGAGTGCCAACCTTCGGTTCCAATCCAAAGGGTACCTATTCAAATAACATGATAATCTCTATATTATTCTTGATACCTATTCAAATATTACACTCTTATTTGTTTTTGATACCAATTCAAATATTACAATCTCTTATTTATACTGTATATGATACCTATTTATATATTACAAAATATCTACATGATTAGTAAGTATTTACATAAAACAAATTGGTTCAACTTATCATATGACAGTGGTTATAACTCCATTATTATTCACAATGGGGTATGTAACCACTAGTCTCATTTAGTGTCACATCAGAAAAATCTTCCAACTACTTCTCAACCATTAATTTTGCACAACACTTTCAACCCGCCACTAATCAACATTAGCCTAGTACCCACAATTTTTTATAATTTTTTTTATCACCATTTGAGATAAAAAAGAAAAGGGAAGAAGGCTCGTTGCTGACAACACAAACCCTCTACCACGAGTCCCACACATTTGCGTGGGCTCGTGGTCAAGGCAAAAACGAGCGGGGAACAAATCTAGCGGCTTCTATTGCTAGCAATGTTTTCGTGTTTTTGGTTGTGATGGCCCCAATTCGATGTTTACCTCCTAGCTTTGTGTTTGTGTTTATGTCTATGTTTTATTTTCTACTTATTAGGTACATGTGTGACCCTACATTGTGAGAAGGGAAAATTTCATATACGTCACTAATTATGCTTCTAAATACCATATTTATCCAATTAATTTTTGAAATATCAACAATGCCATTATTAAAATTTAAAATTTCATATATACCCAAATAATTAAATCTAATCATTATATATCACTATAAAACATTTAAAATATTAAATGACATTTTTAATTTACAATTATGCCCTATTTTATTTGATTTCTAGTTACGTTATGCAAAGTAGTTTACACGGTTAACTGGGAAATGAAAACAACACCATTATACTGTGGCGACTATATATCAAACTGTAGTTTCAAAAAATTAGATTTTAAACTAATTATTATAATTGGCAGTTTGGCATTACACATACTTGAAGACCAGGAGCATGAAGACCAAGTCCCTTCAATCTTAGTTATAAACAAATAAAAAAAATAAAAAACAAATACAGAACAAAAAGAGCAGAACAAATGACATTTTCTAGTAGTGTCGGTGATCTTATAAATGCAAAAAAAATAAAAATAACACATTCTAACTATCACAAAATATAGTATTGAAAACATCTTCAAACCTGAGACATCTAATATATTACGTAACAACTTATTTAAACTAGCTTGAAAGGATTTATTATCAAAAATAAATTAAATCAATTATTATTTGTTATAGTATGAATTGAATCTGGGGATAATCTTAAACAACAATATTATAAGAAAATATATATATATAGAACTCATCAGATAAAATTGATTTTTAGAGAAAAAGAAAAATGATGGTTGAATATAATCAAGAAGAGCTGCTCACAAATATATACATGTTCATCCAACTATGTGAAAGATATCGAGGGAGGAAAAAAAGTAGGAATTTGAGGCACAAAGTATAATCTGCGTTATGTAATTACGGATTTTTGTTCCATATATATGTTATGTAATTGGAGATTGTATAAAAGAGGTTATAATTGTAAATTGGAAATGTTTTATAACAATTTTATCGATTTAATTGTTATATATTGGATTAAATTTAATTATTTGGATAAATATGATATTTTTAAATCTTAATAATGGCATTTTTGATATTTTAAAATTTAATTGAATAAATATGATATTTACAAGATTAGTAGTGGCATATATGAAATTTTTCCGTGTCTGATAAAATATGATTGTATGTGGTTTCGATGTAATGCTCATCACAACTTTAATGAGTGTGGTCTGTCACCACATGTCCACACCTATAGCTCTAAAGTTAGTAACATTTCCATGGAAATTAAAGTGGTTGTGACAGCTTACAATATAATGTCATATGTTTTGTTGTTTTTAAAAGTGGTCCTATACTAACTCTGCTACCATGTGTGTTGACAATTATTGGTATTTTTGTTTGGTGTCTCATTCATATACATCGTATTTTAGTTACCTTTCTAAACTAGTGTAGGTTTTTCTAAATATAAATGGATCAACAAAACCACAATTATTAGCACATTTCTACCAAATAGGACTTAAAATTAATCTACAATCTTAAATATGTGAAACTTAACACAAACCTGAGAGAGCCAGTGGAGGCTGGAAGAAGAATGAACAAAATGGAGACTATGTGTAGGAAACAACCTACCATAAAACGATCCAGGTAAGCCGCAAACATAGCAGCCTTCAATGCCGTAATCATTTTTTACTTTATCATAAAGCTCTAGCAATGACTTGAACACATCGTTGAAGTCATTGCCAGGGAGATCGTTCAAAAACAACTTTAGTTCCGGTACAAGTTGATGGAGTTGATGGCTAGCGGCATCCACAATGTGGATTATTTTAGAAATCGCTGTCAAGGAGTTGGGTCCAGATGAACACCCAAGGTCTGCGACACCCAAGCTATCGGGGTGCAACTCTGTTAAGATGTTATAAATGGCAGTTTTAACAGCACGGGTACCAACTAGGATTATCTTCTTCTGCAATTAAACTTTTCATGTGAAAAACTTGCATGAGTGGAATTTGTATTTTGTGTATAAGGATAAGAATAGTGAAGTATATATAATGTTTAAGTTGATGAAATGTTCATGCTGGAATAATGGGTATATATAGAATAGTTGGGTAATTGAGAACATGTGGTGTTTTTGTTGTCTTAATTAGAAATATGTCTTATTCGCTGACTGATTTGGTTCGGTTTATAATGAAAGTCCGCGTTAAAAAAGAAGAAATATGCCTCACTTTTCACATTTTAATTGCACGTACACCTAGCCGAGGCAAAATCTGTGCCATATGCCCATATGTAAACTCGTGTACAGTGGATCACACTTCTAAAATGCGAATCTACCTAAGTCGCCATTGGGACACTCCGAATTAGTAATCAGAGAACTCTCAATGGTGACGTATGTCAATGCTCGTCATTTTTGTCACAACAAAGTCATCTCCTCACTTTTAAAACTGATTTCAAACTGACATATTACTACCAACAATAACCAATCACAAAAGTACAAAGTGAGGAGAGAGTGACATGCTCCATTAGGAGCCCTCTTACGTAAATAATTACGTACGACCTGTTAGATGGAGAATATGGACCACTTGTACCTAAATTTTAAGTGGTTAGAATTGAATGATTTGAATTATTGGTAATTTAGCTCTAATTAGTCTGAAAAAAACGATCCAAATATAAATACATAAATTTTCGTTCTAGCTACTACCCTACGAATCACATTTAAAATTAACATGTTTTATATGTGTGAATGCAGTGTGGTCCATATTTTTTACATGTCGATATATATTGATTTCATGTTCGCGGCCCACTCGTGCGACCTTTCTAAACCTTTCTCTAACACCTCCAATATTTTATATAACGAGATTTGAACACGATAAACATTAGACCATCTTGAAAGTGATTATAATCAATAAGATATATATAGTTGTTATAATAAAAGATAAAATGTCAGTTCAGTTATATTATGAAGGTATTGACATTCTTAGAATTTTTGCCCACTATGTGAAGATGAATTTGAGTCTAACAACTGCAGAGTGTGTTATCGAAAAGAAAGTGTGAATCTTGATTAATAAATGGCTGGGTATGCAATTACCATTGGGTATGGCTCCTATAGTTGATGCAGCACGTGGATCCATGGATCAATCTAAAGTTGCTAGAAGGTTGGTTGAGACCATTATTTGTTAAATCTACAAGTGAAAACAAGAACAACCAGCACACACAACAATCTCTTTGCTCAACACACGAGCGACTCTATTTTATTATAACTCAAGTGAATACAGAATCAAAGGAACAAAGTATTCACGACCTAAAAAAAAACATCCTATTGGGTTATATTTATACCCAAAACAAACCTGACAGCAAATAGAATCCTAATCCTAATAGGAGTCCTAATCCTAATAGGCTACTGACATTTAGAAACATAAACTAACTAGGAAACTTTATTAAATAAACTAACTATTTAAATGATCCTAATCCTAATAGGAGTCCTAATCCTAATAGGAGTCCTAATCCTAATAGGAGTCCTAATCCTAATAGGAGTCCTAATCCTAATAGGAGTCCTAATCCTAATAGGAGTCCTAATCCTAATAGGAGTCCTAATCCTAATAGGAGTCCTAATCCTAATAGGAGTCCTAATCCTAATAGGAGTCCTAATCCTAATAGGAGTCCTAATCCTAATAGGAGTCCTAATCCTAATAGGAGTCCTAATCCTAATAGGAGTCCTAATCCTAATAGGAGTCCTAATCCTAATAGGAGTCCTAATCCTAATAGGAGTCCTAATCCTAATAGGAGTCCTAATCCTAATAGGAGTCCTAATCCTAATAGGAGTCCTAATCCTAATAGGAGTCCTAATCCTAATAGGAGTCCTAATCCTAATAGGAGTCCTAATCCTAATAGGAGTCCTAATCCTAATAGGAGTCCTAATCCTAATAGGAGTCCTAATCCTAATAGGAGTCCTAATCCTAATAGGAGTCCTAATCCTAATAGGAGTCCTAATCCTAATAGGAGTCCTAATCCTAATAGGAGTCCTAATCCTAATAGGAGTCCTAATCCTAATAGGAGTCCTAATCCTAATAGGAGTCCTAATCCTAATAGGAGTCCTAATCCTAATAGGAGTCCTAATCCTAATAGGAGTCCTAATCCTAATAGGAGTCCTAATCCTAATAGGAGTCCTAATCCTAATAGGAGTCCTAATCCTAATAGGAGTCCTAATCCTAATAGGAGTCCTAATCCTAATAGGAGTCCTAATCCTAATAGGAGTCCTAATCCTAATAGGAGTCCTAATCCTAATAGGAGTCCTAATCCTAATAGGAGTCCTAATCCTAATAGGAGTCCTAATCCTAATAGGAGTCCTAATCCTAATAGGAGTCCTAATCCTAATAGGAGTCCTAATCCTAATAGGAGTCCTAATCCTAATAGGAGTCCTAATCCTAATAGGAGTCCTAATCCTAATAGGAGTCCTAATCCTAATAGGAGTCCTAATCCTAATAGGAGTCCTAATCCTAATAGGAGTCCTAATCCTAATAGGAGTCCTAATCAAAAGAAAGTATTCACGACCTAAAAAAAACATCCTATTGGGTTATATTTATACCCAAAACAAACCTGACAGCAAATAGAATCCTAATCCTAATAGGAGTCCTAATCCTAATAGGCTACTGACATTTAGAAACATAAACTAACTAGGAAACTTTATTAAATAAACTAACTATTTAAATGCTGATCTTGATCTCCTCCAAACCGCCCCTTGAGATCCAACCGTACCACCCTTTTAACTAACGTTGTCTACTTTTAATACTCCCTCTCAACGTTAGCATCCATTAGCCCCAATGCTTCGCAGAACTTAACCAATTTGATCTTGGACAAAGACTTAGTAAACATATCAGCCACTTGTTCTTCGGTGTTTATATAACTTAAATCAATTTCACCGCTCAACACCTTGTCACGAATATAATGATAATGTACTTCAATATGCTTTGTCCTTGCATGAAATGTAGGATTTGAAGCTAACAATATGGAAGACATATTATCACTGAACAAAGTCACTTTCAGATCTGCACCTTGATTTAACTCTTCAATCAATTTTACAAGCCACGTACTCTCTTGAGCTGCTAGAGCTGCTGCTCGATATTCAGCCTCATTGGTTGACAATGATACAGTTGGTTGTCGTTTACTACACCACGAGACAGCACCTGAGCCAATCATAAAAGTATATCCCGAGGTTGATCGTCGAGTGTCCAAATCTCCTGCATAATCAGCATCACAATACCTGACTAACTCCAACTTTGTCTCCCTCTTAAACAATACCCCATGACTTGGTGTTCCTTTAATATATCGAAGAACTCTTTTCACAGCTTCCAAATGTGGCTTTCGAGGATCTTGCATGTACCTACTAAGTATACCCACTGCAAACGAAATATCAGGCCTCGTGAGAGTTAAGTATATCAGACTTCCCACAAGTTGTCTGTACATTGTAGCATCTTCCAATTTGGTTCCTACATCAGATCTTAGCTTCACCTTTGCTTCCATTGGAGTTTCAATCGGCTTACAACTCTCCATACCGAACCTGGTTATCAAATCAGTTGCATACCTTCGTTGATGCATTATTACCCCATCTGATTTATACTCGATCTCCATGCCTAGAAAATGTTTTAGATTTCCCAAGTCTTTCATGCTAAATCTGACACACAAATTTTGCTTCAACTGATCGATTTCTTCACTTAAATCACCGGTAATAATTAGATCATCAACGTAAACGAGCACTACAGGCGTCTTTTCTCCTTGAGCTTTAATAAACAAACTAGTATCTGATGAAGTTGGTACAAACCCATTTACTTCAAGAAACTCACCAATTTTCCCGAACCATGCTCTTGGCGGTTGTTTTAGACCATACAACGCCTTCCTTAGCTTACATACATGGGTTGGAAAATTTTCATCTTCAAATCCTTGAGGTTGCTCCATGTATATCACACGATCTAAATCTCCATACAAAAAAGCATTGCTAACATCCATTTGTGACAATCTCCAACCTTTACTTGCAGATATTGAAACCAAAACCCGTACAGTTGTTAGTTTAGCAACCGGACTAAACGTTTCTTCATAATCCAAGCCGACTTGTTGAGAAAAACCACGAGCTACTAAACGAGCTTTATAACGTTCAACCGTTCCATCAGCTTTTTGTTTAATCTTGTACACCCAACGGCATGAGACTGGTTTTACACCTTCAGGTTTAGGAGTAAGTTCCCATGTTTGATTTTTAATAAGCGCATCATACTCACTTCTCATGGCTTCTATCCACTGTTCACTTTTGTTTGCCTCTTCAAAAGAATCTGGTTCTGTCTCTACTTTTTCTTCCAGAAGTGCAACATTGGCATAGCGAGAATTAGCTTTTGGAATTCGGTTGGAGCGACGAAGACCAGATTGATCACCACTAGTTTTGGTTGTCTGACCAGGTGACCTATGACTCCCAGTTTTCCAAGGACTTTGATTTTGAGTCGGCTCTGGTTCTTCCACAGTTAACTCTTCATCTTCATTCACACTACTTTCATCGTTTAAGTTCAATGTTACCCAACCTTCTACCTCCTCTTTCATGTATTGTGAATCTGGTAAAGCTTCATGGTTTTCAGACCACCATGATGATCCTTCATCAAAAATAACATTACGCGAGATGAACACCTTTCCGGTTCCAGGCTCACAGCATCACCATCCTTTCTTCTGATTATCATATCCCAGAAAAACACATCTGACAGTCCACTAATTTGCACACTTATATTTGTTTAAACTAAACAAGAAAGTAAGAACAGAAGTAAAGAACACAAACAAGAACAAGTTCAATTGTTAGAAAACTATGCAAGTCTAATCATATGTATCATTGATTTAAACGATGAATACATGGTCGATAATACAACTTGTCTTACAAGAATACAAATGAACTATGTAATTGCTAAGTCTAGAAAGAAGGAAACTTAAACAATTACAAATAAAGTGAAACACTTTGTGGTGACAAAACACACTTAAAAGATGCGGCTGTGTTCCTTTATATAGAAGAGGAATTAGGGCAACACAGCCTTACAATGATAGTGATGTGATGGTGGTTGTCAACATTCCATTGGCTCTAAGTACTTGGATCCAGGAGCCTTTGTCTTCTTTACCAAAACGGGTATGAAAGAGAGAAACCCTTGTTTTGGTCCCAACTGTACCTTTGCCAAATAAGGTAACATTCAGTTAGGAGAACCACCATGTGACTTCTTGTCTTCTTGTTGGTTTGAAATCTTCCCGCCTTGACAAACAATTTGGAAAGCAAACCACCCGCTGACGAGAGTCAATGACTCGCTGATGACTCGCTGACGACCCACGTCAGCGACCAAGTCTGGTCAGCGAATCCTTGACTCAACAATCTCCCCCTATTCGCTGAGAAGACTTGTTGAGTGAAGACTTTAAAAAAAATATAGAAAGATGAAAAGATGTCTTATATATTTAACTTTGAATATTACAAGCTGACTCATACAGCATTTACATTTGTAAGACATCTATTCATTTTCAGCTTCAAATTCCCAATCATGTTCTTGTTTGGCAATCTGAACAGCTGGGTCATTGTATCTATGAGGCTTAACCAGCTCCTCATCCACCTTGCTGATGAACCATCTATTGTTGGATGTCTCAGCACATCTTTTTCTTATGTTCAAGAGAAACCCCGTTGAAGCTTTTTCAACTTCGGCTAGACGAAAGAACAATTGATTGTTCTGGAAGTTTGTGAAGAAGATGCCAGCAGGTGTTTCAAGTACTCTCCCTTCTTCAAATAGGCTTCTGGGAGGGAGTCTGGTGTTCAGTGAGGCATCACCAGCGATAGGAGGAAGATCAATTTTAAGAGTTTGATGCACTTCCTTTCTCTTTCTTTGAATCCTTTGGCCTGCTGAGGAGATAGCAGCAGGAGTACCAAATACTTGCCTCAGCATAGGCAGATCTGCTTTAAACTTGGTTTCATACTCCAGTGCTTTCTCGAAATATTCTTTCAGCATGTTTTGGAGTTGATGGTAGCTGGCTGCCCTTTTATCTTTCACCAGCATGTATACTTCAGCCCACTCTGAAGCACCCAAGTTGGTTGGTTTGACCCCTTCCAACTTGGTTGGCTTGTCAGCACCTTCTCTTAAGATCTTTAAATTAGTCTTAAGACCCATTTCAGCTTTGAAGGCCTCAGCAGCAATAATTCGTTGAGGCCTCTTTCTATCCTCCATCAACTTCAGCCATTTAGCCTTCTCCCC
Organism: Erigeron breviscapus; assembly: GCA_034093135.1. Classification (NCBI taxonomy): domain Eukaryota; kingdom Viridiplantae; phylum Streptophyta; class Magnoliopsida; order Asterales; family Asteraceae; genus Erigeron; species Erigeron breviscapus. The sequence continues at coordinate 124,722,598 of CM067173.1, forward strand.
CTCAAACTTGGCTCTCTTCTCTTTAAGCTGCTTCTCAACTTCCTTGTGTTTCTGCCTGTACAGGCTTCAGCACCACCTGATTTCAGCAGCATTCTTTGCTCACCATCTAGTTGATCTTTTTCAAGTAGAGGTAGCTGCCTTATAAACTCAAGATTTTTCTTCTCATTTTCTTCATTTTGTTTGATCCTATCTAGCTCTTTGATAGCATCTTCTTGAGTTTTTCCATCAGCAGTTAGTGCCAATACATCAATCAATTGATGTTGATGGCCTGCTGAGGATTGAACGGAGAGTTGAGCAGCAGAGGGAGGTTTGAAGAAACCAGACTCAGTGAGTTGTACGGAGAGTTCAGCATTAGTTTCTTCTTCAATCTCCCCCTCAACACCAGCAGGGGGAACTTCCATACTTGCATCCTTTTCAGTCTCCCCCTCAGCACCAACAGGGGGAACTTCATCAACTTCATCTTTTTCATTCAAGACTTCTTCAGCAGCAGCATCATATAAATTTTCAGTTGCCTTGTTTACTGCTTCAGTAACTGCTGCTAAGATATCAGCATCGATTTTCTCCCCCTTGGAAGTTGTATCATTAATAACAACTTCCACTGTTGCTACCGGTGCTGATTGCTGTTTAACAAGCTGTGTCAGCAAGTGCTTGATTTCATCCACCTCTTTCTCCAAATTTATGTGCCTCTGTCGATCTTCCTCAGTGAAGGATGCTGAGGGAACTGGAAGATCAGCCACTTGTTTCTCCAAGGCTTGAATAGCCTTGGTGTTGCTTTCAACTTGAGTGGCCAGGGGAGAGATGAGATTATGCAGCTTCGTTATACCAGCAGCAGCAGACTTGCTGGTAGAGGCTGCTTTCTTTGCTGAATAGCTGGACGAGTTTGCACATTTCACCAGTGATAAAGCCTTAGATCGGATGACCTGCTGATCTTGTTTGATAGTTTTTGTGGCCTTTTTGATTTTGTGTTGATCAGCAGCCAAGGAGGTGACTTTTTCTTTAATCATCTCTACTTCTGAGCTGTTTTCAACTTGTTTATTGTACCAGCTGGTCAGAGTAGAGATCAGTCTTTCAGACTCATTTTCTTTCACGTCTACAGCAATCTCTGCAAATTTGGTGAGATCATTCAGTTGATGCTCCACCCTTTCCAACCTATCAGCAGAGTAGGTGGAGTAAGAAATGCCCAAGTCCTTTGCAGAGAAAGACTTGGCTTCTGCTATCTTGTGAGAAGAACAACCAGGAACAGCTTGAAAAGAGGAAGGCATGCCCATAGAGAGCATGGTGTTCACTGGTCGTACAGGAGGGGTAGGAGGTCTTGCAATCAAAGTCACTGCCTCATCAACATTTTCATCGACCTCAATGTCACTGGCATCTATTTCTTCAGCATGACTATCAGGATCAAGTTGAAAATCCTCAGTGACAAAGTCCCCTAACTCATAATCACTTTCATCTTCAGTAACCATTTCAACAACCTCTTCTTCAGCAATAACATCATCAATTTCCTTATCACCAACACCAGCACCTTCACTAACATCAATGCTGGCATCCACCTCAGCATCCTTACTCAAACCAACTTTTTCAATTTCACCAACTTGCACTTGACTTTCCAAAGAGAAATTTAAAGGGTTTGGAGAAGTTGGTGTCGCTGCTTCAATTTGTTGCTGCTCTACATTTTCAACAGCAGCAGGGGTTTCTTCTTCATCGATAAGAGAGCGTTGAGAGAGTTCCACCTTTCTTAATACTTTCTTCCTTTTAGGAAGAACTAGACTTTTCTTGACCAATTTGGGAGTTTTGGAGGATGCTGGAGGGGTTATCAGCATACCAGCTCCAGCAGGATTTTGCTTATATACATCAGGATACATGGTGAAAAGTACCTGCTTCATTGCTGGAGTAAGCGCAGCATACTTTGAATCAAAATGCTCAGGGTCACAAGCAGGAACTTTATAGACAGAGCTTGCAACCCTTGGAGAGAGAATGAATTGAGCGCCCTCTTGCATGTACTTTTCTTTCAGCACATGCCTGAAAACCAATGATAGAAAGCGTGTAAAGGGCACTGAGCTAGAGCGATTTCTGATAGTGACCTTGGACTTCAAGTCTTCAAATATAACATTGGCAAAGTCAATGTTTCGACCATTCGCCAGTGCATATATCATTTGCATTTGGGCAGCAGTGGCTTGATCAAAGGATCCACTGTTCCCACCAAGGCACTGAATAACATGTGTAAACAACAGCCTCCATACACCAGGAATGAATTTCTTTTGTGGGTTGCTGTGTACTGATTGTGCTGGTACCATGTTTGTCCCATACCCAATGGTTAACAGCCATTCTTTCCAAACTGAGGTAGGGACCAAATCAGCAAAGGGTCTGTCTTCTGATTGCTTAGGGAGACGAAGAACATCTCTTAATAAATCAGCAGAGAGGGAGATGGTGTGCTCCCCTTTCATTACAGTTCCTTTAATGGAGCTACTGGACACATCATAATCACACGTCCACCAGAATTCCCTCAAAAGATGAAGACACATCTCATGGGGATTTTTATATATTGCTCTTCTAACTGGACATCCTTTGATGAAGTCCAGCATAGAATAATATCCTTTACCTTTGGAAGGGATTTCTTCAGATCCCAAGTAATTGTTTGCTTTGACCACAAGTTTCTGGGCTTGAAAGGAAACTTTGTCAGAAGGACTAATGCCTTCATTATCGAAGACTTTAGAAATGAGATAGGAGGAAATATTTTTGGGGTTTTCTGGAGATTGTTGTGGAGATTGTTCAGATTGAGAAGCCATTTTCAACTTTGGAGGTATAGAGATACGAAGAGAAGATGAAAAGATTGAAAGAGTATGAGAAGATTGAAGGAATATGGAAAAGATTTAGAGTATTGAGAGATTTTAGAAGTGAGTGAGAAAAGAAATGAACGTGAAAGATGATATGGGAGAAGGTTTACATATATATGGTATGGATATGGGACCCATGACTGTTACATACGAATCGTCATGGACTCTCTTTCATACGTAATATATATAAAGAAAATTATTTTGTACTGATGATAGTATGAGAAAAATAATTTTATATAAAGAAACTACGTTTAATTATACGTATGTGAGTAACGTATAAAAAGTTTTGATGTGACAACTTGTACCACAATTTCAAAAGTACTCAAGTAGTTACGGCGCGTACAGTGTACAAGTTGCCCATTTGGGGGAAAATCGAGGTAACCGTTTGGTATTCTTAATAAAATATTGTTGTTAGTGGATGTACTCAAATGAAAGAAAGGTTGAGATCTAAGTATATCCGCTGACAGAGTTTAGACAATCTGGTTACCTTTTTAAGAAAGCAAATTTTTGATCAGCGACTTTTCAACAATTGATGGTCGCTGATGAAATAAGAACAATTTTTAGCAAATTGTCAGCTATAAACGGATTTGATATGTCTTTACCAGCAGCCGTTTGCTGCTGGACTAGATAGAGACTTTTAGCTCTCTATTACTTTTATTTTGCTTTTTCCAAAGCAACAGGGATCAACGGATTTGAAATGTCTTTACCAGCAGCCGTTTGCTGCTGGACTAGATAGAGACTTTTAGCTCTCTATTGCTTTTATTTTGCTTTTTCCCAAAGCAACAGGGATCAACGGATTTGAAATGTCTTTACCAGCAGCCGTTTGCTGCTGGACTAGATAGAGACTTTTAGCTCTCTATTGCTTTTGTTTGCTTTTTCCCAAAGCAACAGGGATCAACGGATTTGAAATGTCTTTACCAGCAGCCGTTTGCTGCTGGACTAGATGAAGACTAGCTCTCCATTGCTTGATGTTCAGCAAGTAATATACCTTTGAACATGGTTAAAAAAAATTATTGACCTTAAGATCACTGACCTTAAGATCATTTTTCAACTTGAGAGATAAGTTGAAGCATCAGCAGACATGACACGTCATGTTGCTGATTCACCATTCAGCATTCCCAACTTGCTGACCAATATTTAAATCTTGTTTGATCTAAAGGTTTGGTAAAGATATCAGCAAGTTGGTCATTGGTGGGTATGAAATAGATTTCCACATCCCCTTTCATGACATGGTCACGAATGAAGTGGTACCTAATATCTATGTGTTTGGTCTTAGAATGCTGAACGGGATTATGTGTGATAGCAATTGCACTTGTATTGTCACACATAATGGGGATCTTAGAGAATTCTAATTCATAGTCAGCGAGTTGGTTTTTCATCCAGAGGACTTGTGCACAACAACTCGCTGCTGATACATATTCTGCTTCAGCAGTGGAGATGGAAACTGTATGCTGTTTCTTACTAGACCAACTAGTCAGCTTCCCCCCCAACAGTTGACATCCACCACTGGTGCTTTTCCTATCTAACATGCATCCAGCATAGTCAGAGTCAGAATATGCAACAAGGTCAAAACTGGAGTCTTTGGGATACCAGAGACCCAGTGTGGGTGTACCTTTTAGGTATTTGAAGATTCGCTTGACAGCGAGAAGATGAGACTCTCTGGGAGAGGCCTGATATCGTGCACATAGGCAAGTAGCAAACATGATGTCAGGACAACTCGCTGTGAGGTACATCAGCGAGCCGATCATTCCTCTATAGAGAGTAGGATTCACATGCTTACCATCATGGTCAGCATGGAGATTATTTGGAGGAGACATGGGGGTGGCTTTAGTGGTCACATTCGATAAGTCGAATTTGGCCAGCATGTCTCGAATGTACTTCTCTTGGTTTATGAAAATCCCATTTGGGAGTTGGCGAATTTGTAGACCAAGAAAGAAGGTCAGCTCACCCATCATGCTCATCTCGAAATGAGAGGACATCAGGGAGCTGAACTTAGAGCAAAGTTTCTTGCTGGAAGAACCAAAGATGATGTCATCTACATATATCTGAACATATAGGACATCAGCACCCTTTCTATAGATGAAGAGGGTGCTATCAATGGATCCTCGCTGAAACTTATTGGAGAGAAGAAATTCAGAGAGAGTGTCATACCAAGCTCTGGGAGCTTGTTTAAGACCATAAAGTGCCTTATAGAGACGATAGACATGGTGTGGCTTGGCTGGATCTTCAAAGCCAGGTGGCTGCTCAACATAAACTTCCTCATCGAGTTTTCCATTTAGGAAGGCACTCTTTACATCCATTTGATATACAGTGAAGTTTTTGTAAGCAGCATGTGCCAAAAATAAGCGTATGGCTTCCAGTCTGGCCACTGGTGCAAAGGTTTCATCATAGTCAACACCTTCTTCTTGAAGGTAACCTTGTGCAACCAGCCTAGCCTTGTTACGTGTAACAACACCATCTTCGTCCATTTTATTTCGATAAACCCATTTTGTTCCAATTGGTTCTTTTCCAGGAGGTAAAGGAACCAAGAACCAGACATGCTGTCTTTGGAACTGGGTAAGTTCCTCTTGCATGGCAGCGACCCATGAAGGATCAACCATTGCTTCTCCTATGTTTTTAGGAGTGATCATAGACAAGAAGTTTACATACAGACATGTATTTCTTGTCGCTGATCGAGTAATAATCCCCTGCTGAAGATCTCCAATGACTTGGTGGGCTGGATGACTAGATGTCCATTTAAGTGCTGGAGCACTTGAGACACCTAGTTGAGTGGCAGCGGAAATTGGAGCAGGAGCATTATAAGAAGAGAGGTCAATGGTAAGAATGGGTTCAGGAGAGTGATCAGCAGAGCCATTCGACTGATTTGAGTTATCATTGATGGCGGAGTCTTCAGCAGACTCCATTTCTTCAGCATTTGCTGAAGCATCATGAAACTCCTCCTCAGTAGGGTCATCAGCATGCACGTCATCAGCCAGTGATCTAGGTTTGGCTGATGCTGCATGGATTGATCTTATGATAGGCTCAACTGGCTCAATCGAGTAGATATGAGCAGCAACTTGCTCTAGTTCAACATCAGCTGAACTATCCTTTGTGATATGCTGAATAGTGTCAGGCAGCGAGCAAGAAGCATCAACAAATAAGTCAGCTTCCTCAGTGAGAGGGTCAGCTAACTCATTAAAAATAACCTCAGACGAGTTAGATTGAATGTCCTTTAGGGCTGATGAACTTTCATCAAAAGTAACATGAATGGATTCATCCACCTTCTGAAGGCGAGTATTGAATACTCTAAATGCCTTGCTGATGGATGAATACCCAAGAAAGTATCCATCATCAGCTTTAGGATCAAATTTTCCTAGATGATCCTTGTTATTTAAGATGAAGACAGGACATCCAAAAACATGGAAGTATTTGATTTGAGGTATCTTTCCTTTCAGTACCTCATACGCTGTCTTGTCATGTCTTTTGACAATGAGACAGCGATTTTGAGTGTGACAAGCTGTATTGACAGCTTCTGCCCAGAACTTGCTGGGTAGAGAGGACTCACTGAGCATGGTGCGGGCTGCTTCGATGAGAGTTCTATTTCTCCTTTCAGCGACACCATTCTGCTCAGGGGTTCTAGTAGAAGAGAAATTTTGTGAGATCCCTTGATCAGCACAAAATGTTTCAAGAGTGTGGTTTCTGAACTCAGTACCATGATCGCTCCTGAGTTCTTTCACCCTTATGCTGTTGAGATTTTCCATTTTCTTAATGAAATTAATAATCTCTTCAGCAGCATCACTCTTGGAATGAGAAAGATAGTCCAAGTGTATCGTGAGTATTCATCCACGATACTAAAGTGTATCTGCTACCCTTTAGACTTTGGACATTCACTGGACCAAAAAGGTCCATGTGAAGAAGATGAAAGCAGCCAGAGATAGAATTGGCTTGCTTGGTTTTGAAGGTTGCTCTATGGCTTTTACCCTTTTCACAAGCACCACAGAGTCTATCCTTCTCAAATGAAAGATGAGGGAGGCCACGAACAAGGTTCTTTTTGGCAGAGAGTTAATGGTTTTGAAATTCACATGCGACATACGCTTGTGCCATAACCAATTTAGTTCAGCAGCCGACTTGGCAAAGAAACAAGTCTCACTATCAGTCTTGATAGGAGTGAAGTCAACCAGATATACATCTCGTTTTCTTGGAGCCACCAAGACTACTTCCTTGTTTACATTTACCACAGTGCCTTGATGTTTATCAAGAATCACTTTGTAGTCAGCATCACAAAGTTGACTTATGCTGATGAGATTATGTTTTAATCCATTTACATAAGCAACCTTGTTGAACTTAATGAGTCCATTCGAGAGAAGACCATAACCTTCAGTTTGTCCAGTGGAGTTGTCACCAAACACTACAGTAGGGCCAGCAGCCTCTACGTAGTTATCCAGCAGGGTCTTTGAGCCAGTCATGTGTTTTGAACAGCCACTGTCTAAGTACCACACACCTTTTCCCAGCGAGCCCTGCATAGATTTAACAGAAGGATTTAGATGGGAGACTCGGAAGATTCTTCTCTACTGACGACTTCATCAGTAGAAGGAGGAAGAGGAGCAATAGAGTTAGTATTCTCATCACTTGGAGAGTTATCTACAAGATGATGAGCAGGAGGTATGTCACGATCAATCACATATTGATCAGCAGAGGTGACAGTGGCTCCAGTATCGAGAACAGTCAAGTTGCTGACTTGATTGTTTTTCCCATACTCAACCAGAATGCTACCTCGACCAGTGGTAATGATCTCTTGAGAGAGAGGAAAGGAGATTCGCTGAGCAGCAATGAAGTCAGCAATGTTCTCCTCAGTAAGATTGGTTGACTCTCCTACACTATTTATATGATCAGCAGAGTTAGAATACTCGCTGACCATAGTGGAGGAAGAAGCAGACGCTGAAGAAGGATTTGGTTGAATGTCAACTTCAGGAGCATCCCTGGAGTTGCCACAATCAGAAGCAACATGACCTCTGCTGCCACATTTGTAGCATTTTTTACCAGAGTTGTTGCCTTGTTGATTTTGAAGAAAATTCCTTCAGCTGAGAGGAAAGGTCATTAACTTGCTGAGCTAGCTCGTTAATTTTAGGGTCAACAGAGGAAGATGCCTTTTTCTTAGGCTTAGGCTTTTGCTTATGCTTTTGTGGAAGCTGAAGCATCTTGGGAGCAGGACCCAGAATGGACTTTCCTTTTGGGTCCTCTGATTGAGAAGTAGAGGGATTTTTTGATCCCTTAACCATACTCCATGCTTGATGGACAGCAGGGTGAGAAGAAGAAGGACCCTGCTGAGATGGGTGCACTCTTTTGGGAGTGACCGATCTAGATTGCTGAATAGGTGTAACAGACCTCATTTTCCTATGAGGTAAGTGTTGCCTATTTGGGGTAGTAGATCTCACTTGCTGATGGGGCAAGTGTCCTCTCTGAGGAGTGATAGGCCTAACTTGCTGAAGAGGCAAGTGTCCTCTTTGAGGAGTGATAGGCCTTACTTGCTGATGAGGCAAGTGTCCTCTCTGAGGAGTGATTGGCCTATTTTGGGTGTGAGACATTCTCTCCTTTTGGGGAGTTTTATGTCTCAAAATGGGAGGGGGTAACGATTGAGGTGCATGCTGGTGGATTTGTCTATCAGCAGGTCGGACCTTAGATGGTTCAACTTGCTGATACCTAGCATCACCAAACCTTACGCGTCTTTGCATGACACGATCATCCTGCACAGTTTTGCAGTCAGCAAGGATAGGAGCTTGCTGAGGAGGTAAAGAAGAAGAGGGATGAGAAATAGGTTGAGGTTGCTGACTAATATGATTAGCTCGCTGAGGCGTGCTATAGTCATAGGGAATAGCAACCTTACTTCTTCTGAAAGGTTCAGAGGGTCTAAAGATTAGCTGCTGAGGAGCGATGGGTTTGAAGCCATCACTACCAATATCCCCTTCAAATGATTCCCCAGAAGAGTATTGAACTCTTCCTTCATTTGGCATCATGCCAACAATGGGAAGATGGGGATAGGGGTTGCTGGTTCTTGCTGATGAGCCAGCACCATCTTCCTCAGCAGGATTAGATGGGTCGCTGGTAGTAGAAGTACCAGCTTCCATCTCGTTGTGGTAATTGTTAAGACCCTTAACAAAATACCATTTCTTCATCTCTTCAGGAGAGATGACAGCAGATGGAGGAATAGAAATTTCAGGTTTTACCTCGTCATTAAACAAGTCAGCGAGAGAGGCAGCGGCATTAAAGTCACCGCCTATTACTGCCTGTACTTGGGCAGGGACTTGTTCGTTTATGCATTGGTGGTGAAACCTGGAAGCTTTTGACCAGGAGGTCACAATCTTCTTAAGATTGGCAACTTCAAGCTTGAGTTTTTCATTCTCAAGTTGAACCTTTTGTGCCAGCAACTCATGAGATTGGAGTTCAACATGAACATTTCTCAGCTCATTGAGTCTATCAGATTTTTCGCTTAACTCCAAGGAAATAGAGTCAAGCTTTGATTGGACATCAGCTCGTATAGATTCAACGAACTGAAAGTCACAGAGAAGAGATTCGAAGATTTTTGGTTTATCTTCTTCAGAAGCAGAGGAGTGAGCACAAACCTTTTTAATGGTGACGTTCACCCACTGACTTGAGGAGACTTGATCTTTTGTCAAAGCATCTCCATCAGCGAGCGCCATGAGGCACATGGCGTCAACATATTCTTCACTGTCTGAATCGTCTGATTCAGCCCAGTCATGCTCTTCCGCTACCAGCCCTTTTGCTGGTGTTTTGGCCTCTTCCATTTCAGCAACCTTGGCCTTCAGCTGATAGTATTTATTCTGTACTCATCAGCAGGTTTGGAAGGGTTAGTTTTAGGAGCAGCAGGAGTTGGTAGGGCAACTCTGCACTCCTTTTGGTAGTGGCCTTTTCTACCACATCTCCAGCACTCCTCTTGAGCTTTGTCAACAGGAGGCTTATATGGAGCAACCGACCTACGGTTGTTCCATTTCCGGGAGTACCTTTTACCAGCGACTAAGGCAAAATCCATAAAGTCGCTGAACATCTCTTGTTTCTCTTCAGCATTAAGATCATCAACAAGAGATTGAATAGGTTGTGGAAGAGTAGAAGAGCTAGCACCAGTATTAAGATTACTGGGCTCAGCAGAGATAAGGGCGAGAGGGTCAAGGGCAGAATGTGCAGAAGAGGTGACAGAAGAAGAAGAGGGACCCGCACGATGCTGTGCATCAGCGGCAGCTCTAAGATTTTGAGCAAGAGCTCTTTCTTCGAACTGTAGCATGCCAAAGAGAGACTCAAGGTTAAGACCATTGAGTCGCTCAGTGGTTCTGAGTATTTGTCTCAGACCTTGCCACTTGATAGGTAAACTATCAAGAAATTTGTGGCACATCCTCAAAGTCATCGTGAGAGATACCAACAGTGGTCATGTCGTTCAGCAACCCTTTAAATCGGGTATATGAACCGTTTAGACCTTCGTTGGGTAGGGAAAAGAAATTTTCATAGGCTCTTTTTAAGTCTATCTTTTTAGTGGCAATGGTAGCAGCAGAGCCTTCATGCATGCTAACCAATCTATCCCAAACTTCTTTTGAAGAGGGATATCTAATGACCACTTTCATGAGGTCAGTGGGAAGAGTGCTGACAATCATGTTTTTGAGCCTTGCATCAAGATTAACAAGTCTCCTTTCATCGTCAGTCCATTGAACCTCTGGTTTGACGATGTCAATCACAATCTCAGGAGCATCAACAGTTGCTCCTGGTGTTCTTTGAACCAGAGTGGGGATATAAGGACCGACGGTCAGAATGGACATTAGATAGGGTTCCACACCTACTATATGTAGTAACATCCTTTCCTTCCAAGACCCAAAGTCATTGGGCTCGAATCTTGGAGGGACGGATACGTAACCGAAGTCACGTGTGTTAACTAGGGTGGGAACAGCAGTCATGTTCTTGTTTAAGAAAAGATAAAGAAGAAATTTTAAGTAAATAAGTATGCAAACGGATCTTTGTTTCAATAATTTAGAAACGTTGGCTCTGATACCAATTGACAGTCCACTTATTTGCACACTTATATTTGTTTAAACTAAACAAGAAAGTAAAGAACAGAAGTAAAGAACACAAACAAGAACAAGTTCAATTGTTAGAAAACTATGCAAGTCTAATCATATGTATCATTGATTTAAACGATGAATACATGGTCGATAATACAACTTGTCTTACAAGAATACAAATGAACTATGTAATTGCTAAGTCTAGAAAGAAGGAAACTTAAACAATTACAAATAAAGTGAAACACTTTGTGGTGACAAAACACACTTAAAAGATGCGGCTGTGTTCCTTTATATAGAAGAGGAATTAGGGCAACACAGCCTTACAATGATAGTGATGTGATGGTGGTTGTCGACATTCCATTGGCTCTAAGTACTTGGATCCAGGAGCCTTTGTCTTCTTTACCAAAACGGGTATGAAAGAGAGAAACCCTTGTTTTGGTCCCAACTGTACCTTTGCCAAATAAGGTAACATTCAGTTAGGAGAACCACCATGTGACTTCTTGTCTTCTTGTTGGTTTGAAATCTTCCCGCCTTGACAAACAATTCGGAAAGCAAACCACCCGCTGACGAGAGTCAATGACTCGCTGATGACTCGCTGACGACCCACGTTAGCGACCAAGTCTGGTCAGCGAATCCTTGACTCAAACTGACAATATTACTACCAACAATAACCAATCACAAAAGTACAAAGTGAGGAGAGAGTGACATGCTCCATTAGGAGCCCTCTTACGTAAATAATTACGTACGACCTGTTAGATGGAGAATATGGACCACTTGTACCTAAATTTTAAGTGGTTAGAATTGAATGATTTGAATTATTGGTAATTTAGCTCTAATTAGTCTGAAAAAAACGATCCAAATATAAATACATAAATTTTCGTTCTAGCTACTACCCTACGAATCACATTTAAAATTAACATGTTTTATATGTGTGAATGCAGTGTGGTCCATATTTTTTACATGTCGATATATATTGATTTCATGTTCGCGGCCCACTCGTGCGACCTTTCTAAACCTTTCTCTAACACCTCCAATATTTTATATAACGAGATTTGAACACGATAAACATTAGACCATCTTGAAAGTGATTATAATCAATAAGATATATATAGTTGTTATAATAAAAGATAAAATGTCAGTTCAGTTATATTATGAAGGTATTGACATTCTTAGAATTTTTGCCCACTATGTGAAGATGAATTTGAGTCTAACAACTGCAGAGTGTGTTATCGAAAAGAAAGTGTGAATCTTGATTAATAAATGGCTGGGTATGCAATTACCATTGGGTATGGCTCCTATAGTTGATGCAGCACGTGGATCCATGGATCAATCTAAAGTTGCTAGAAGGTTGGTTGAGACCATTATTTGTTAAATCTACAAGTGAAAACAAGAACAACCAGCACACACAACAATCTCTTTGCTCAACACACGAGCGACTCTATTTTATTATAACTCAAGTGAATACAGAATCAAAGGAACAAAGTATTCACGACCTAAAAAAAAACATCCTATTGGGTTATATTTATACCCAAAACAAACCTGACAGCAAATAGAATCCTAATCCTAATAGGAGTCCTAATCCTAATAGGCTACTGACATTTAGAAACATAAACTAACTAGGAAACTTTATTAAATAAACTAACTATTTAAATGCTGATCTTGATCTCCTCCAAACCGCCCCTTGAGATCCGAACCGTACCACCCTTTTAACTAACGTTGTCTACTTTTAATACTCCCTCTCAACGTTAGCATCCATTAGCCCCAATGCTTCGCAGAACTTAACCAATTTGATCTTGGACAAAGACTTAGTAAACATATCAGCCACTTGTTCTTCGGTGTTTATATAACTTAAATCAATTTCACCGCTCAACACCTTGTCACGAATATAATGATAATGTACTTCAATATGCTTTGTCCTTGCATGAAATGTAGGATTTGAAGCTAACAATATGGAAGACATATTATCACTGAACAAAGTCACTTTCAGATCTGCACCTTGATTTAACTCTTCAATCATTTTTACAAGCCACGTACTCTCTTGAGCTGCTAGAGCTGCTGCTCGATATTCAGCCTCAGTGGTTGACAATGATACAGTTGGTTGTCGTTTACTACACCACGAGACAGCACCTGAGCCAATCATAAAAGTATATCCCAAGGTTGATCGTCGAGTGTCCAAATCTCCTGCATAATCAGCATCACAATACCTGACTAACTCCAACTTTGTCTCCCTCTTAAACAATACCCCATGACTTGGTGTTCCTTTAATATATCGAAGAACTCTTTTCACAGCTTCCAAATGTGGCTTTCGAGGATCTTGCATGTACCTACTAAGTATACCCACTGCAAACGAAATATCAGGCCTCGTGAGAGTTAAGTATATCAGACTTCCCACAAGTTGTCTGTACATTGTAGCATCTTCCAATTTGGTTCCTACATCAGATCTTAGCTTCACCTTTGCTTCCATTGGAGTTTCAATCGGCTTACAACTCTCCATACCGAACCTGGTTATCAAATCAGTTGCATACCTTCGTTGATGCATTATTACCCCATCTGATTTATACTCGATCTCCATGCCTAGAAAATGTTTTAGATTTCCCAAGTCTTTCATGCTAAATCTGACACACAAATTTTGCTTCAACCAATCGATTTCTTCACTTAAATCACCGGTAATAATTAGATCATCAACGTAAACGAGCACTACAGGCGTCTTTTCTCCTTGAGCTTTAATAAACAAACTAGTATCTGATGAAGTTGGTACAAACCCATTTACTTCAAGAAACTCACCAATTTTCCCGAACCATGCTCTTGGCGGTTGTTTTAGACCATACAACGCCTTCCTTAGCTTACATACATGGGTTGGAAAATTTTCATCTTCAAATCCTTGAGGTTGCTCCATGTATATCACACGATCTAAATCTCCATACAAAAAAGCATTGCTAACATCCATTTGTGACAATCTCCAACCTTTACTTGCAGATATTGAAACCAAAACCCGTACAGTTGTTAGTTTAGCAACCGGACTAAACATTTCTTCATAATCCAAGCCGACTTTGTTGAGAAAAACCACGAGCTACTAAACGAGCTTTATAACGTTCAACCGTTCCATCAGCTTTTTGTTTAATCTTGTACACCCAACGGCATGAGACTGGTTTTACACCTTCAGGTTTAGGAGTAAGTTCCCATGTTTGATTTTTAATAAGCGCATCATACTCACTTCTCATGGCTTCTATCCACTGTTCACTTTTGTTTGCCTCTTCAAAAGAATCTGGTTCTGTCTCTACTTTTTCTTCCAGAAGTGCAACATTGGCATAGCGAGAATTAGCTTTTGGAATTCGGTTGGAGCGACGAAGACCAGATTGATCACCACTAGTTTTGGTTGTCTGACCAGGTGACCTATGACTCCCAGTTTTCCAAGGACTTTGATTTTGAGTCGGCTCTGGTTCTTCCACAGTTAACTCTTCATCTTCATTCACACTACTTTCATCGTTTAAGTTCAATGTTACCCAACCTTCTACCTCCTCTTTCATGTATTGTGAATATGGTAAAGCTTCATGGTTTTCAGACCACCATGATGATGCTTCATCAAAAATAACATTACGCGAGATGAACACCTTTCCGGTTCCAGGCTCACAGCATCACCATCCTTTCTTCTGATTATCATATCCCAGAAAAACACATCTGATAGCTTTCTTCTCAAGCTTATGCCTCAAGTGGCTAGGAACAAACACATAGCACACACACCCAAAGACACGAAAATAGCTCACATTTGGCTTTAATTTGAACAATTTTTCGAATGGAGAAACATAATTCAGATTCTGTTGAGGGATTCTATTACTTAAGTACGCAGCAGTACTCATAGCTTCTGCCCAAAATCTCCCAGGTAAATTCTTTTCGTGGATCATACTTCCGGCTAATTCAGTCAGCGTCCTATTTTTTCGTTCGGAAACGTCGTTTTGTTGAGGAGTGTTAGAACATGTAAGTTGCCTTTTTATCTTACATTCCCTCAAATAATCATTGAACTCTTTTGAAGTATACTCTCCTCCATTGTCTGACCGAAGGCAACCCACTACATATTTAGTTTCTCGTTCAACGTCGCCTTTGAACTCCTTGAACTTGTCGAGTGCTTCAGATTTTTCTTTCATAAAAGAAATCCAAACATAGCGAGAGAAATCATCTGTAAAGGTAATCATATATCTCATACCTTTTATTGATGTTTGCTTGACAGGACCAAACACATCAGAATGCACAAGTTCTAGAGGTTTAGATGCACGATGATTAGAACTCTCAAACAGTAATTGATGAGCTTTACCGTATTGACATCCGCCACAAACAACATCCTTCTTCACTTCCACATCGGGAATACCAATAACCAGGCGGTTCTTGATCATGAGTTCCAACTTATCATACCCAACATGCCCGAGGCGTCTATGCCACACATCAAAACTTTGATTTCCTTTGGCTTTCTTGACATAAGAGGTTGAGGCTGATAGCACATACACCGTGTCATTCTTTCTTCCCCTCAAAACCGGCTTTGAGCTTGTCTCAAACTTGTCAAAGACTAGCACATCAGTTGGTCCAAATAAGACATATTGACCCAACTCTGTTATTTGAGGAGCTAACAACAGGTTCTTTTTCATACCCGGAACATGATAAACATTATCTAGAACATATTGATGATTTTTGTTTGGACTGAATTGTACCTGCCCCACATGTGCTATATTGTGTCGCGAGTTATCAGCTATTACCACGACCTGACTGCCTTCATACTTAGTGGGATCTTTAAGAAGCTTTTTATCTCCAGTCATATGGTTGAAACATCCTGAATCTACGATCCAGTCATCAAGGGAATTATCTTTGCCTTCAATTATGGCTGTTAAGGCCAAGATTTCCGGTTTATCTTCAACTTGAGTAAAGTATGCTTCTGCATCCCATTCTTTTTCATCTTGCGTGCCAGCCATGTTACCTTCTTCTTTCTTTTCAGGACAATTTTTAGCCATGTGACCACGTTGGTTACAGTTGTAACACTTGAATGGAAATTTCTTACCATAGTTACGGTTCTTCTTTTCACCATCGTCAGCTCCATGATACTTCTTTTTATCACCAGAATCGTCTTTATTATTATTATTCTTTTTATATTTGTTATAATGATTCTTTGATCCCTGCCCTCTATTTGTTTGATACTTACTCCTGCTACGATCTGCATACATTGTTGTTTCTTCTTTCTTTACGGGATTAACAACAGATACCTCTGAAATCTTTTTTGCCAAGGCTTCTTGGGCTGCAAGCAGGGGGGGGGGGGGGGGGGGGGGGGGGGGGGGGGGGGGGGGGGGGGGGGGGGGTTTTTTCTGTTTTGCCAAGGCTTCTTGGGCTGCAAGCAGGTTCTCAAACTCCACCAAAGAAGGCTGTTTTGGCCAGCCCTGAATGGCTGCTACATAGCTACGGTATTCAGGTTTCAGACCATGTATGATGATTCGTTTCATTCGTGCTTCTCCAATCTAATCATCTTCATCAAGTTCCCCAATTTCTCTACACAAGGACTTAACCTTGTAAAAATATTGAGGGATCGTTAGATCTTTCTGAGTTATTCATAATAACTCATTCTCTAGTAACTGAAGCTTGGCATCATTCTTCTTAGAGAACATATCAGACAACACCTTCCATGCTTCATTAGGCGTCTGTGAATCACGAATCTGTTCTAAGAGGTCGTCTTCAATGGTTGTCTTCAAAACAAATAAAGCCTTGCCGGCTTTAATTCTCCACCTGCTAATACTCCCGTTAGTATCTACCTTGGGTTCATCAGTGCTATCTCCATTAACAACCTGCCACAAATCCATACCCTGCATAAACGACATCATGCAGGTAGACCACGAATTGTAGTTTGAATTGTTAAGTTTCTTCACGGCTCCAAGTCCTCCAAGATCTCCCATGGCTAACACACGTGGCTCTGATACCACTATGTTAAATCTACAAGTGAA
Source organism: Erigeron breviscapus (assembly GCA_034093135.1). NCBI lineage: Eukaryota > Viridiplantae > Streptophyta > Magnoliopsida > Asterales > Asteraceae > Erigeron > Erigeron breviscapus. The sequence goes on from CM067173.1 coordinate 124,739,446, forward strand.
AACAAGAACAACCAGCACACACAACGATCTCTTTGCTCAACACACGAGCGACTCTATTTTATTATAACTCAAGTGAATACAGAATCAAAGGAACAAAGTATTCACGACCTAAAAAAAAACATCCTATTGGGTTATATTTATACCCAAAACAAATAAAGCCTTGCCGGCTTTAATTCTCCACCTGCTAATACTCCCGTTAGTATCTACCTTGGGTTCATCAGTGCTATCTCCATTAACAACCTGCCACAAATCCATACCCTGCATAAACGACATCATGCAAGTAGACCACGAATTGTAGTTTGAATTGTTAAGTTTCTTCACGGCTCCAAGTCCTCCAAGATCTCCCATGGCTAACACACGTGGCTCTGATACCACTATGTTAAATCTACAAGTGAAAACAAGAACAACCAGCACACACAACGATCTCTTTGCTCAACACACGAGCGACTCTATTTTATTATAACTCAAGTGAATACAGAATCAAAGGAACAAAGTATTCACGACCTAAAAAAAACATCCTATTGGGTTATATTTATACCCAAAACAAATAAAGCCTTGCCGGCTTTAATTCTCCACCTGCTAATACTCCCGTTAGTATCTACCTTGGGTTCATCAGTGCTATCTCCATTAACAACCTGCCACAAATCCATACCCTGCATAAACGACATCATGCAGGTAGACCACGAATTGTAGTTTGAATTGTTAAGTTTCTTCACGGCTCCAAGTCCTCCAAGATCTCCCATGGCTAACACACGTGGCTCTGATACCACTATGTTAAATCTACAAGTGAAAACAAGAACAACCAGCACACACAACGATCTCTTTGCTCAACACACGAGCGACTCTATTTTATTATAACTCAAGTGAATACAGAATCAAAGGAACAAGGTATTCACGACCTAAAAAAAACATCCTATTGGGTTATATTTATATTATTAAATGATAGAAATAGAATAATTATATATAATATATATATATATATATATGAGGAATGAAAATATGTGGTTGTTAGATACATAAGTTTGGGTATAAAACACTTCACATTTTGATATTTTAATCCATAAAAAATGGGGCAATCATTTATTCATTATACAATATATATTAAAAATTAATATGTGAAAGGTTTTATACCTAAGCTTAGGTATCTACAGTCACATATTCACTTATATATATATATATATTATATATATACTCATATATATAACATATATATATATATAATATATATATATATATAGGGGACCCTTATTTTGAGAACCCATTTTTTTGTAAGAACCGTGAGAACTCTTAAATTTCATATTAGATCACATGTTTTTTTTGTTCATTCACATGTGAAACGTTATAAAAACATATGTTGCAGAAGAAATTTTTTTTCAAAACCTTATATATAGCCGTTTGTCACATGTGAACAAAAAACGTGAACAAATTCATTCACAAGTTCACAAAAGGCTACTTTGAAGGTTTCTTAAAAAAATTTCTTCTACAAAATACATTTTTATATCATTTCACATGTGAATGAACAAAAAAAACATGTGAACAAATATATAATTTAAGAGTTCTCATGGTTCTTACAAAAAAAAATGGTTCTCAAAATAAGGAAACTATATATATATATATATAAATATATAAATGAGAACCATAAATATATGTGTGTGTGTGTGTGTTGGTGTGTGTGTGTGTGTGTGTGTGTGTGTGTGTAATATAATAGGTTTTTAAAGTTCATTCACATGTGAAACGTTATAAAACTATATTTTGTATTAGAAATTTTTTTCCAAAACATTATATATAGTCATTTGTTCACATGTGAATATGAACGTGAATAAATTCATTCACAGTTCACAAAAACTATTTTGAAGGTTTTGAAAAAAAAGTTTCTACAACATACATTTTTATAACGTTTCACATGTGAATGAACTTTAAAAACATATGATCCAATACATAATTTAGAGAGTTCTCACGGTTCTTAAAAAAAAATGTTCTCAAAATAAGGAAAGTCATATATATATATATCATATATATAGATATATATAGTACAGATTCAATAAGAGAAGAGAAAGAAGATTGTTTTTAATTTTGTTTACCTTGTTTTCGGACGACCAAACAGATGGTTGTTTATGGTGTTTCCCTTCCAAATTATTCACTCTAAAATACTCAAAATATAATATTTCTTTAATTTGGATTATTGGATACCCAAAAGTTTTTCCTTTTTTCTTTTTATATTTTTTTTTTTGTCTGCCTCTCTTACTTAAATCTTTGGATCCGTCATTGATAGGTAGGTAACCTTTTAAGATGTAATTTAATTTGTAAGTAATAAAGTTTTCAAAAGATGTATCATTATATATGTCGTAAATTACCCGACCATTCACGCGACATAGGAAGAAAGTGAAACCATCATGGAGACTAACATCTTTCCATCGATCCTAAACTTGTCTTTACTATGGGATACAAATAGAAGGTGTTTAATTGGTCAGGTGTTGCTTAAACGAGGTTAATTAGGGGCTGTTTGGTTTGCGGAATGTTTTTGAAGGAATTGAAATTTGTCAAAGGAATTGGAATTTGAAGGAATTGGAATATGAAAGTTTTAAAATATGTTTTGTGTTTGGTTGACAGAATTCAACGAAATTCAGTTAAAGAAATTCAAATATATATTATGTTAAATGACAAAATTAACCTTTGTTACTTTTTTTATAATATTGCTTTTGTTTTTATTTTAATGACATATTACCATACATTTTATATATTAATAATAAAAATAGTAGTACAACACAGTGAACAAACTAAAAAAATACACTTTTTTCCACACCCACCCACCCACCAATCCATCCCTCCCCACAATTTCTATATACGAATAAAAGCCGGTACATAGATGTTGATGTATCTATGATAACAGTAATAATAATATACACAAAATATAATATTAGTAATACACATAAAATTAAAGATAATGGTGGGTTGTATGACTTATATCTAATCAGCAGTACGTGATGGCAGATTGGCAGCTATGAGAGCCGGCGGGACATCAAACCAAATTTCCATTTCACTATTTCAGATTTCAAAACGTTTGTTTATTTTGGTATTTAGTCTGAGAGGGTATATTGGTAAACTTGAGTGAATTCCATGGAATGTTTGAAGATTCCATCATATTAGTGATGGAATTGTGAATTCCTTATTTTAAGGAATTTGAAGGAATTTATAAGATTCCAATTCCATTCATTTAACAAACAAACAAGAGAAAGAATGAAATCTAAATTCTAATTCATATGAATTCCAAAGGATTCCTACAAACCAAACACCCCCTTAGTTTTATGCTTTAACTTTTAAGAACTTCCTTTAACAAGCCAATACCGCCCAATACAAAGATGTAGACAACAAATCCAACATATCTCTCTATATAACTAAGAGAGGATATGTTTTCTCTTAGTTGACAATTGTGAGAAGATGACATGTAGGATTTTGTATGATTTGTCATTATTCCATTAATTTCCTAATTTTAAGTTGCCATGTCATTTATAATTTATATTATTTTTAATAGTAATTAATCCTAATCATTATTAATTAATTAAAAAAAATTCTTCTCCCTCTATATAACTAAGAGAGAATATGTTTTCTCTTAGTTGACAATTGTGAGAAGATGACATGTAGGATTTTGTATGATTTGTCATTATTCCATTAATTTCCTAATTTTAAGTTGCCATGTCATTTATAATTTATATTATTTTTAATAGTAATTAATCCTAATCATTATTAATTAATTAAAAAAAGTTCTTCTCACATGCCGTTAGAACTTTATTAGATATATAAATAAAAGTTGTGGAAATCTTTATGCAAATCAAGTAACTCAGGATGCTTATAGAAATTTAAATATTATTTAAATTTTATTCTAATAATATATAATAAGTTATGCAAATCTTTAATTCATAACTTAGGCATGTTATATTGATAGACTTTGTATATCATTATTTTTGTTATTTGTTATTTGTTATTCACGTATACATCATCTTGAATCAAATTAATTCTATCATATATTCATAAAATCATTCGTAATCTGATAGTTTTATAATATAAAAACTATGAATAATACTGTAACTATCAATATATTTTTTATTTACATTCTCGGCCACGCCCGGACAACGTCCGGGTTTAATCTAGTCTAAATATAAGTCAGTTTAATTGGATCAGAGCCCATAAAACCAACACTGTTAAATAGAAGGTATAAAAAGCCCATATGAGAGCACAAAACGTTAGTTTATTCAGAGTATTTATTAGTACGATCAAATTTTCAAATGAACTACTTACTATCGTCTTAATATGTTGTCTTTTAAATGTTGTTACTTTCAGTTGATGTTTTTTTTTTTTGTATCTATACTTATTTTTATTTTTTTATTTTCGTTAATTTGAAATGTATTAGTTGCTAAGGTTCTTAAATTTTTAAAAACTGGTATACATGTTAATTGACATGGCATATGATGCTTTTAGTATAAAAAAATGTATGACACCTTTATAAAAACTAAAACAAATCGAAAAGAATTTAAATTAATTTGTAAACAAAAATATCGTATTCTTTGTTAATATACCTTTAAGTAACTAACATATAAATCAAAATATCTGTTGTAGTGTTGGTCCGTCAAAACAACGATCGATTTATTCTAGTCTATCTTGCTGCAAAATTATAAATTACGGCTGTGTAATTTTTGGTAATACAATACTAGAATCTTTAGCCATGATCCATCAATCTCCGAGTTATAATCCCACTTTCCCAAACGAGTTTATAGACGCCTCCAAGTATCTCGATTTATTGCCCCATTCATATCGCGGTTAAAGTCTTGCGCACTCGGCTTAACATTAAGTTCATTTAGTATATATATAGGTAACACTTATTATGACGATTTGACATACAGTCAGCACACTCGTGACGTGTTTCACCTGTTGGTCGGCGGCTCATTTACTGAAGCCAAAAGTTTGCTCCCATTCTGGAAATCAATTTCACAATGGGAGGGATTTTTATTCACGACATCCAATCCTGACGGCACCTTCCCTTTATGTGATAGAGACGATCTAGCAATCCGTTTAAGGTCGAGAAGAGTCGAGAGTCGCACACTACAAGTACTCAAACTTCTCACATCTCACGTATGACTCGCACTAAGACACTCATCTGGCCCATCGTTCCCATGCGTATAAACTCTTGATTCCGCATTAAGTTAGGCGTTCATTTTGATCAACTTTTACCAACCGTATATATATATATATATATATATAGATACTACCCGGGGTCGTGCCCACTTCACTTTATTACACGATGCTCACGTCCAAATAATTTTCACATTGGTTAGAATTTTAAACGCCAACTTATTTACTCAAATTTATGGTTAGCCTAACCAAAGTCGTTCCTTCACGCATATAGAAAAATTTTATAGTTGTACCAAGGCTCATGATATATTCGTTATATACTCGTTGTTGCCTTCTCGCTGTCACTTCACCTTAGCTACTCAAGTATCGTCCTAAGGTTTAATCTTAGGGGCATAAGACAACGAGGTTCCTAAGATCATGTTACAACTATACTCACAATTCACATGTTACCGACTAAGTCATATAATCCATATAGTAGGCAAGAATGAAACTTAGCAAAGTATCTAACCGCCATGCCAATATATACACTTGTCCATGATACCAAATACATCTATGCATGCATCTTCAATTTCTAACTATCTATTCAACAAGTAAGTTAGGAAACATGAACAAGACATATTTAAGCAGTTAGGCTAGCATGACAACCTATACACACAATTGTCCAAGATGCCAACTACCTTTACGCATGCATTATCAAGTCCTAATGATTTATTACACCAAATTAGTTAGGCAGCAAAAATTCAAGCATATTCACAATTAGAAAAGCATGACAACCATACCTGTTCTACCGCATATTCTAACATTTCATCCACATACTCAAGTTAGGATGTAAGATTTTGCATATTCTACCAACTAGTCCCGCATATCAAGTTATACATATGATATCTCATACGCTAGGTACAACTATGCATGAATTATCAACCCTTACCGATTCGTTCTTATACGCAAGTTAAGCAATAAGGTTTTGAGCATACTCGGACAATTACACATGTCTACCAATTTCATTTATACCACTGTCCATCGAGTAATTATTTACACATGCATCACTGCTTCTAATATCTCATGTATACAATTTAGTTTAACAACATAATTATCACATACTCATACTATCAAACTAGTATACCAATCCATTCATACATTTGCTCACCGATTAACACACTTACACATGCATTACCTATTTCCGTTATCTCATACATAAAATCAAGCTTAACAACATAGTTTCCCATACTCATATAATACTAATATGTTAAATCCATTCATGTAATTTTTCGTTGGTTAATACATTTTACACATGCACCACCAAATATATCATATCATGCATTCAACCAAGTTTAACAACGCCTCATACATGTTCAAGTTCACATAATATTAAATGACGCATCCTCATTGTTCACCATATAGTCACAAGTTAATTCCAACATAAACAAGTACTGCCACATTATTTAGTCTCCCCAAGACGAAAGTACACATTGACTACCTCAATTTATCATTTCACACTACCGCGTAACATTCCAAATCACAACAAGATCAAGCTCAAGTTCAATTCACATCGTAAACACATTATTCAAGTTCACATTCCAACCTTAACAACACACATACATAACATATACGTTACTCAAGCATACGAAGTAACATGCCATTCCATCATCAAAACCAAGCATTCATATCCAAACACATTACACAAATAAGCATACAAGACAACAAGTGGTTTAAAGTATAGTCCGAGTCCGATATGCCCTCTAGGTATTGATTGGGTTTGTATATAGGTGATACCAGCGGCTTTCCCTCCACCCAATCAATACCTATTAAGCATACTGGTTACCTACTATACTTTAGGCCAAGCATGTGTAATCCGTGATGCCATTAACTTGGATATACCACTGGGTGACCGTAAAACCGTTGATCGGGCGGTTTTAGGGTTGCCACACTGTTATACTACGTTAATGTCATAACTTCACTTTGCTATAAATAAATACACACAACAAATTCCACATTCTATCATCGACCACGCAAAATTTTGTTCCACCAAGAAATCGTTCCACACAATACATGTTTCACACCACATATAACTACATTAAGCATCAATAATCAAGATCACAATCAACAAACAACCATAGCCATAAGATCACCAAGCTCACAAGTCCCCACGGGACACATGATTAGCGGATGTTACACCAAACCAAGCTCACAAGTCCCCACGGGACACCAATCATGCGGAGCACACTCCCATACACATGATTAGCGAGTGTAACATCATAAGAAGCTCACAAGTCCACGAGGGACACCAATCGTGCGGAAGAATCAAGTATCCTACCGATGTTTACCAAGCTCACAAGTCCCCACGGGACACACGATTAGCGGATGTTACACCAAACCAAGCTCACAAGTCCCCACGGGACACCAATCATGCGGAAGTATCAAGCGTCACAACGAATCCATCCCAAGTAATTCACATCTAAATCAAGCATTTCAAGTTCAATTCACACTAAGACACATTTCAAGTTCAATTCACATCTAAACACATTATTCAAGTTCAATTCACACTAAGACACATTCAAGTTCAATTCACATCTAAACACATTTCAAGTTCAATTCACATCTAAACACATTATTCAAGTTCAATTCACATCTAACAACACACATATTCAAGTTCAATTCACATCTAAACACATTATTCAAGTTCAATTCACAACCTCTAACAACACACATATTCAAGTTCAATTCACATCTAAACACATTATTCAAGTTCAATTCACACTAAGACACATATCAAGTTCAATTCACATCTAAACACATATTCAAGTTCAATTCACACTAAGATCAAGATCAAGTTCAATTCACATCGTAAACACATTATTCAAGTTCACATTCCAACCTTAACAACACACATACATAACATATACGTTCCTCAAGCATACGAAGCAACATGCCATTCCATCATCAAAACCAAGCATTCATATCCAAACACATTACACAAATAAGCATACAAGACAACAAGTGGTTTAAAGTATAGTCCGAGTCCGATATGCCCTCTAGGTATTGATTGGGTTTGTATATAGGTGATACCAGCGGCTTTCCCTCCACCCAATCAATACCTATTAAGCATACTGGTTACCTACTATACTTTAGGCCAAGCATGTGTAATCCGTGATACCATTAACTTGGATATACCACTGGGTGACCGTAAAACCGTTGATCGGGCGGTTTTAGGGTTGCCACACTGTTATACTACGTTAATGTCATAACTTCACTTTGCTATAAATAAATACACACAACAAATTCCACATTCTATCATCGACCACGCAAAATTTTGTTCCACCAAGAAATCGTTCCACACAATACATGTTTCACACCACATATAACTACATTAAGCATCAATAATCAAGATCACAATCATCACTATGGGAACTACGCCCAAGAATCACAATAATCACCATAGGAACTACGCCCAAGAATCACAATAATCACCATGGGAACTACGCCCAAGAATCACAATAATCACCATGGGAACTACGCCCAAGAATCACAATAATCACCATGGGAACTACGCCCAAGAATCACAATAATCACCATGGGAACTACGCCCAAGAATCACAATAATCACCATGGGAACTACGCCCAAGAATCACAACAATCATTTGTCAAGTACATACACTTCATACGATCCTACTTTTGTGGGGTCATAGATGCTTATAAATAGGGTCACCCTCAGCCTTCCCACCACATCTATAACCCTTCAAAGGCATTACCGTCTTCCATGTATGCACAACTATCCCAAATCACAAATATAATATATTCCATATACAATGTTACAATCAAACAATCAAGTATCACATGCCACACCAAAAGATCATCCTATCAACAATATTCACATTGTTCCATCAAGTTACATGTCTACCTATAAACATGTAATAACACAAAAACATATGCACATAAATACTACAAGTGTAATCTACAGCATAGCACATTTGCACCTAACGAGTATCTTTTCACCTAAAGCATGCAAATAGTTGGGGCTACGAACTCACCTTGGCTCTAGCACAAACACCATTATCATCAAGCTTTAAACATCCAACGATAGATGAAACCTATCATACACGTATCACATTATTCCTAAAGCCTCCCAAAAGTTAAGATCTTATTAATATTGACCTATTCTTACTGCAAATGCTTTATTTAATCCATTTTATAAAGATTTGATGCGACCCAAGTGAAATCTTTACGTTTTGTTTCACAAAGACTCACCAGGACTTGACCACTGTTCCTTCATCTAAACTTTCGATTTGGTCAAATTAGTTTCTGCACCCAGAGACCTATACCATTGGAAAGTAGACTCAATTACGCTTCTGTGGCCGCTTGAATCGTCTAAACGGACTTACGGTTCAAACGTTATGGACGTTTGAAAATGTTGTCAAAATCAGTCCCTAACGGGTATTAAGAACTAACGGATCTAGGTTATGAATAGTTCATCTGGGTTATCAAAAACAGTCCTTAGAACTAACGAACGTTAAAAACTAACTGATCTGGGTTATGATTAGTTCATCTGGGTTATGAATAGTTCATCTGGATTATCAAAAACGGTCCTTAGAACTAACGGTCGTTAAAAACCTGCAACTTAAATGTTCTTTACCATTTTTGACACTCGAATTGATTCACCAAACATCCAAATCAAGTTACCAAAATCAAAATTAACCATCTAAAGACCATTTTGAAGCTAGGAAACATGTTACCAACATATTTTGGACAAAACCCATCATCAAACTCTTCCCAAAACACAAATCCAACTCAAATCCAACCCAAAACCCTAATCTTGGATAAAATTCTAATTTGACAACCAAGATGACCCAAGGTGTTTAGATTCGACCAAGAAACATGATAGACAACATATGAAGATAATTTTGAGCCAAGAACCACTTACCAAAACAACCCGAAGCCTCAAATCCGAATTTGGAGCTCTCGAGAAGATGAACACTTGATTTAACCCAAAAATCTTGAAGTTTGAAGGTAAGGAATTATTATTTAACAAGTTTCTAACACTTTTGATGTTAACCAAAACCTTGAATCCAAAAATCTTAGATAAAATGTGAAGAGGATGATATTCTTGGGGTTTTGAGAGAGCAAGGAGAGAAGAGATAAGATAGAGAGAGAGAGTGGTGTGTGAGAAATGAAAGAAGGGGAGGGAGTTAAGGTCCAACACACACAAACACACACCCACACAAAAACTCTTACACCACCATACTACTAGCTAGTTACCAAACGGTACCCCAACTAAACACGTAAATGTTAAATATCAACAAGTCTCATAAAATTAATCCGACCTTTGTTAATCCCATAAGTTCTCAAGTATCGATATTCCTCCTTAATTCACAGTTAATCACATAGTCAATAAGTCAAAACTCGCGGGTGTTACATCATTCCCCAGTTAAAAGAATTTCGTCCACGAAATTACAACAATTCTCACTCTAAACAAAGTTCCAATCTCCTTTACCCATTCACACGCATCATTGAGTTACACAAATCGGACAAACGGTGCTCAACCTCACCTTGCTAGATTTACACATCGACCCACAACTCCATTTCAAGGGTTAAAAGTATCACAAGTGATAACGAGTTGTACTAGATTCTTATGTGTCGTGATATTTACCCAAATGCTTGTAGTAAGTACTCCCGTTCAACGTACGTGCGAGTCTAAGATTTCACTCACGTGTGAAAAATTTAGAATAAGACTCGAAGGCTATACAATCACAAATCGCTATATAATCTAAATCGTTCTGCTCCACACATCTCTGGGTTGATTCCCCAGTTAAGGAAGAATCTCCCCGGATCGAGATTTTATTTGGACGTCTAAGGGAATTCCCCAATTAAAAGAATTCCCAAGGCCACTTTGCGAAAAATCTTTTCGATCACTCCCATTAAAATTTCACCACATATGTCCAAAAAGATCTCACCATGTACTAGTAAAATTCATTCGATTATAGATGTCATTTTAGGTGATAAGATTTTTGGTTATAATTCGTTAGATTATTAAGACCAGGTGACGTCGTACGCATCCTTCATACCAAGTGTTAAAATCTTTAGCCATGATCCATCAATCTCCGAGTTATAATCCCACTTTCCCAAACGAGTTTATAGACGCCTCCAAGTATCTCGATTTATTGCCCCATTCATATCGCGGTTAAAGTCTTGCGCACTCGGCTTAACATTAAGTTCATTTAGTATATATATAGGTAACACTTATTAAGACGATTTGACATACAGTCAGCGCACTTGTGACGTCTTTCACCAGTTGGTCGGCGGCTCATTTACTGAAGCCAAAAGTTTGCTCCCATTCTGGAAATCAATTTCACAATGGGAGGGATTTTTATTCACGACATCCAATCCTGACGGCACCTTCCCTTTATGTGATAGAGACGATCTAGAGATCCGTTTAAGGTCGAGAAGAGTCGAGAGTCGCACACTACAAGTACTCAAACTTCTCACATCTCATGTATGACTCGCACTAAGACACTCATCTGGCCCATCGTTCCCATGCGTATGAACTCTCGATTCCGCATTAAGTTAGGCGTTCATTTTGATCAACTTTTACCAACCGTATATATATATATATAGATACTACCCGGGGTCGTGCCCACTTCACTTTATTACACGATGCTCACGTCCAAATAATTTTCACATTGGTTAGAATTTTAAACGCCAACTTATTTACTCAAATTTATGGTTAGCCTAACCAAAGTCGTTCCTTCACGCATATAGAAAAATTTTATAGTTGTACCAAGGCTCATGATATATTCGTTATATACTCGTTGTTGCCTTCTCGCTGTCACTTCACCTTAGCTACTCAAGTATCGTCCTAAGGTTTAATCTTAGGGGCATAAGACAACGAGGTTCCTTACGATCATGTTACAACTATACTCATAATTCACATGTTACCGACTAAGTCATATAATCCATATAGTAGGCAAGAATGAGACTTAGCAAAGTATCTAACCGCCATGCCAATATATACACTTGTCCATGATACCAAATACATCTATGCATGCATCTTCAATTTCTAACTATCTATTCAACAAGTAAGTTAGGAAACATGAACAAGACATATTTAAGCAGTTAGGCTAGCATGACAACCTATACACACAATTGTCCAAGATGCCAACTACCTTTACGCATGCATTATCAAGTCCTAATGATTTATTACACCAAATTAGTTAGGCAGCAAAAATTCAAGCATATTCACAATTAGAAAAGCATGACAACCATACCTGTTCTACCGCATATTCTAACATTTCATCCACATACTCAAGTTAGGATGTAAGATTTTGCATGTTCTACCAACTAGTCCCGCATATCAAGTTATACATATGATATCTCATACGCTAGGTACAACTATGCATGAATTATCAACCCTTACCGATTCGTTCTTATACCAAGTTAAGCAATAAGGTTTTGAGCATACTCGGACAATTAAACATGTCTACCAATTTCATTTATACCACTGTCCATCGAGTAATTACTTACACATGCATCACTGCTTCTAATATCTCATGTATACAATTTAGTTTAACAACATAATTATCACATACTCATACTATCAAACTAGTATACCAATCCATTCATACATTTGCTCACCGATTAACACACTTACACATGCATTACCTATTTCCGTTATCTCTTACATAAAATCAAGCTTAACAACATAGTTTCCCATACTCATATAATACTAATATGTTAAATCCATTCATGTAATTTTTCGTTGGTTAATACATTTTACACATGCACCACCAAATATATCATATCATGCATTCAACCAAGTTTAACAACGCCTCATACATGTTCAAGTTCACATAATATTAAATGACGCATCCTCATTGTTCACCATATAGTCACAAGTTAATTCCAACATAAACAAGTACTGCCACATTATTTAGTCTCCCCAAGACTAAAGTACACATTGACTACCTCAATTTATCATTTCACACTACCGCATAACATTCCAATTCACAACAAGATCAAGCTCAAGTTCAATTCACATCGTAAACACATTATTCAAGTTCACATTCCAACCTTAACAACACACATACATAACATATACGTTCCTCAAGCATACGAAGCAACATGCCATTCCATCATCAAAACCAAGCATTCATATCCAAACACATTACACAAATAAGCATACAAGACAACAAGTGGTTTAAAGTATAGTCCGAGTCCGATATGCCCTCTAGGTATTGATTGGGTTTGTATATAGGTGATACCAGCGGCTTTCCCTCCACCCAATCAATACCTATTAAGCATACTGGTTACCTACTATACTTTAGGCCAAGCATGTGTAATCCGTGATGCCATTAACTTGGATATACCACTGGGTGACCGTAAAACCGTTGATCGGGCGGTTTTAGGGTTGCCACACTGTTATACTACGTTAATGTCATAACTTCACTTTGCTATAAATAAATACACACAACAATTTCCACATTCTATCATCGACCACGCAAAATTTTGTTCCACCAAGAAATCGTTCCACACAATACATGTTTCACACCACATATAACTACATTAAGCATCAATAATCAAGATCACAATCAACAAACAACCATAGCCATAAGATCACCAAGCTCACAAGTCCCCACGGGACACATGATTAGCGGATGTTACACCAAACCAAGCTCACAAGTCCCCACGGGACACCAATCATGCAGAGCACACTCCCATACACATGATTAGCGAGTGTAACATCATAAGAAGCTCACAAGTCCACGAGGGACACCAATCGTGCGGAAGAATCAAGTATCCTACCGATTTTTACCAAGCTCACAAAGTCCCCACGGGACACACGATTGACGAGGTGTGCGCATAACCAAGCTCACAAGTCCCCAAGGGACACCAATCATGCGTAAGTATCAAGCGTCACAACGGGAATCCATCCCAAGTATCTAGCATCTCAAAAGATTCCAATCAATACAAGTAAGTTTCTGAGACTCGTGTCACAAGAATCACACAAAACATGTTCCTATTATTCCTTCATACTTTAGTTCAACCAAATAATGATGCAAGTAAACACAAAGTACAACGATCATGTACATAATTCTTACTCACATATGGTTAGCTTTTGAAAGTAACGAACTCACCACTTTTAAATAAAATCCTTTAGTATCTGAATATACAAATTTATCTTCTCAAATTTGTTATCATTCTCCAATATACGCTTGCTTAATCTCACTTATGGTCATCTAAGCATATATCAACCACTTCACATAGGTTTCACCTCAAAGCTTCCTATGCAAAAGCACAATTAGCATATACTTGTAAAATCTCTAACCTTGTTACCATCACAGAAGCTTCAAAAGTATTCATTTGGATTTTTATAATATGATTTCCAAAAATATTTGCAAACTTGCAAAATGGAAAATTTTATATTCGAACTTTGTCAACTATTTAAGAAACCATGTAACCACAAGTTTCGTAAGAGGTTTAGATCTTGAGATTTTCCAAAAATAAGTCACTTGAAAACATGTAGTTACACTCAAGCTTTCATGGTACCTTTAGAAAGTTAAGGTTTTGGAAACTCGACATTAGTGTTGGCAAACATTTTCAAAGCCTTGAAACATTGAATAAAGACATCGTTAAAAATTTCTCAATTTATCCGCAAGCTATCCATATAATTCACATATAGCAATGCACACATAGTTTCCTATGAAATATACTATATGCGGGTGCTTAGGTTTTAGTCTAGGCCAAATCACCTAATTCTCTAAAACCTAGGCTCTGATACCATTCTGTAACACCCCACCAATGGCGTAAACGTGAGATGCAACTGAAATAAGCATGCAAATGGATATTACTCAGAGAAACTACATGATGTCCATATAAAGCTACAAGTTGACATACACAAGTCAAGATATAACAATATGAATCCCATATAAGGTAAAACAACCGAGGCAACGTGCCCGAGTCTAAGGATCTACAATGCAACCAGATATCCATTAAGTCCAACTATAGGCCTCAACTCCTAGCTTGCAAGCGATTTCTTGTATACCTAAAAAGATACTCAAAAATGTCAACACTAGGTTGGTGAGTTCGTAGGATCACATAATTTCAAATTGAGCCATAGATTCGATACTAGTGTATATACACCTTAGTCCCAACTCGTTAGATGGTACTACTGAACACACCTCTATGTCGATGGTGGAGTTACTTTGCAATATATGCACTGAACTGGAGACGACCAGTTGCAGTGTGTATATACCAAGTTCTAGATAGATTACTTATATAAATGACAATAAGTAAAGAACAATGCAATAATACAAATAACTTGTAAGATAACTTGATGAGACAATATGTATTTTTCAATGTGTAATTTATTTATTGATGTTAAATAAATTACAAGGTTGATGCGGAACCAAGATAATACAAGAATGTAAATATCCTAACAACCTATGAAATACAATTGATCTACACTCGGAATTTCTCAAGACAATCGAAACACTTAAAGTTGTGAAATGTTCCTTTTAGCGATTGAGAGAATATTGCACAAGTTCACCAAGAATATTGCAGGTTTGCAAAGTGTGAAGTTTATTCAACTTTGTGAAATAACTTAATATTCTTGGTGGTGCAATGACTTGTATTTATAGGCAAAGTTAACATTGGGATGTTAACTTTAGCCGTACAAATGTGGTTGGGAGCATTTAAGGAATAGCATTTAATTCCTTAAAAGGCAGTGTAAAGTCGCATGTTAAAGTGACTTTACACAACCACCTTTATGTACCTTATAATACTTAAATAATAAGATAAGGCTTATTATCCGGGTAAAGGTACATAAAGCATACAAGTCAATTCCTCGTAATCAGTGTAAAGCTTTGTAAGGGCTTTCCACTGATGGTCTCCAGTTTGTAACTGACTAGAATGCCAACTGGGCTTCGCTGCCATTGCCATTCTCTATCTTCCATTTGTTGTCCTCGACTTCAACTGGAATGCTTCTTCAACTTGGTCAGTTCTCAACTGGAGGAAGTCTTCAGTTGCGTTAACTGTACGGTGCAACTGGACTTCAATATATTTCTCGACAAATCATTAAGGTCTCCAGATACAACTGGAGACTGGACAGTTCACTGGACAGTTTAACTGGGTCTCCAGGTGCAACTGGAGACTGGCCAGTTTACCAGGTGAACTGGTCCTAACAAATTCCCCCTATTTGTCTAGAAATATAGTCTAAGTCTTTTTCTAGTTCTTGTATCTATACAAGTGTGAACTATAGAGACTTGTTCGATTTAAAATCTATCTAAGTTTCTAAGGCATTTTTATAGATCAATAAATGCCTTAGGTTTTTCTTTTAGGTTTGTTAGATTTTAATCTTTTATCTACCTTGTGGTTACAAACTGGTAACTTCATTTATACAAGGAAATGGAATTTATACAAGTTACAGAATGTAAATACAAATTTCAAGTAGATAACTGAAGAAAGAACTTAATGAGATGGCCCTTCGCCAGTTCTTCTTCTCTTGGCAACTGAAGAGATAGGCTGAGTATCTTCAGGATCAATATTCAACTTTTGCTCAAGATTTTCTTTATGTTGAATTTTCCCCCTTAGAAAGTTTACCCATGCTTTCTCAAACCTATTCTTTTGTGCCTTCGCATCCAAAACATTCACCATCTCCACCCATTCGCTGAACCCATATTGCATAGCACCAGGATTGTCAGTTTTAACCAGTGGCCCCCTGGTATAACTAACTTCGACTTGAAAAACTTTGGTGCCTGGCTTGATTGTTACATTTACACCATTAATAGTACCACCCCCCCCCCCCCGCCCCACCCCCCCTCTCTGCCTCCTACCTCCTCTTCTCCCCCCGCCCCCCCCACCCACCCCCCCACTATGTCTTCTGGTTGACATGATCTGGGAGTAGTAGCTTCTAGCTTCAGATTCATTTGTAATTCTTATACTCCCAGCACCAGCAGCCAGTACAGCGGACTTGATGTCTTCATTGGATACCTCGCCAGTTGGTTCAACGAATGTGCTAAGGTCAGCATCTCTTGACAGTGGTCTTCTTGGTTGTGGAATCCTTCTTGGTGGATTCAAAACCTTCTTCACAACCTTCTTAACATTTCAATTCGTTTAAGAATCCCACTGGCCCTTATCTCCTTAGCCTTCTCCACTGAAATGTTTAAACTTCTGGCATCAAATTCAGCCTCATCCTCAGCATAGTGTCTATCCAGTTCTACATCCAGTATTTCTTTCAACTGGTCAACTATCCTGGGATCATTCTTGATCCTAACATACTCCTCCTTAGTGATACCCAAAAGATTGGCATCACTCATTTCAAGCAACTTAATCTGAGCAAGATGTGCCCTGGCTTCAGCTTGGTTTCTTTGTTTCATTTTCTTTCTTTCTTTAATGTCATCACCAAGTCTGGCCAGTCTTCTACTATCACTATCTGAAACTGGAGGGAGTATATCAGCATTGCCAGTTTCCAACATTACATCAGTGGCCGGCTGGGCAGATGCATCACCAGCTAAACCTTTACCTTTGTCCATCACATTCCCCCTAACACCCACATCACCAGATCCACCCACTCTTTGCTCACCAGCTTCAGTACTGGTAGCCACAACCAATTCTCTTCCAGATGAAGTCCTTCTAGGTGCAACTGGTGTAAGGACTGAACTTCTTTCCCCCTTGGCAGCATCTAGACCTGCCCTAATTGCTTCCCATTCAGAGGGGTGAGATGGCAACCGGTCAAGAGGCTGCCATGACTGCATGTCCTTACACTCTTTAAAGATGCCACACATCATCCTGAAGGACCTCCAAAGGTGGTTGGTTTCTTTAGACTGGGTCAAGACATTTGCACTAACTTGTTCTTGACCAGTTTTTAGTTCATTTAAAAGCTTGGAGTCTTCGTCCAAACCAGAAACCACCTTTTCTTTTACCTCTTCATCTTTCCTCTTCAGATGCTCTACTTCAGTTATCAGTTTCTCTATAGATTGAGCATGTAGAGATACCTGGGTGTTCAAACTCTCTATGCTGCCTCTCAACTGGTTGATCTCACTGGTAAGTGGGGCCAGATCAACCTGAGGAGTGGCCAGCTTGGTGATCTCAGACATCACCCTTTCAATCAAATGCTCTTCTCTAGCACCCAGCGTATCCTCTATTTTCTGACCAACCGAAGTCATCAACTGCTCTCCAAGTCCAGTTATATCTAGGCCAGGTCTTTCAATAAGTTCCTTTACCTGCCTTTCAATCTCTTGCAAATCAACTTCTGAAGTTCTGACAGTATTTCCTAGCAAGTTGGAGATTGAACTGGTGACCTTGGAGTGAGTTAGGTCAAAGGCTTCTTTTAGAGTACCAGCCAGATTGTTACAGCCAGTGACCAACTCATTTAATTTGTGGAACACCAAGTCTTCATTCGATGAAAACTTGTTAATCCCCAGATCAACCACTTTGATGTTTGTCAAAGAGTCCTTGTGGTACCTGGAGAAAGACTTGGTGTTTTTGTCAAGTGTCTTCTGAATCTCCTCCACCCTGGTTAGAAGGTTTTGGAGATCGGCTTGAATGGAGACAACTTGACTGTCCAGTGACAAAGGAGAAGGTGTCACTGGACCACTAGCAGTTACTACTGGAGCAACTGGAGGAGGCAAACTTAAGGAAGTCTCCCCAGTTGTCAAACCAGCAGTTGAAGATATAATTGGAGTGGTGGATGAAGAAAGGACTGGAAAATCAAAGTGTTGTTCATGCTGAGAATGCTCAGGTGTGAACAACGGCGACGGTGGGGGTGGCATTTCTCGAGCAAGTGAGAATTGCCCAGTTGGTGAAGGAGCGGAATATATTGGTAAAGATATATCTATAGGCACATTTTCTTGGGAGGGTGAAAGTGAAATTGATGCGTCTGGAAGGGAGACTGGAGATGAAGGGTCTTGAGCTTGTACAGAAGCATCAAGAATCTCCAAGTCTGATTCAGTACCTTCAGAATCCGAAGATTCTATAAGGATTTCCTCGTCATTAACATTCATGTCCAGATCCATGAATGTAACTGAGGGCTGACCAGTTTCCTGGTCAGTCTCCAGATGACCTTCCCAGTTTCCTGGATGGGTACATCTGTTGGTGGATCAGATACCGAAGTATCTTCACCAGGGATAGATGTGATTGGTGTTGCTTCAGTTATGATTGCTCTATCCTCAATCATAACATTAGGCGAACTGGAGGGTCCCTCATTATTTTGAGGCCCGCCCAGTTGCCTTTCTGACTCACCTTCCACAGGTGCATCAGTTGAAGCGAATGCCAGTTGCATTCGTTCAGGAATTTCAACCTCACCAGCTTCAGATACCAGTGAGTCTAGATTCCTTAGCATATCTGGAGCAGTGTACGGTGAATTTGTACTATTATATGCTTCTCTGCCCAGAATATGCTTAAAAAGGGAATACAAACACCCCTTGTGCCCTTCAGCTTTTGAACCAGGCTTCTATACAGAATGTCTGCAAAGTCCACTCTCAATCCGTTCCACAAGCAGTAAGCCATTTCTGCTTGCGAGGAGTTGATCTGGTCAAGTCCACCAGAACTCCCACCCATGCTCTCCACCAGGTGGATGAAAAAATACCTCCATGAAGGTGTAAGGCCCTTCATGGTCATCGCACCTTTTGTCTTCAACACCCCATTCTCCAAACACTCCCTGTGTCCCATTTCAAGAAGTACTTGGCGAAAGTTTATATTTGGGGGCAAGACGACTGGAGATTCACCCTCTCTCCAGTAATTGAGGCGTAAGGCATCCCTCAATACATCGGCTGACAAGGTACACTGGATTGTTCCATCCTTTAATGTGAAACTGATGGAGGAACAATCGGAAGAAAGAACGGCAGTGTACCAAAACTCACATAAGTAGTTGTGAAACAACTTACGTGGGTTTAGAGAGAATGAGGGTCCTATTGGAGAATTCTTCAAAAACCTTTGAATTCTACCAATAAGGGTATCGGACCCTTGAGATCCTCGTAGGCTGGCCATCGGATTATTAGGATTTAGTTTGATGACCGAAGCACTACTAGGGGCACCAGGTGCCGCTTTGACATCTGGTGAGGGATTATATGGAACAGTCAAGAGATTTACATCTCTTGAACGAGATGATCTAGGAGCCATAGAAGAATGAAAATGAAATTTGGAATTTAGGGTTTTTTGATTTGTGAAGCAAAGAGAAAAATGAAGCAATTTTGATGATTGGAAGTAAATGAAGGAATGTAAGAGAAGGAAGTAAATGAGTTCGGAGTAAATAAGGGTATTTATAAAGGGATTCAGGATCCCAATGAAACACCAAAATTATATTTTAATAAACAAAATCCTTTTTGTAGATATTTTCAACAAGGTTGGTTTGAATTTTGAAATAAAATAATAATTTGCCATGTAAACATTAAATGCTTCCATGTCAGCATTAAATGCTACGACGGCTTATCTTACCCATGAGCCCACTCACTTTTTGTTTTCCCAATACAAACAGTTGTCAAGTACTAAAATTGGTTTCAAACACGTCAGATCACGATATCAAGTGGTTTAAAACACTCGAGTATCATCACGTGTCACACATATTGACCAAGTATTTGTAACATTATAAAAAAAAGACAAAGACTGAACCTGGTCACTGGAGGATCAGTCCAGTACCAGTTTCCAACTGAAGAGATCTCCAGTTGCATTTTCAAACAAAAACGAATTTTAGTCAGAAAATTATTTTGAGTCTTTCCCCCTAAAATGATGATCCAGATATCAATTAGTGCCAAGATAGTATCACGAAGGCGTTCGATAGCCTGGCGAGCAAAGATAATCTGGACCTCCTCAACTGGAGAACTTCATCAGTGTCACTGACGCGTTCAATAACAAAGAAAGCTCCAGTTAAGGATTTAACATTCCCAGTTCGCTGATGAGATGTTTAAAAGTTTTCTCATCGAGAGGTTTTGTAAAAACATCAGCTAACTGTTTGTCAGTGGGGATGAAATGAATTTCAATATCTCCTTTCATAACATGATCTCGAATGAAATGATACCTGATGTCAATATGCTTTGTTTTGGAGTGCATCACTGGGTTGTGAGATATAGCAATTGCACTGGTGTTGTCACAAAAGATTGGGGTCCTTGTATACTTTTGACCATAATCTAGTAACTGGTTCTTGATCCAGAGAATCTGGGCACAGCAACTGGCCGCAGAAATGTACTCTGCCTCAGCAGTGGACATAGAGACTGAAGTCTGCTTCTTGCTGGTCCAACTTACCAGTTTTCCTCCAAGGAAATGACAACCACCAGTTGTTGATTTTCTATCTATCTTACAACCTGCATGATCAGAATCTGAATAACCCATTAGATCTAATCCTGAGCCTTTGGGGTACCAAAGACCAAGATTAGGACACCCTTTCAGGTATCTAAAGATACGCTTTACAGCGTGCAAATGTGATTCTTTAGGGTTAGCCTGAAATCTGGCACATAAACATGTTGCAAACATTATATCTGGTCGACTGGCAGTCAAGTACATCAGTGAACCAACCATACCTCTATAGTCAGTTATGTTAACTGGTTTGCCAGTTGGGTCAGAGTCCAAATTCAATGGTGCTGCAATAGGTGTGTTTTTCGATGGGATTGAATCATATTTGTATTTTCTTAACAAATCTCTGACATATTTTCCTTGGTTTATGAAAATTCCATTTCCAGTTTGTTTAATCTGAAGACCTAAGAAAAATGTTAATTCACCCATTAAGCTCATCTCATACTCAGATGACATGATTTTAGAAAACTTTTTACACATTGCATCATCAGTTGAACCAAAAATAATGTCATCAACATAAATTTGTACCAATAAGATATTACCTCTTTCTTTCAAGATAAACAAGGTATTATCTATTGCACCTCTTTGAAAGCCATTTTTAAGAAGATGTTTAGTTAAAGTATCATACCAGGCTCTTGGGGCTTGTCTTAGACCATACAAAGCTTTGTTCAGTCTATAGACCCAATGTGGATGCTTTTCATCGATGAAACCTGGAGTCTGCTTAACATAAACTTCTTCTTCCAATGTTCCATTAAGGAACGCACTTTTGACATCCATCTGGAAGACCTTGAACTGCAGATGGGCTGCATAAGCCAAAAATATTCTTATGGCTTCAAGTCTTGCAACTGGAGCAAAAGTTTCATCAAAGTCAACGCCCTCTGCTTGACAATAACCCTGGGCAACTAGTCTGGCCTTGTTTCTTACAACATGGCCATCTTCATCCATTTTGTTTCGGTAGACCCATCTGGTACCAATAGGTTCTTTCTTTAACCCTGGTGGACAAGGAACAAGCTCCCAAACATTGTTCCTTTCAAACTGGAGGAGCTCTTCTTGCATAGCTTCCACCCAGCTTGGGTCTGCCATAGCCTCGTCAATCTTCTTTGGTTCAATTAAAGATAAGAAGGTGACGTTTAAGCATTGCTCACTGGTGGCTCTTCTAGTCTGAACCCCACTAGTTGGATCACCCACAATCTGTTCAATTGGATGGGCTCGAGTCCATCTAGTGTATTGACTAGGCTGGTGAACTACAATATCAGTGCAAGTCACCTGACGATCTTCTTCAGTTGCAACAGCTTCTGGAGAAGGATCAGTCCAAACAACTTCTACATCCTCATCAGAGTCAATGAGGTCTCGATTGGCATCATGAAATTCCTCATTAGAAGGCATTTCATGAAGAACTGGAGAAGTAGGTGTTTGAACTGGTGCTGATATTGGAGTGGCACGTACATCAGATCCAATCACCAATTCTTGTGGTAAGTTGAAATTGATGGAGGGATAGAATGATGTGTTACTGGTGGTGTTCTTCTTCTTAACTGGTTCCAATTTGTTGTAACTGGAAACATCTTCTGGTGAAACAACTGACCGATGAACTTGGTCAGTTTCACCAAAGTTGATTGGAATGACTGGAGTAATATCAAGGCTTGGTCTCTTGTTGATTGCTTCAGTTGATTCATCGAATGTGACATGAATTGTCTCATGAACCTTTTGGAGTCTATAATTATAAACTCTAAAGGCCTTACGAATATCTGAATAGCCTAAAAATACCCCTTCATCAGCTTTTGCATCAAACTTTCCAAGCTGACTGGAATCGTTTAGTATATAAACTGGACAACCAAATACATGGAAGTATCCAATATTTGGTTTACGATTCCTGAGTACTTCGTAGGCAGTCTTCTTATGTCTCTTGATGTAGACAGACCGGTTTTGGGTGTGACAAGTAGTTGCAACTGCCTCAGCCCAAAAACTGGTGGGAAGACCAGATTCAGATAGCATACTTCTGGCTGCTTCTATCAGTGTACGATTCTTTCTTTCAACAACTCCATTTGCTCTGGAGAGTGAACTGATGAGAAGTTTTGAGAGATGCCAGTGTCATTGCAAAATGTTTCAAGTACCTTATTTTGGAATTCAGTACCATTATCACTTCGCAACTGACAAACTTTTCGAGTATACTTGAGCTCAATTCTTTTAATGAGTGAGATGATTTCAGCAGATGCATCACTTTTGGATCTGATGAATACCACCCAGCAGTATCTGGTGAATTCATCAACCACAACTAGAGTGTACTTCTTTCCAGCTCTAGTTTGAACATTCACTAGACCAAAGAGATCCATATGTAGCATGTGAAGAGGTTCAGTGATGCTAAAATTTTGCCTAGTTTGAAACTGGCTCTTTTCTGCTTGCCCATCTCACACCCTGGACATGGCTTTTCTTTATTGAAAGAAATCTGAGGTATCCCATCAACCAGTTGTTTGCGAGACAACTTGTTAATGTTTTTGAAATTAAGGTGGGATAACCTTTTATGTCATAGCCAGTTGGTGTCCTCATCAGCTTTGGTATAGAAACATTGCTCTTTTGGAGCTGGTTCCATATCCATGATGTACACATTTCCTTTTCTTGGTGCAATCATCACCACTTTCCAATCCTTGTTAAATATGGTGCCTTGAGCAATATCGAACAAAACTCTGAAGCCATCATCACATAGTTGGCTGACACTGATCAGGTTGTATTTCAAACCATTCACAAATGCAACTCTTTTGAATTCGACTTGTCTATTATTGAGCACACCATATCCTTCAGTCTTTCCAGATTGATCGTTACCAAACGTCACTGTCGGTCCATCTTGGACAGTGAACTCTTCCAGTAGGGGCTTACATTCGGTCATAGTCCGGCCAACAGCGCTGTCCAGATACCAGATATTCTTCTTTCGATCGCCCTACACACACACAAAAATCGTTAGTTCTTTTTGTGAACCCATCTTTTCTTGATGGGTTCGCTGGACTTCTCTATAGAAGTCACAGTAGATTGTTGTGGTGTTGAACTGGAGGCTGCATCTGGAGCTTTTTCACCAGCTCCAGGTGCAGGAGTAAAAACGATTGGTATTTGATACTTACTCCCCTTATTTTTACCAGATTTTGTCCCAGATGGAACACTCTTTAGTTTAGGTATTGAAGGGAGTGGTTTAATATTTTGTTTGAAAACTGGAGGTAATAAACCTCCTTCCAGATTGTTAATCCGGGCAGTACAACTCTGAACCTGCCAAGACAAAAGTTGGAGTTGTCTTTCCAGATTAACCAAAATATTATTTTCTTCAGGCAGTTGAACCTTGGACCTTGGTTCAACTGGAGCTTTAGTCTTTCGGGTCTTGGGCACAGGTTGAGCTGTTTCAGTTTCAACAGCTTCAGGTTGATCATAAGGTGTTTCAACCTTGAGAGCTGGAGGCAATGCATGAAGATCTGGTATGAGAGCTGCCATCTCCAGATCTCCAGATTTCCATGCATTCTTTTGGGCATCGATAGTTCTTGAAAATGCATCATAGTTTTTGCCAGATGCTTTTACCCATGACTTGATAATCTTTTGTTCTTTTTCAAGATCAGAAAATAGTTTTTGATTATCAAGTTCTAAAGCCTCAATCTTTAAAACTGACTCCTTGAGAGCCAACTGGACACTTTGTAAATCATTTAGTTGTGGTTTAACATTGTTCAGTTCAATTAGGATAGTGTCAAGATATCTTTCACTATCCGCTCTTACAGTTTCCACAAAAGCTAAATCACCACTTAATGATTCAGCCAGGTCCAGTTTTAGTTCAGGGTCAACCTGGTTATCATAGTCACATACCTTCTTCAGTATGATGTCCACCCATCTTCCAGAGATGACATCTTCTTTCACCACGTGTTGCTGCTTTTGATCTTCCAAGGCCATGAAACACATGTCCCTTTCCTCTTCTTCATCATCAGATGAGTCATCAGAGTACTCCCATTTTCCCTCAGTTTGTGCCATTAAGCACTGATCCTTTTCCTTTTGCATGGACAGGAGGGCAATCTGGGCCTTAAGCTTCTTGTATTTAGCTTTGTAGCTATCATCAGGCCGATTGAAATTAGGGACAGAGGGGCCAGTTTGGTTGTTCAACTGACTAGATCTGCATTCCTTCATAAAATGACCTTTCTTGCCACACTTATAGCATGTAAGATTGGTCTTATCCAGAGAGCTGGAGCTGGAGCTGGAAGCATTGTTGGGGCCATTAAATCTTTTGGATTTATGCTTAAACCTATTAAAGGTTTAGCAATCATGGCGACCAGATCATCATCGTCAGTTTCATTACAACCATCACTGTTTTCAGTGGTCAGTCCAGAGTTTAAGAAACTGTTTAACATCTCCTTCATCGAGTGTACCTGGACACTCTCAACAGACATTAAAGCAGCACAAGGTCGCTCAGTTACACTAGCAACCTTGGGACTCTGGGCATGGTTCATGGCATCTTGCTCAGCCACAAGTCTTGCAGCATTATTATCTTCAGTGAATCTGAAGGCTCCATAGAGCGATGCAAGAGTATGAGTGTGCAAGGTTTTACTTGTCTCAAGACAAGAACCATGTTTTCCCATTTGGAAGGAAGAATATCACAAAACTTCTCAAGAAGAATATCCTTATCCTTCTCTACACCCAATCCTCTCAACTGATTGATGAGGCTAGAAAATCTGGTGTACGTACCAGTTAGACTTTCATTGGGCAAGGCAAAGAAGGATTCATACTTCTTGTTCAAAGCAACTTTTCTGGTGACAATTGTGTCATCACCTCCTTCAAATTGAATCACTAATTCGTCCCACATAGATTTTGCACTGGGGAACAGCACAAGTGTTGGAATTAGATCTTCAGGAACAGCCCTAAGGATCATGTTCTTGAGTCTGGTGTCCAGATCAACAAGTCTACGATCCTCATCAGACCAATGGTCTTTTGGCTTTTCCCTTGAACCTCTTCTTCCAGTTGGATCAAGAAGAGGACTGACCCCAAGGGACATGGGTATATATGGTCCATCCTTAAGGATTTTCAACATATACCTTTCAATCCCACCAAAATGCAAAAGCATTCTAGCCTTCCATGTACCGAATGTCTCACTGTTTCCATCAAATTTTGGAACAGGAGTGTTAGAGTAGTGTACATGGACATGGTTTGGGGCAGTAGGAGGAGGAGGGTTGGTGTTAACATTTTGAAAAGGTTGTGCGTTATTATTCAAGGGGTTTTCACCTGAACCAGAACCATCTCCACCTTCAGTAGTGTTCATCTTAGCAGATCTAGGCAAGTTTATTAACCTGGCTCTGATACCACTTGTAAGTCCCAACTCGTTAGATGGTACTACTGAAGACACCTCTATGTCGATGGTGGAGTTACTTTGCAATATATGCACTGAAATGGAGACGACCAGTTGCAGTGTGTATATACCAAGTTCTAGATAGATTACTTATATAAATGACAATAAGTAAAGAACAATGCAATAATACAAATAACGTGTAAGATAACTTGA
Organism: Erigeron breviscapus; assembly: GCA_034093135.1. NCBI lineage: Eukaryota > Viridiplantae > Streptophyta > Magnoliopsida > Asterales > Asteraceae > Erigeron > Erigeron breviscapus. The sequence continues at coordinate 124,766,363 of CM067173.1, forward strand.
TGAGACAATATGTATTTTTCAATGTGTAATTTATTTATTGATGTTAAATAAATTACAAGGTTGATGCGGAACCAAGATAATACAAGAATGTAAATATCCTAACAACCTATGAAATACAATTGATCTACACTCGGAATTTCTCAAGACAATCGAAACACTTAAAGTTGTGAAATGTTCCTTTTAGCGATTGAGAGAATATTGCACAAGTTCACCAAGAATATTGCAGGTTTGCAAAGTGTGAAGTTTATTCAACTTTGTGAAATAACTTAATATTCTTGGTGGTGCAATGACTTGTATTTATAGGCAAAGTTAACATTGGGATATTAACTTTAGCCGTACAAATGTGGTTGGGAGCATTTAAGGAATAGCATTTAATTCCTTAAAAAGGCAGTGTAAAGTCGCATGTTAAAGTGACTTTACACAACCACCTTTATGTACCTTATAATACTTAAATAATAAGATAAGGCTTATTATCCGGGTAAAGGTACATAAAGCATACAAGTCAATTCCTCGTAATCAGTGTAAAGCTTTGTAAGGGCTTTCCACTGATGGTCTCCAGTTTGTAACTGACTAGAATGCCAACTGGGCTTCGCTGCCATTGCCATTCTCTATCTTCCATTTGTTGTCCTCGACTTCAACTGGAATGCTTCTTCAACTTGGTCAGTTCTCAACTGGAGGAAGTCTTCAGTTGCGTTAACTGTACGGTGCAACTGGACTTCAATATATTTCTCGACAAATCATTAAGGTCTCCAGATACAACTGGAGACTGGACAGTTCACTGGACAGTTTAACTGGGTCTCCAGGTGCAACTGGAGACTGGCCAGTTTACCAGGTGAACTGGTCCTAACACACCTATATACATAATTATATCCATAGATAAGTGAGTATCGAGTAGCTGAGCAACAGAAGTCCCACCGGGAGATATTCCACCACATTGGAATATCACAAGTATCTCATCCAAAAGCTACACCAAAATCACAAGAGTCACACAACATATAACACATCAAAAATCTAGATCACAACCACAATGATCGCCTTACAACATTTATCAACATCAAGATCACACAAGGATATGAAACCAATATAACATATAGATCAAATGAATAACCACGTGGAATCCTTTACACGTTTCTAGTATCTCAATGGGAATACAACCCAATAACCAAGCATCACTATGGGAACTACGCCCAAGAATCACAATAATCACCATAGGAACTACGCCCAAGAATCACAATAATCACCATGGAAACTACGCCCAAGAATCACAACAATCATTTGTCAAGTACATACACTTCATACGATCCTACTTTTGAGGGGTCATAGATGCTTATATATAGGGTCACCCGCAGCCTTCCCACCACATCTATAACCCTTCAAAGGCATTACCGTCTTCCATGTATGCACAACTATCCCAAATCACAAATATAATATATTCCATATACAATGTTACAATCAAACAATCAAGTATCACATGCCACACCAAAAGATCATCCTATCAACAATATTCACATTGTTCCATCAAGTTACATGTCTACCTATAAACATGTAATAACACAAAAACATATGCACGTAAATACTACAAGTGTAATCTACGGCATAGCACATTAGCACCTAACGAGTATCTTTTCACCCCTAAAGCATGCAAATAGTAGGGGCTACGAACTCACCTTGGCTCCAGCACAAACACCATTATCATCAAACTTTAAACATCCAACGATAGCCGAAACCTATCATACACGTATCACATTATTCCTAGAGCCTCCCAAAAGTTAAGGTCTTATTAATATTGACCTCTTCTTACTATAAATGCTTTATTATATCCATTTTATAAAGATTTGATGCGACTGAAATCTTTACGTTTTGTTTCACAAAGACTCACCGGGACTTGACCACTGTTCCTTCATCTAAACTTTCGATTTTCTCAAATTAATTTCTGGACCCAGAGACCTATACCATTGGAAAGTAGACTCAATTACGCTTTTGGCCGCTTGAATCGTCAAAAACGGACTTACGGTTCAAAAGTTATGGACGTTTGAAAATGTTGTCAAAATCAGTCCCTAACGGGTGTTAAGAACTAACGAATCTAGGTTATGAATAGTTCATCTGGGTTATCAAAAACAGTCCTTAGAATTAACGGACGTTAAAAACTAACTGATTTGGGTTATGATTAGTTCATCTGGGTTATGAATATTTTGGACATTTTGAAGCTAGGAAACATGTTACCAACATATTTTGGACAAAACCCATCATCAAACTCTTCCCAAAACACAAATCCAACTCAAATCCAACCCAAATCCAACCCAAAACCCTAATCTTGGATAAAATTCTAATTTGACAACCAAGATGACCCAAGGTGTTTAGATTCGACCAAGAAACATGATAGACAACATATGAAGATAATTTTGAGCCAAGAACCACTTACCAAAACAACCCGAGCCTCAAATCCGAATTTGGAGCTCTCGAGAAGATGAACACTTGATTTAACCCAAAAATCTTGAAGTTTGAAGGTAAGGAATTATTATTTAACAAGTTTCTAACACTTTTGATGTTAACCAAAACCTTGAATCCAAAAATCTTAGATAAAATGTGAAGAGGATGATATTCTTGGGGTTTTGAGAGAGCAAGGAGAGAAGAGATAAGATAGAGAGAGAGAGTGGTGTGTGAGAAATGAAAGAAGGGGAGGGAGTTAAGGTCCAACACACACACACACACACACACAAACTCTTACACCACCATACTACTAGCTAGTTACCAAACGGTACCCCGACTAAACACGTAAATGTTAAATATCAACAAGTCTCGTAAAATTAATCCGACCTTTATTAATCCCATAAGTTCTCAATTATCGATATTCCTCCTTAATTCACAGTTAATCGCATAGTCAATAATTCAAAACTCGCGGGTTTTACAGCTAGCAATGTTTTCGTGTTTTTGGTCGTGGTGGCCCCATTTCGATGTTTACATCCTAGGTTTGTGTTTATGTCTATGTTTTATTTTCTACTTATTAGGTATATGTGTGACCCTACATTGTGAGAAAATATGATTATATGTGGTTTCGGGGTAATTCTCATCACAACTTTAATGAGTGTGGTTTGTCACCACACGTCCACACCTATAGCTCTAAATAAAGTTAGTAACATTGTATTATTGTATGATCTTGTTCCATGGAAATTAAAGTGGTTGTGACAGCTTACAATGTCATACTTTTTGTTGTTTTTAAACCGTGGTCCTATATTAACTCTGCTACCATGTGTGTTGACAATTTTTGGTATTTTTGTTATCTTTCTAAATTAGTGTAAGGTTTTTCTAAATATAAATGGATCAACAAAACCACAATTATTAGCACATTTCTACCAAATAGGACTTAAAATTAATCTACAATCTAAACAACATTGTCTATATTACCTATTGGAAGTATTGATTAAGTTAATGTTTCTCCTGCTGTTAATACGCAGAAACACAATTAACTTAACTTCCATCTGGAAGTACATTAAGTTAATATTTCAACTGCTGTTAAACGCAGAAACAATATTAACTTAATGACTCTTTACTGTAGATGCAGATTTGTGTGACAGTAGCAACGTAGATTTGATTAACGTTTTTGTTCTTAGGAATATCTATGTAATCGTTTAAATAATAAGTCATTAGGACTTACGTTTGTGTTTAATGATTACGTTTGAACTTCAATGTGAAATCAAGTTATGGTTATTGTTATGTTTGTGTGTTATATAATTGTTTTGCAGGTACAAGAATGTAGAGCCAAGGTTTATAAGTGTCATAGAACACTTAAACGATGGCTGGACGTTATGTACAAGTCAAACAAAGGACCAAAGGGACGAACCTCGTGCTGACGTCATCAGCATGCAGGATTTCCCTCGTGCTGACGTCAGCACGAGACCGGTTGGTTATTAATTAATTAGGCTTATGGGCTTCGATTAAGGCCTAAGCCCACACGAACTAAAACCCTACTAGTATAAATACATGCTAATTTACGCGATTCGCAACGAATTAAAAAACTTAGAAAGTCAAATTGTTGCTCGTGTGACCTCCTACACGAACTAGCACTTCGTGTGTGACCTTAGGTTGATTAATTACTCGTTAATTGACGAAAGCAGTAGCAATCTAGTTATCTCAAGAGGATTCCGCACTCTTGACATAACGAATCACGTCTTATTTATGATCCATTCAACGGTAGGGACTCACAAGTGGTATCAGAGCCCTAAGGTTGATTATCAGAAGGTGTAAGATCGTGTGATTAGCTATTGTGTAACATCCGTGACTTTTGACCTTTTGACTTTACGCGTAAATTGACTAACGGATTTAACTAATGACTTAATTGGCGGTATGTAACTAAACGATGTGAATTGACGATTAAATTTAACTAGTAATTGAGACCGGGTCAACCCGTGGATCTTACCCACACCCGTGACCCACAAGACTTACCCAACCCTATCCACCCTCCCCCACCTTATCCTTTCATTCATCCATTCATTTTCCTTCCATTCTTTCTCTCTCTAAATCCTATGCAAGAACACACACACACAAAAACTCACTCTCTCTCTAAATTCTTGAGCTTTTATTGTGGGTTTGAATTAGAATTTGGTTAGAATAAGCATCTTCATCATCAAATAAGCAACATATCAAAATTTTGGGTTTTTGGGTGCAAGAGTTCTTCATTTCCGGGTCAATTTCGGGTTCAAGCTTTTGGTGGAAGATTTGGTAAGTGAAACTCATCCTTTAATCATCATTTCATACTTATAAACTTGTTTCTAGTTGTCACTACAAGAAAAATGATTTTTTGCGACGAATTTTTTTCGTTGCAAAAAACACGCTAAAAGACAAAAAACTTTTGCTTTTTGACTTTTTTGGTCAAACTTCTTTTTTCAACGAATATTGTTAGGACCAGTTTACTGGTAAACTGGCCAGTCTCCAGTTGCACCTGGAGACCCAGAAGATTTGTCCAGAAATATATTGAAGTCCAGTTGCATCGTACAGTTAACGCAACTGAAGACTTCCTCCAGTTGAGAACTGACCAGTTGAAGAATCCTTCCAGTTGAAGTCGAAGACAACAAATGGAAGATAGAGAATGACAATGGCAGCGAAGCCCAGTTGACATTCTAGTCAGTTACAAACTGGAGACCGTCAGTGGAAAGCTCTTACAAAGCTTTACACTGATTACAAGGAATTGACTTTTATGCTTTATGTGCTTTTACCCGGATAATAAGATTTATCTTATTATTTAAGTACAAAAAGGTACATAAAGCTGGTTGAATAAAGTTGCTTTATTCTGCAACTTTACACTGCATTTTAAGGAATTAAATGCTATTCCTTAAATGCACTCAACCACATTTGTACGGCCAAAGTTAACATCCCAATGTTAACTTTGCCTATAAATACAAGTCATTGCACAACAAGAATAAGTAAGTGAAAAACATAGAACACTTCACACTTTGCATACCTGCAATATTCTTGGTGAACTTGTGCAATATTCTCTCAATCGCTAAAAGGAACATTTCACAACTTTAAGTGTTTCGATTGTCTTGAGAAATTCTGAGTGTAGATCAATTGTATTTCATAGGTTGTTAGGATATTTACATTCTTGTATTATCTTGGTTCGCAACAACCTTGTAATTTATTTAACATCAATAAATAAATTACACTTGAAAATTACATATTGTCTCATCAATTTATCTTACAAGTATTTTGTATTATTGCATTGTTCTTTACTTATTGTCATTTAAATAAGTAATCTATCTAGAACTTGGTATATACACACTGCAACTGGTCGTCTCCAGTTCGTGCATATATTGCAAAGTAACTCCACCATCGACATTGAGGTGTCTTCAGTAGTACCATCTATTGAGTTGGGACTTAAAAGTGGTATCAGAGCAGAAGGCTAATAAACTTGCCTAGATCTGCTAAGATGAACACTACTGAAGGTGGATATGGTTCTGGTTCAGGTGAAACCCCTGAATAATAATGCACAACCTTTTCAAAATGTTAATACTAACCCTCCTCCTCCTACTACCCCAAACCACGTCCATGTACATTATTCTAACACTCCTGTTCCCAAATTCGATGGAAACAGTGAGACTTTTGGTACATGGAAGGCCAGAATGCTTTTGCATTTCGGTGGGATAGAGAGGTATATGTTGAAAATCCTTAAGGATGGACCATATATACCCATGTCTCTTGGGGTAAGTCCTCTTCTAGATCCAACTGGAAGAAGAGGTTCAAGAGAAAAGCTCGAAGACCATTGGTCTGATGAGGATCGTAGACTTGTTTATCTGGACACCAGACTCAAGAACATGATCCTTGGAGCTGTCCCTGAAGATCTAATTCCAACACTTGTGTTGTTCCCCAGTGCCAAGTCAATGTGGGATGAATTGGTTATTCAGTTTGAAGGAGGTGATGACACTATTGTCACCAGAAAAGTTGCCTTGAACAAGAAGTATGAATCCTTCTTTGCCTTGCCCAATGAAAGTCTAACTGGTACATACACCAGATTTTCTAGCCTCATTAATCAGCTGAGAGGCTTGGGTGTAGAGAAGGATAAGGATATTCTTCTTGAGAGTTTTGTGATATTCTTCCTTCCAAATGGGAAAACATGGTTCTTGTCTTAAGACAAGGTAAAACCTTGCACAACCATACTCTTGCATCGCTCTATGGAACCTTCAGATTCACTGAAGATAACAATGCTGCAAGACTGGTGGCTGAGCAGGATGCCATGAACCATGCCCAGAGTCCCAAGGTTGCTAGTGTAACTGAGCGACCTTGTGCTGCCTTAATGTCTGCAGAGAGTGTCCAGGCACACTCAATGAAAGGAGATGTTAAACAGTTTCTTGAACTCTGGTCTGACCACTGAAATCAGTGATGGTTGTGATGAAACTGACGATGATGATCTGGTCGCCATGATTGCTAAAACCTTCAACAGGTTTAAGCATAAATCTAAAAGATTTAATGGCCCTAACAATGCTTCCAGCTCCAGCTCTCTGGATAAGACCAATCTTACCTGCTATAAGTGTGGTAAGAAAGGTCACTTTATGAAGGAATGCAGATCTAGTCAGTTGAACAACCAAACTGGCCCCCTGTCCCTAATTTCAATCGGCCTGATGATAGCTACAAAGCTAAATACAAGAAGCTAAAGGCCCAGATTGCCCTCCTGTCCATGGAAAAGGAAAAGGATCAGTGCTTAATGGCACAAACTGAGGGAAAATGGGAGTACTCTGATGACTCATCAGCTGATGAAGAAGAGGAAAGGGACATGTGTTTCATGGCCTTGGAAGATCAACAGCAGCACGTGGCAAAAGAAGATGTCATCACTGGAAGATGGGTTGACATCATTTTGAAGAAGGTATGTGACTATGATAATCAGGTTGACCCTGAACTGAAACTGGACCTGGCTGAATCATTAAGTGGTGATTTAGCTTTTGTGGAAACTGTTAGAGCTGATAGTGAAAGATATCTTGACACTATCTTAATTGAACTGAACAATGTTAAACCACAACTGAATGATTTACAAAGTGTCTAGTTGGCTCTCAAGGAGTCAGTTTTAAAAATTGAGGCTTTAGAACTTGATAATCAAAATTTATTTTCTGATCTTGAAAAAGAACAAAAGATTATCAAGTCATGGGTAAAAGCATCTGGTAAAAACTATGATGCATTTTCAAGAACTATCGATGCCCAGAAGAATGCATGGAAATCTGGAGATCTGGAGATGGCAGCTCTCATACCAGATCTTCATGCATTGCCTCCAGCTCTCAAGGTTGAAAACACCTTATGATCAACCTGAAGCTGTTGAAAACTGAACCCATTGAGACCACCCCCATTGAGGTTAAAACTGGAGCCAAACAGGCTAAAGCTCCAGTTAAAAAGGCCACTGGTAACAAGCCTTTACCTCAAAAGTCTAAGGAGCCCAAGACCCGACAGACTAAAACTCCAACTGAACCAAGGTCCAAGGTTCAGTTGCCTGATGAAAATAATATTTTGATTAATCTGGAAAGTCAACTCCAACTTTTGTCTCGACAGGTTCAGAGTTGTACTGCCCGGATTAAAAATCTGGAAGGAGGTTCATTACCTCCAGTTTTCAAACAAAATATTAAACCACTCCCTTCAAAACCTAAACAAAGAATGTTCCATCTGGAACAAAATCTGGTAAAAATAAGGGGAGTAAATATCAAGTACCAATCGTTTTTACTCCTGCACCTGGAGCTGGTGAAAAAGCTCCAGATGCAGCCTCCGGTTCAACACCACAACAATCTACTGTGACTTCTGTAGAGAAGTCCAGTGAACCCATCAAGAAAAGATGGGTTCACAAAAATAACTAATGATTTTGTGGGTGTGCAGGGCGATCGAAAGAAGAATATCTGGTATCTGGACAGCGCTGCTGGCCGGACTATGACCGGATGTAAGCCCCTGCTTGGAAGAGTTCACTGTCCAAGATGGACCGACAGTGACGTTTGGTAATGATCAATCAGGAAAGACTGAAGGATATGGTGTGCTCAATAATGGACAAGTCGAATTCAAAAAAGTTGCATTTGTGAATGGTTTGAAATACAACCTGATCAGTGTCAGCCAACTTTGTGATGATGGCTTCAGAGTTTTGTTCGATATTGCAAAGGCACCATATTTAACAAGGATTGGAAAGTGGTGATGGTTGCACCAAGAAAAGGGAATGTATACATCATGGATATGGAACCAGCTCCAAAAGAGCAATGTTTCTATACCAAGGCTGATGAGGACACCAACTGGCTATGGCATAAAAGATTATCCCATCTTAATTTCAAAAATATTAACAAGTTGTCTCGCAAACAACTGGTTGATGGGATACCTCAGATTTCTTTTTAATAAAGAAAAGCCATGTCCAGGGTGTGAGATGGGCAAGCAGAAAAGAGCCAGTTTCAAAACTAGGCAAAACTTTAGCATCACTGAACCTCTTCACATGCTACATATGGATCTTTTTGGTCCAGTGAATGTTCAAACTAGAGCTGGAAAGAAGTACACTCTAGTTGTGGTTGATGAATTCACCAGATACTGCTGGTGGTATTCCTCAGATCCAAAAGTGATGCACCTGCTGAAATCATCTCTCTCATCAAAAGAATTGAGCTCAAGTATACTCGAAAAGTTTGTCAGTTGCGAAGTGATAATGGTACTGAATTTCAAAATAAGGTACTTGAAACATTTTGCAATGACACTGGCATCTCTCAAAACTTCTCATCAGCACACTCTCCAGAGCAGAATGGAGTTTTGGAAAGAAAGAATCGCACACTGATAGAAGCAGCCAGAAGTATGCTATCTGAATCTGGTCTTCCCACCAGTTTTTGGGCTGAGGCAGTGGCAACTGCTTGTCACACCCAAAACCGGTCAGTCTACATCAAGAGACATAAGAAGACTGCCTATGAAGTACTCAGGAATCGTAAACCAAATATTGGATACTTTCATGTATTTGGTTGTCCAGTTTATATTTTAAACGATTCCAGTCAGCTTGGAAGTTTGATGCAAAAGCTGATGAAGGGGTATTTTTAGGTTATTCAGATATTCGAAAGGCCTTTAGAGTTTATAAATATAGACTCCAAAAGGTTCATGAGACAATTCATGTCACATTCGACGAATCAACTGAAGCAATCAACAAGAGACCAAGCCTTGATATTACTCCAGTCGTTCCAATCAATTTTGGTGAAACTGACCAAGTTCATCAGTCAGTTGTTTCACCAAAAGATGTTTCCAGTTACAACAAATTGGAACCAGTTAAGAAGAAGAAGCACCAGTGACACATCATTCTATCCCTCCATCAATTTCAACTTACCACAAGAATTGGTGATTGGATCTGATGTACGTGCCACTCAATATCAGCACCAGTTCAAACTCCAACTTCTCCAGTTCTTCAAGAAATGCCTTTGAATGAAGAATTTCACGATGCAAATCATGACCTCATTGACTCTGATGAGGATGTAGAAGTAGTTTGGACCGATCCTCCTCCAGAAGCTACTGCAACTGAAGAAGATCGCCAGGTGACTTGCACTGATATTGTTTTACACCAGCCTAGTCAATACACTAGATGGACTCAGCACATCCAATTGAACAGATTGTGGGAGATCCAAATAGTGGGTTCAGACTAGAAGAGCCACCAGTGAGCAATGCTTAAACGTCACCTTCTTATCTTTAATTGAACCAAAGAAGATTGACGAGGCTATGGCAGATCCAAGCTGGGTGGAAGCTATGCAAGAAGAGCTCGTCCAGTTTGAAAGGAACAATGTTTGGGAGCTTGTTCCTTGTCCACCAGGGTTAAAGAAAGAACCTATTGGTACCAGATGGGTCTACCGAAACAAGATGGATGAAGATGGCCATGTTGTAAGAAACAAGGCCAGATTAGTTGCCCAGGGTTATTGTCAAGCAGAAGGCGTTGACTTTGATGAAACTTTTGTTCCAGTTGCAAGACTTGAAGCCATCAGAATATTTCTGGCTTATGCAGCCCATCTGCAGTTCAAGTTCTTCCAGATGGATGTCAAAAGTGCGTTCCTTAATGGAACATTGGAAGAAGAAGTTTATGTTAAGCAGACTCCAGTTTCATCGATGAGAAGCATCCTCATTGGGTTTATAGACTGAACAAAGCTTTGTATGGTCTAAGACAAGCCCCAAGAGCCTGGTATGATACTCTAACTAAACATCTTCTTAAAAATGGCTTTCAAAGAGGTGCAATAAATAATACCTTATTCATCTTGAAAGAAAGAGGTAATATCTTATTGGTACAAATTTATGTTGATGACATTATTTTTGGTTCAACTGATGATGCAAATGTGTAAAAAGTTTTCTAAAATCATGTCATCTGAGTATGAGATGAGTTTAATGGGTGAATTAACCTTTTTCTTAGGTCTTCAGATTAAGCAAACTGAAAATGGAATTTTCATAAACCAAGGAAAATATGTCAGAGATTTGTTAAGAAAATACAAATATGATTCAATCCCATCGAAAAACACACCTATTGCAGCACCATTAAATTTGGACTCTGACCCAATTGGCAAACCAGTGAACATACTGACTATCGTGGTATGGTTGGTTCACTGATGTATTTAACTGCCAGTCGACCAGATATAATGTTTGCAACATGTCTATGTGCCAGGTTTCAGGCTAACCCAAAAGAATCAAACTTGCACGCTGTAAAGCGTATCTTTAGATACCTGAAAGGGTGTCCTAATCTTGGTCTTTGGTACCCCAAAGGCTCAGGATTAGATCTAATGGGTTATTCAGATTCTGATCATGCAGGTTGTAAGATAGATAGAAAATCAACAACTGGTGGTTGTCATTTCTTTGGAGGAAAACTGGTAAGTTGGACCAGCAAGAAGCAGACTTCAGTCTCTATGTCCACTGCTGAGGCAGAGTACATTTCTGCGGCCAGTTGCTGTGCCCAGATTCTCTGGATCAAGAACCAGTTACTAGATTATGGTCAAAAGTATACAAGACCCCAATCTTTTGTGACAACACCAGTGCAATTGCTATATCTCACAATCCAGTGATGCACTCCAAAAAACAAAGCATATTGACATCAGGTATCATTTCATTCGTGATCATGTTATGAAAGGAGACATTGAATTACATTTCATCCCCACTGACAAACAGTTAGCTGATGTTTTTATAAAACCTCTCGATGAGAAAACCTTTAAACATCTCATCAGCGAACTGGGAATGTTAAATCCTTAAACTGGAGATTTCTTTGTTATTGAACGCGTCAGTGACACTGATGAAGTTCTCCAGTTGAGGAGGTCCAATAATCTTTGCTCGCCAGGCTATCGAACGCCTTTGTGATACTATCTGGCACTAATTGATTTCTGGATCATCATTTTAGGGGGAAAGACTCAAAAATAATTTTCTGACTAAAATTCGTTTTTGTTTGAAAATGGCAACTGGAGAACTCTTCAGTTGGAAACTGTACTGGACTGATCCTCCAGTGACCAGATTCAGTCTTGTCTTAATTTTTATAACGTTAGAAATACTTGGTCAATATGTGTGACACGTGATGGTACTCGAGTGTTTTAAACCACTTGATATCGTGATCTGACGTGTTTGAAAGCTATTTTAGTACTTGACAACTGTTTGTATTGGGAAAATAAAAAGTGAGTGGGCGCGTTGGTAAGATAAGCCGTCGTAGCATTTAATGCTGACATGGTAGCATTTAATGTTGACATGGCAAATTATGATTTTATTTCAAAATTCAAAATTCTTTTGTTAAAATATCTACAAAGTTGTTTTGGTTAAATAAAATATAATTTTTGTATTTCATTGGGATCATGAATCCCTTATAAATACCCTTATTTAGACTCTCTGGTATCTGAAGCTGGAGAGGTCGAGATTCCAGAACGAATGCAACTGGCATTCGCTTCAACTGATGCACCAATTGAAGGTGAGTCAGAAAGACAACTGGGCGGGCCTCAAAATAATGAGGGACCCTCCAGTTCGTCTAATGTTGTGGTTGAGGATAGAGCAACCATAACTGAAGCAACCCCAATAACCTCTATTCCTGGTGAAGATACTTCGGTATCTGATCCTCCAACAGATGCACCCATCCAGGAAACTGGGGAAGGTCATCTGGAGACTGACCCTTCTGGTCAGCCCTCAGTTACATTAATGGATCTGGACATGAATGTTAATGACGAGGAAATCCTTATAGAATCTTCGGATTCTGAAGGTACTGAAAACTTGGAGATTTTTGATGCTGCTGTACCAGATCAAACCCTTCATCTCCAGTCTCGCTTCCAGATGTATCAATTTCACTTTCACCATCCCAACAAAATGTGCCTACTGATATATTTCGAGAAATGCCACCCCCCCCGCCGCCGTTGTTCACACCTGAGCATTCTCAGCATGAACAACACATTGTTTTTCCAGTCCTTTCTTCTACCACCACTCCTATTATTTCTTCAACTACTGGTATGACAACTGGGGAGACTTCTCTAAGTTTGCCTCCTCCAGTTGCTCCAGTAGTAACTGCTGCTGGTCCAGTGACACCTTCTCCTCCGTCACTGGACAGTCAAGTTGTCTCTTTACAAGCCGATCTCCAAAACCTTCTTACCAGGGTGGAGGAGATTCAAAAGACACTTGACAAAAACACCAAGTCTTTCTCCAGATACAACAAGGATCACTTGACCAACATTAAAGTGGTTGATCTGGGGATTAACAAGTTTTCATCTAATGAAGACTTGGTGTTCAACAAGTTAAATGAGTTGGTCACTGGCTGCAACAATCTGGCTGGTACTTTGAAAGAAGCCTTTGACCTTACTCAGTCCAAGGTTACAACCTCAATCTCCAATCTGCTTGGCAACACTGTAAGAACATCTGAAGTAGATTTGAGGGAAATTGAGAGGCAGGTAAAGGAATTAGTTGAAAAACCTGGCCTAAATGTGACTGAACTTGGAGAGCAGTTGATGAATTCAGTTGGTCAGAAGATAGAGGATACGCTGGGTGCAAGAGAACAACAATTGATTGAAAGGGTGATGTCTGAGATCACCAAGCTGGCCACTCCTCAGGTTGATCTGGCCCCACTCACCAGTGAGATCAACCAGTTGAGAGGCAGCATTGAAAATTTGAACACCCAGGTATCCCTTCATGCTCAGTCTTTGGATAAACTGACAACTAAAGTGGAAAGTTTGAAGAAGAAGGATGAGGAAGTGAAGGAAAAGGTTGTTTCTGGTTTGGATGAAGACTCCAAGATCTTAAATGAATTAAAACTGGTCAAGAACAGGTTACTGCAAATGTTTTGACCCAGTCAAAGGAGACCAACCATTTGTGGAGGTCTTTCAGGATGATGTGTGGGATTTTCAAGGAGTGCAAGGACATGCAAACATGGCAGCCTCTTGACCGGTTGCCATCTCACCCTTCTGAATGGGAAGTTATTAGGGCAGGTCTAGATGCTGCAAAGGGGAAAGAAGTGCAGTCCTTCCACCAGTTGCACCTGGAAGAACTTCATCTGGAAGACAAGCTGGTATGGAAATGGTTGTAGCTGCCAGTACTGAAGCTGGTGAGCAAGTTGTTAGGGGGAATGTGTTGGATAAGGGAAAAGGTTTAGCTGTTGATGCATCTGCCCAGCCGGCCACTGATATTCCTATGTTAGAAACTGGCAATGCTGATGTACTTCCTCCAGTTTCTGATAGTGTAAGCAAACAACTGGCCAGACTTGGTAATCAAATTAAAGAAAGAAAGAAGATGAAACAAGCCAACCAAGTTGAAGCCAGAGCACATCTTGCACAGATCAAACTGCTTGATATGATGATGCCAATCTTTTGGGAATCACTAAGGAGGAGTATGCCAGAGTTAAGCATGATCCCAGGATAGTTGACCAGTTGAAAGAAATGCTTGATGTAGAACTGGACAGACACTATCCTGATGATGAAGCTGAATTCGATGCCAGAAGTTGAACATATCAGTGGAGAAGGCTAAGGAGAATAGGGCCAGTGGGATCT
>CM067173.1:124781815-124921413 GCA_034093135.1 Erigeron breviscapus
TGTGTTTAATGATTACGTTTGAACTTCAATGTGAAATCAAGTTATGGTTATTGTTATGTTTGTGTGTTATATAATTGTTTTGCAGGTACAAGAATGTAGAGCCAAGGTTTATAAGTGTCATAGAACACTTAAACGATGGCTGGACGTTATGTACAAGTTAAACAAAGGACCAAAGGGACGAACCTCATGCTGACGTCATCAGCATGCAGGATTGCCCTCGTGCTGACGTCAGCACGAGACCGGTTGGTTATTAATTAATTAGGCTTATGGGCTTCGATTAAGGCCTAAGCCCACACGAACTAAAACCCTACTAGTATAAATACATGCTAATTTACGCGATTAGCAACGAATTAAAAAACTTAGAAAGTCGAATTGTTGCTCATGTGACCTCCTACACGAACTAGCACTTCGTGTGTGACCTTAGGTTGATTAATTACTGATTAATTGACGAAAGGCAGTAGCAATCTAGTTATCTCAAGAGGATTTCGCACTCTTGACATAATGAATCACGTCTTATTTACGATCCATTCAACGGTAGGGACTCACATTTACATGTAATGTCTAGAACCTGCAAAACACAAATAATAAACACACATATAAACATAAATGGATCCCAATATGATCAACAATATATGCCAAGGTAATATTATTGACAAACGGTAATTACAAGATAAATTACAAGACTTGAATATATATAAATATATGTAACACATCTAGAATGCTTTTGTCACCGAGAAACATGCACCAACATTCTCCCCCTTGACACTAGCATCTAGATGTGACCTTCAAGTCTTCGTTTGTCATCCTAAGTGCTGGCCAAAAACCCATTCATCGGGAACTTCAGTCTAAGGTACTGGTACTGAAGTACTTGGTTCAACTGCTGTAGGAAGATCAACACTTTGACCTTCCTTTGCTGGAACCCCTATTTTTGCATTTGGTTCAACAGTTGGAGGAACCACATTTTGTTCTACACCAACTGGATCCCCTGCTTCTACATTTGGTTCAACAACTGGAGGAACCACATTTTGTTCAATTCCAGTTGGAACCCCTGCTTCTGCATTTGGATCAACAACTGGAGGAACCACATTTTGTTCACCTCCTGGAGCCCTTGCTCGTACCCGTCTAGGTATTTCATCAAAGAATCTTCGACTGTCAGCATGGAGATACTCAGCAAGACAGAACTTCGCCATCCTTTTATAGACACCCTTTATGCCTATAAGGAGTTGTGAGCTTCTTAGCTGATTCCTATGTAATCTCTTCAAGTCCTTTCTCGATAGATTAATAAGCTGAAGTGGATCGTAGACTCTAAGCAACTCTTTGTGCCCAGTTGCTCTTGTTGACATAACAACAGCGGCTGCACTAAAGTCATCTACTCTCCAATAATCCATGTCACTAAGCATGTTTTGCGCCCACTTCTTCAAAGGAAACCTACGAACATTTTTGATCTTGTTAATGAATCTAACAATAATCTCTTCACCATTTGGTCCTTTAGTGATACGCTTCTTTCTCGGAGTTGGTTTGAACTTGAACTTTCTCGGATCTGACTCTCCATTCTGCTTGAGATGATTGTCATTCTTGATCCAGCTCTCAAACAACTTCGCACGCTCATGATTACCAATAAGCCTAAGCCCTGCAAGACCATAGAAGTCTGCCTTTGGCATTGAATTAAAAGCTTCAAAGTTAGGTTCAAGGTACTGACATCCATCAAGTTTTTTCATCATATTCAGCCTCTTTTCCTCATCAAAAGTCCAGCTAAGGATGAGTTCTTTTAGACTTGATTCACGAGGATCTTTGACATATTTGAAATACCTATGAGGAAGAGAAACATCCAATTGGAAATATGGATGATTTGGATCTCCACGGTAGACATTTGGTATGACATGATAATACTCATCTTCATCATCGAAGTAAAAGCATCATTAATCTCTCTACCCTGTTCATCCGTGAGACTGCTAACTACAAGTTTAGCATCTCTTCCTGTATCCTTCTTATAGTAGACTGAGAAAGTCAAATCCTGAGCAGGAAGCTCATAAAAGGATTTGATCTTACGTTCCTTCTGACCTTCAAACTCAAAGAGATTCGGGTTTGTAGCAATTGCATCTTCAAATTCAAACCTATGCTCAGGTGATACCATCACTCCTTGCCAATCTGAGCGAGGTATCCATTCCCCCTCCTCTGAGCCTTCCGAATCATCTTCAGCCAAATCATCCAAGTCTTTGATAGCATCAATGGCAATGAGCTCCTCATCACTCTCGGATTCATAGGCATGAGTCTGGAAAGTATCTTCAACGATACGCTTCCCTTTGTCTTGAGCTGTGGGAGCCTGAGAGGTACCAGCAGCATCATGCTGGCTTTGCTCCCCCTGAGATGTAGCAATCGGAGTGCCAATCCGAATACCCCTTGATAATCTTGAGATCTCTTCTTCTTGTCTGCCCAGATCATCATTCCCATCCTCTCTCATTTGCTTCCTGAGAACACTATCTGTGTAGATAGGATCTATCTCCCCCTGAGATCCAAGGTTATCAAGTATCTCATTTAGCTCCTTGTAATCCACGTCAAAGCTTGCCAGACCCTCAGTTTGGCTCTCTATTGCCTCTTTGTGCTTATTCAGCTTCTTGACAACTCTTTTCAGATGCACCATTGTCTCAGACTGAATCTTCTGTAGAGCCTCATGTCTTGTCTGAAGTTGAATATTTTCTTTCTTCAACTCTTCAAGCATTTGACGGTGTGACTCTTCTTGGTTTGAAAATCTTTCCGTTAAGCTTACAATCAAGACTCTCATATCTTCTAATTCTTTCTCCAATCCAGACACAATGTCTTCATTGGATTTTGAGCTGCTTGGTTGAGAAGAGATCACAGATGGTTCACCTCCTTCAGCTACTTTCCTCCTCTTGAGCTGTTGAGACGAACTATCTTCATTATCTCTGGTAAGTCCTGACATTTTAAGCTCCTGAAACCCTGTAGTTCATGAAGTTTGAAAATGTTATAAACTTTGACCATCGATAAATAAGTTGAACAGTAAAATTCTTAACATTTTCCATGATATAGAAACCATTTGTTTCTTAATCAACCAAAATGTCACCAATTTCATCGAATCAACACGTCGAAATTAAAACTTTTGTGTTTTCCAAGGTCGCGAAACCATTTGTTTCATAACCTTCTAAAACATTTAGTTTTAATAAACGACACTTTGAACTTTACTAAATTTAACTAAAACCATTTGTTTTTCTTAAATTTTAAAGTTCAGTATTATAAGGCAATTTGTACTTTCTAATTTGACTCATTTGAAAATTTTCTCGTTTTGAAAATTTTTCGAAGTCCTAGAACAAACAAATTCCTTATACACACACATATGGTGACAATACACACATATGGTGTCAGGTTTGACTGGATAATACGTGTTTTGTTTCATTTTTTACTTATTTAAAAATTTTAAATTTAAAAATTTTACAAGTCATGAAACACGCATATGAAGTAACAACACGCAAATGGTGACTGAACACGCAAATGGTGTATTTTACTTAGAAACACGCATATTAGTCAAATGCGTGTTTGTTTTGATGACGTCATCACCATAACACGCAAATCCTGGAAATGTTTGAAGATGAACTGGGTTCATATGAACACGCATATGGTGAAGAACACGCATATGACTGTTCATCATTCAAAACTTAATCCAGTCATTTTGAACCCTAAAACTCTTAAATCTGGTACGAATAGCATCTTATAAGTCCGATTTATCAGTTTATTGGTTCTATTTCTTTATCCATTTCACTTATAATGTCCCTTTTAGTGATTTTATTATCGAAAAATAAAAACCCCAAATTTTGACAATAACCCATGAAAAATGGATTAAGAAACCTTGTTAATCATATACCTTTGTTCGATATGTGTTAATGTAAGTGTTTCTTGTGTCTAAAACACGTATGGATCAAGCTTTATGAATCGATAGATGAACAGTGCACGGATATAGGAACACGCAAATGTGGAGGGCTTTTGAAAGGAACACGCAAATGATTTTGAAAATGAAATTAAATGCGAGATGTCAGCCTTTTATATCCACACAAACACGCAAACCCTAATGTGTCACTAGAACACGCATATAAGCACCAATAAGTAAAACACGCAAATGCATGTTTACTTTGGGCAGAACACGCAAACTAGGCCCAAAGTGAAAACACGCATATACAAGCCCACTATGCTAAACACGCATATCACACTTAGCCTAGTTTTATCGATTCTTGTGAACCTTGACTTTCCATAAAGTCAGCTTTCACGAACTTGATTAACACTCTGAAAATTCACAAAGAATTTTCTCGAACTTGGTATGATTAACGAAAAGAATTCTTTAGAGAACACGATTAAGACAAATACAAACCCTATTTTGTATTATAATTAATCGTATTTTTCTCGATAAAAAAATTCTCGATAGATTTCACAACTTGAACAAAATTACAATGTACGATCATTAAATTAAGACCCGATTGTTTTGGTCAAAAATTTACCTAAGATAATCTAGGTTGAAGACCTACCTAGATTAATTATGTAACCAAACTTTCGTTCGTGAGGTTGTGTGCTTAAAGATCTTGAAGGGTCAGTATACTGAGATGTCAAAATAATTGCGAAAATGTAACCTATTTGCTAAATATTGAATAATCACGTAAAATAAAGCTAAAATGATTGTTTTTATCAAGATAAGACTGTAAAAGTAAAGATCTACTTATAAAACTTAACAAATGAACAAATAGAGTGTCAAGATCTTGAATAAATAACGTTAAAACGTGATAATACTTAAGAATTCGTTAAGAAACAATATAAAAGCATAAAATATGATTAACTAAAGTACTTGAACGTGAATAAAAAGATTACTTTGTAAAAGTTGATCAAAAGTAAGCAAAATGTAAAGATATTAGTGATAATCGTAAGAAAAACGTTATATAAAATATAATTAAAGTAAAATGCATAAAAGGAGTAAGAACACCGTGATTTGTTGACGAGGAAAAGCCCTTAATCCTTCTGGATTGCCGGCATAAAAACCCCGGGAGGAAGCAATCGTCCCTCCGTGCTACTTTTATTATTATAAATCGAAGTTAATTACAATTCGAGAGCCCAAGTGATTGATCTAAGTGTTACAATGATGAAAAGTGATAAGTGTAGTGTGTTTACAGAAGAAATTAGAGAGAAATAAGTGTGTTTTCAGAGGAAAAACGGAGTGAATCAACCTAGCAATCACTTGCCCCTTTTATAGAGAAAATAACCAACTAACTATCCTAAAAATCTGGGATCTTGAGCTGGAAATCAGGGATCTTGAGCAGATTCTTCTCTTTGACTTGATGGCTTGGTAAATGGACGTTGTGAAGCCATTTCCACACGTTTTCAACCATAAATTCCGACTTTGGGGGCAAGTCTTCCGTTTTACCTGTTCCTGTACTACTAAGTCAAAGTAATAACGGTCAGATATCTTAGAGCCCCAAGATCTTGGACCACGAAGATCTTGGACCACGAAGATCTTGGACTACAAAGATCTTGGAGGTGAAAATTTCAGGCATAACAATTGTCCCCAAAATTCTGACTCGCGTTTAGCTCCTTAAACGGAGTTAGAATTTTCCAGAAAACATCTTTAACGATGTCAAAATCAAAGTTCAAAATGATAATCAAAAGTATAAGGGATAGAAGTGACCGTGCATGGGAGATTGTTTCCCAATTCGCTTTGGTGTTCCCTGTCTGTCTTGACGATCGTTTAGGAGGTCATAATTGGCTAGAACTTTTTCTTTTGTTGTCCCCTGTGAATCCTTAGGGACAAGACAATAGTAAGATTTCCACTTGGAGGTCATGATCTCTAGTTCCAACGTCTTGATAGTGACTAAACTTCAACAACTTTCATCGACGATCTGCATTAAAATAGTATATATGTATATAGATAGATAGATAAATCCTGCGTCCAGGATTACAACGAGTGAGCCAAAATTAAGAGGGGAGACCCTTAATTTCAACGGATCATTGCATTTGGGATGTTGGTATCCAAGATCTGGAGGGTGTCCCCAGTCCTTGAATATTGATGGGTGGCGGTTAGCCAATTCGTGTGAATGAGTATTGGGTGGCGTGGTTAGTCAATTCGGGAGATCGATGGTAACATCGAGAATCGGTAGAATTAATTTCGCAACCTTGGAATTTAACCCTTCAGCCATGAAATTAACAACGTCCGACTAGGGGTAAATAGAAATCGATGGTCACATCGACAACCAATAGATTAATTTCTAACACCTTGGAATTTAACCCTTCAGCCAGAAACTAATATCGTGCGACCAGGGCGATAAGGTGAAAACCTTAGACAAAAGTTGGCGTGAAAGCCAAAAGGTGAAGACCTTGTTCCACATTGCTATAATCTCTTTGTTGGTAGTGATCACTCTTCAAGCTTAACCTGCAAAACTGGACTTCGATAAAGAGAAACTGACGTTAGCCTATTGGCTAACGCCACTCCGACGCTCAAGTCAGTATTGTGATAGAAACAATGAAATTCTATAAAATTGAAATAGATTAAATTGATAGGCATACTATCCTTAATTGAATATAAGATGCTCAATATGATACACCTTGTCAAGATGAAGATTAGTGCCGCTCACTTTACCATGACCAGTTGCGATCCCCTGAGCAGGTCCGGCAAAGTTCACCTTAACATCAGAAATCTTAACAAAGTCTGACAGAACACTACTATCTCCAGTGGCATGAATAGAACATCCAGTATCGATATTCCACATGTTGTCAGTCCTTTCTACTGAAACTGGACACTTTGTGATAGTCAAGTTTGTCATGAAGTTCACCAGACCCGATATTGTCTTTTGATCTTCGACTTTGTTTGAACTGCTCACAACTACTGATTTTTCAGGGTTTTTGAATGATCTAGTGTCATCACCTTCTGGAATCTCTGATTCTGAATCTGATGACACAATTGAACTGATCTCAGCCAGGTAGGCATTGTTTGTTTCTTCAACAATTGTGCCCCAGTCATATGAACCTTCCTGTTGTTGAACCACCAAAGCTCTTGACCCATTTTGGTCATTAGAGTTTGGACTTTCAACCTTGGAACCTTGATAACTGTTTCGTTGAGAAGAGTTACTAACATTCAAACTTAACCCTTGAAAATATCCTCGTTGTGAAGCACCTGAAGGAGTTGCTGATCCACCTTGGTTAAACTTTTGACGAGTCACAATAGACCTATCATCCTTCTTAGGTCTCTGCATTCCCTAGCAAAGTGTCCAAAGCCCTCGCAATTGTAATACTTTATCTTTGACTTATCAAAGCCAAGCTTGGAACCCACGACCTTTCGCCCTATTCTTGATAGGAACCGTTTAGCCCGTAGAGTTAGCATAGCCATTTGCCATTGCAGATCCATCTCTTCTAAGTCCAAATGATCAATCTGCTCATAGTATTCCTCTATAAGACTCGGATCTTGAACCTTTCCTTGGATAAACTGTTCATATGATGTCACAAATGACGCAAGAACGGATAAGTGACATTCCGCACATTTGACACTTATAGGCACGGTGGAACTAGCACTGGAGGTAGGATATCCACGGTTGCCTAGATTGTCGCTGTGACTTGAAACAAGACATATGTTCCCCTCAGAGTCAAACGAGATCTTTTGTAAGTCAACATCTTCACTCAGGAATGCCCTTGTGCTTCCTTCAGGGGAACCTGGACTTACATTGATCGTAGGCCTACCGTAATAAAGCTCGGGAATCTGAGCATTATTATATCCTACTTCCCTCCTTTTTAGTTTCATTTCTTGTCCCCTAAACTTAGCAACTATCTTAGTCAAAGACATATCAGAGAAATCTGCTTTTTCCTGCAAAGTAGTAATATAATTACTCCACTTTTCCGGCAAGGAACTCAAAAATTTCTCGACTTTTTCTTCCTCAGAATAGGTAACTTCAAATGCTTGCAACTCTGCTAGCAAATGATAATACCTTGTAATTAGTTGATCTAAGTTTTCACTTCTTAACCCATTAAATACATTATACTGATGCTTTAGAAGGTCTCTACGATTCTTTTTAAGTGTTTCATCCCCTTCACAATGATTTTTTAATGCTAACCAAAGTTCTTTTGATGTATTGAATCCATTAAATAAATGAACTGATCTCAGCCAGGTAGGCATTGTTTGTTTCTTCAACAATTGTGCCCCAGTCATATGAACCTTCCTGTTGTTGAACCACCAAAGCTCTTGACCCATTTTGGTCATTAGAGTTTGGACTTTCAACCTTGGAACCTTGATAACTGTTTCGTTGAGAAGAGTTACTAACATTCAAACTTAACCCTTGAAAATATCCTCGTTGTGAAGCACCTGAAGGAGTTGCTGATCCACCTTGGTTAAACTTTTGACGAGTCACAATAGACCTATCATCCTTCTTAGGTCTCTGCATTCCCTAGCAAAGTGTCCAAAGCCCTCGCAATTGTAATACTTTATCTTTGACTTATCAAAGCCAAGCTTGGAACCCACGACCTTTCGCCCTATTCTTGATAGGAACCGTTTAGCCCGTAGAGTTAGCATAGCCATTTGCCATTGCAGATCCATCTCTTCTAAGTCCAAATGATCAATCTGCTCATAGTATTCCTCTATAAGACTCGGATCTTGAACCTTTCCTTGGATAAACTGTTCATATGATGTCACAAATGACGCAAGAACGGATAAGTGACATTCCGCACATTTGACACTTATAGGCACGGTGGAACTAGCACTGGAGGTAGGATATCCACGGTTGCCTAGATTGTCGCTGTGACTTGAAACAAGACATATGTTCCCCTCAGAGTCAAACGAGATCTTTTGTAAGTCAACATCTTCACTCAGGAATGCCCTTGTGCTTCCTTCAGGGGAACCTGGACTTACATTGATCGTAGGCCTACCGTAATAAAGCTCGGGAATCTGAGCATTATTATATCCTACTTCCCTCCTTTTTAGTTTCATTTCTTGTCCCCTAAACTTAGCAACTATCTTAGTCAAAGACATATCAGAGAAATCTGCTTTTTCCTGCAAAGTAGTAATATAATTACTCCACTTTTCCGGCAAGGAACTCAAAAATTTCTCGACTTTTTCTTCCTCAGAATAGGTAACTTCAAATGCTTGCAACTCTGCTAGCAAATGATAATACCTTGTAATTAGTTGATCTAAGTTTTCACTTCTTAACCCATTAAATACATTATACTGATGCTTTAGAAGGTCTCTACGATTCTTTTTAAGTGTTTCATCCCCTTCACAATGATTTTTTAATGCTAACCAAAGTTCTTTTGATGTATTGAATCCATTAAACAAATGTAATATTTCTTGTGGCAATGACATTTTTAAACATGATAGTGCCTTTTTCTCTGCCTCATACAATTTTTATTAGATTCAGTCATATCTTGGTAAGCATAAACTTTGTTAACACCACTGTCCTCATATGTTGGGGCACTATATCCTTTAGTCATACAAGTCCACATTCTAATATCCGTGAATTGCATAAAGGATTCGAATCGACCTTTCCAAGAAAAGTATTGGTCAATGATCATCAGTTTAGGTGGTGAATTACCCTTACCGGTCTCATGGTCCATTAGTATTAATTGGTTAAGATAGTTTGTTGCCATTGTGTATGAAGTTTAACTTATAAACACTCAAGTACACAAGAACACGCAAAGACAGGAACACTCAAATGAAACGAGCAAAAGTGTACTAAACAAGCAAACCACAAGAACTCTCAAAATTTAAGAACTCTCAAATCCTCAAGAACTCTCAAATCCTCAAGAACTCTCAAATCCTCAAGAACTCTCAAAACCTCAAGAACACTCAAACAGAATGCGCAAATGAAACACGCAAACTGCCTAGGAAGTATCGAAACATGCAAAAGGTACTGTACCTTACAAACACGCAAAGTACACACCTAAGAACACGCAAACACCAATTTCTCACAATTTCTTGGATCCCGAACCCGATATTGTTCCTTGATCAATGAAACCTTGAGAAAATGATTTTAGGAATGAGATATTTCTTATTTTGGTGTCAAGTTTGAACCTTTATTTCAAACGAACCCGAAAACACTTCTCCACCTAAAAACACGCAAAAACGGGATATCCAAACCGTGATCAATCTCGAACCAAGGTTGTTAATAACCTATGGCTCTGATACCAGTTGTAAGTCCCCCGGGTCTTACCAAACCGAGATTGACTTAAGGATATGTCGAGGTGCGGAATTCCTCGAGATAACCCACGGTTTTTATATCTACCTTTTATGATATATATATATATATATATCATATATATATCTTTTGCGTGAATATAAACACACGGTTTTTATATCATACCTTTTATGATATATATATATATATCATATATATATCTTTTGCGTGAATATAAACACTCGTATTTGGTTACTATAATGAAACGGCTCTCCGGACAAACCTTACCAACCAACGTGGTAATCTAAGTCTACGAGCCGTCCAAACCGGGTGTGTGTTTGCGGTTCGTGCGTGAGTCGAGTACCACCCACAAGATCAACCGTGCGTGTTCTTGGTTTTCTCTCTCTAGGTTTTGCTCGTTTCTCTCTCTACACTCTTGTTTAAAACACGCATGACACACACCTCTATTTATAGGCAAGTGACAAGAACTCTCAAATCCAATGGATTTGAGTGTTCTCATGTCAAGCCCATTAGGGTTTTGGCCTGTTTGTGTGTTTCCCAGAATACACAAACTGTTTGAGAGTTCTTATGGACAAGCATGCTTTTGTTTGTTTCCACAGAAACTCTCAAACCATTTGAGAGTTCTTATGAACAAGCAAACTTTTGCTTGTTCCTCAGAAACTCTCAAATGACCATTTGAGTGTTCTTTCCACAAGCAACTATTTTGCTCGTTCCCAAGAACCCTCAAATAACACTTAGGAATATTTGAGTTAATGTTTCAACTGCTGTCAAGACGCAGAACCAACATTAACTCAGCCAATGTTTATACTGCTGTAAATACACGCAGAGCCAACATTAGCTACGACAATGTTTCTACTGCTGTAAATACGCAGAAACAACATTGTCTATATTACCTATTGGAAGTATTGATTAAGTTAATGTTTCTCCTGCTGTTAATACGCAGAAACAACATTGTCTATATTACCTATTGGAAGTATTGATTAAGTTAATGTTTCTCCTGCTGTTAATACGCAGAAACACAATTAACTAAACTTCCATCTGGAAGTACATTAAGTTAATATTTCAACTGCTATTAATACGCAGAAACAACATTGTCTATATTACCTATTGGAAGTATTGATTAAGTTAATGTTTCTCCTGCTGTTAATACGCAGAAACAACATTGTCTATATTACCTATTGGAAGTATTGATTAAGTTAATGTTTCTCCTGCTGTTAATACGCAGAAACAACATTGTCTATATTACCTATTGGAAGTATTGATTAAGTTAATGTTTCTACTGCTGTTAATACGCAGAAACAACATTGTCTATATTACCTATTGGAAGTATTGATTAAGTTAATGTTTCTCCTGCTGTTAATACGCAGAAACAACATTGTCTATATTACCTATTGGAAGTATTGATTAAGTTAATGTTTCTCCTGCTGTTAATACGCAGAAACAAAATTGTATATATTACCTATTGGATGTATTGATTAAGTTAATGTTTCTCATTGAGTTAAGGATAGCTAGTCTCCCCTTCCCCTTTGTTCATGTGAAAAACTTGCATGATTGGAATATGTTTCTTGTGTATAAGGATATGAATAGTGAAGTATATATAATGTTTAAGTTGATGAATTGTTCATGTTTGAATAATGGGTATATATAGAATAGTTGGGTAATTGAGAACATGTGGTGTTTTTGATCTCTTAATTAGAAATGTGTCTTATTTGCTGCCTGATTTGGGTCGGTTTATAATGAAAATCCGTGTTAAAAAAAAAGAAATATGTCTCACTTTTCACATTTTTACTGTACACTTAGTCGATCGAGGCAAAGTCGGTGCCATATGCCCATATCTATACTCGTGTACGATGTATCACACATCTAAAATGCGAATCTACCTAAGTCCATTGGGACACTCCGGATTAGTAATCAGAGAACTCTCAATGGTGACGTATGTCAATGCTCGTCATTTTTGTCACAACAGTGCCATCTCATCACTTTTAAAACTAATTTCAAACTGACATATTACTACCAACGATAACCAATCAAAAAAGTACAAAGTGAGGAGAGTGTGACATGCTCCATTAGGAGCCCTCTTACGTAAATAATTACGTACGACCTGTTAGATGGAGAATAATATGGACCACTTGTACGTCAATTTTAAGTGATTAAGAATGATTTGAATTATTGGTAATTTAGCTCTAATTAGTCTGGAAAAAACGATCCAAATTTAATACAGAAATTTTCGTTCTACTACCCTATGAATCACATTTAAAATTAACATGTTTTATATGTGTGAATGCAGTGTGGTCCATATTTTTTACATGTATAAACAATTGTTTTCATGTTCGCGGCCCACTACTCGTGCACCTTTCTAAACCTTTCTCTAACACCTCCAATATTTTATCTAACGAGATTTGAACAACGATAAACATTAGACCATCTTGGAAATGATTATAATCGATAAGATATACCCCATAAGATAAACATTAGACCATCTTTAGATAAAATGTCATTTCAGTTATATTATGAAGGTATTGACATTCTTAGTATTTTTGTCCCACTATGTGAAGATGAATTTGAGTCTAGCAACCATATTATGGCAGAGTGTATTATCGCGCGCAAAGAAAGTGTGAATCTTGACGACTAATAATTAAATGGCTGGGTATGCAATTACCATTGGGTATGGCTCCTATAGTTGATGAAGCACGTGGATTCCATGAATCAATCTAAAGTTGCTAGAAGGTTGATTGAGACCATTATTAACACGGCTTGGTGGATGATCTGCCGTAAGCCGTAACGATGTGATTTCTGCACTAACAAAGAAGAGAGATACCCTTCTTTTTTATTCGATTATTACGTACTCTTATGGTATTGCAACTGTAATATGAAATCGTATATTGAATGGGATGAGTGGCTACACAATCTCTATGCAACGTTTTAATTAATGATTTAAACCTCTTCAACTGATTATTAATAATAAAATATAGAATTTCTATTTAAAAAACGATAAATGCCAAAAAGTAACAACATATTTTCAATTTTTGTGTTAAGATAAATAATGTATTATGTGAAATAAATGGATTATATATATAGGGGTTGAGTATTGTAAAACAAGTATTAAAGTATAACAAATAGACAAGATCTTGATTATAGATCATTCCATTATATATATATATATATATATATATATATATATATATATATATATATATATATATATATATATATATATATATATATATATATATATATATATATATATATATATATATATATATATATATATATATATATATATATATATATATATATCTATATTACCTATATTCATATTTATGTAAATAATTCTCACATGAATTATATATATATATATAATATATATATATATATATAGAGGAATGAGAATATGTGGTTGTTAGATACCTAAGCTTTGGGTATAGAATCCCTCACATCTTAATATTTTAATCCATAAAAAACATGGCCCAATCATTTATTCATTATACAATATATATCAAAATATTTATATGTGAATGATTCTATACCTAAGCTAAGGTATCTAATAGTCACATATCCACATTTCTATTATATATACATAGAGAGAGAGAGAGAGAAAGAGAGAGAATAAGAGAAGAGAAAGAAGATTGTTTTTAATTTTGTTTACCTTGTTTTCGTACGACCAAAGAGATGGTTGTTTATGGTGTTTCAATTACCTTCCAAATTATTCATCAGAATATAATATTTCTTTAGTTTGGATTGTTGGATACCTAAAAGTTTTTTTTTTTTTCCGCTTCTCTTACTCAAATCTTTGGATCCGTCGTTGATAGGTGGTTAAACTTCTTAGATGTAACTTTGTAAGTAATAAAATTTTCAAAAGATTTATCATTATATATATGTCGTAAAGTACCCCACCATTCACGCGACATAGGAAGAAAGTGAAACCATCATGGAGACTAACATATTTCCATCAATCCCAAACTTGTCTTTACTATGGGACACAAATAGAAGGTGTCATCGGTTGCTAAATTGGAGTTCGTGGGTTGCGGACCATATGGAGACTCAATAACTTGAATACATTGAATTGGTAAATTAGCTTAGATGAGATATGACATTTGTGCTACATTAGCATAGTTTGGGTGTATTCCATGTATTATATTGTAGTCCTTTATATATCCATAAAAGATTACCAAATGAAAAGAAAAAAAGAAAAAAAAAATCGTTAGATCTCTTATCTCTATAATTGTTAAGTTTTTATTTCCATATTATCACTTAGTTTTGTTACTTTTAAGTTTTACTATTTTTCCTACTGCTTTTTCCTTGGATGTCAGCCAGCAATTTATATTTTTTTTAACAGCAACAGTTGTATTACAATCTTCAAGTCACCTAAAAAAATTACTACTAGTACATTAATACATTATATAAGTACTAGCTAGAATGCCATGTCAAGAAAAGCTAACTTCCTAGTATCAGTAGATATTAACTTATTAAGTGATAATACATTGAAATGATTGAGGATAATACACTATCGCTACTATGTTAGGATTCTCTAATGTCACCTCATTACGATGTTTCTAGCAATAATCATATGTTAAATTGTTTGAGCAAAGATTGATTTTTCGGTTTTTCATGCTTTGTACAACTCGATTCTAAATTTTTCTTTTCACTAGTATCTTATTTTTTCTTCCCAATTCTTAGAAAAGACTTATAGTATTGTTCTACTCAACTGTTAATAATGTTGTTAGGGGTGTTTAATTGGTCAGGTTTTGGCTAAACGGGGTTAATTAGTTTTAACTTTTAACTTTTAAGAACTTCCTTTAACAAGCCAATACCAGCCCAATACAAAGATGTAGACAACAAATCCAAAATATCTAAATATAAGTCAGTTTAATTGGATCAGAGCCCATAATACTGACACTGTTAAATAGAAGGTATAAAAAGCCCATATGAGAGCACAAAACGTTAGTTTATTCAGAGTATTTATCAGTACGATCAAATCTTCAAATGAACTACTCCCTCCGTCCCATTTTAAGTGTCCTAGTTTGACTTTTCAAGTCTTTCTCATTCAACGTTGACCGTAAATATCTTTTTTTGTGTTTTATGATAGTTGATGAAAGTTATATCAATGAAAACTACGTTTAAAACTCAATATATTCATATATTTTATATCAAGTATTATATATCACAAGCGAAAATATTTACGGTCAAAGTTGAAAGAAAAAGACTTTAAAGGTCAAACTAGGACACTTAAAATGGGACGGAGGGAGTACTTACTATCATTTTAATATGTTGTCTTTTAAAAGTTGTTAACTTTGATCAGTTGATTATTTTTATTTTTTTGTAAAGTTAATTTCGATTCAGACGTATTAGAGACAATTTTAACCAACGATTTGTTGGACCTCCAACCCCCTCCTCATGAAAAATACCTTGAGATGAGAAACCCAAGATTCGAACCCGAGACCTTGGGAAAAACTCACCTCCGGATCCCACATAATGGATTTATAAGATACTCCTGGCCAACCCACCTAAGTGGAGTTGGTTTGATCAGTTGATGTATTTTTTTAATTGTATCTATACGTATTTTTATTTTTATTTACTTTTCATTTTCGTTAATTTGAAATGTATTAGTTGCTAAGGTTCTTAAATTTTTAAAAACTGGTATACATGTTAATTGACATGGCATATGATGCTTTTAGTATAAAAAAATGTATGACACCTTTATAAAAACTAAAACAATTCGAAAACAATTTAAATTTGTAAACAAAAGTATCGTATTCTTTGTTAATATACCTTTAAGTAACTAACATATAAATCAAAATATCTGTTGTAGTGTTGGTCCGTCAAAACAACGATCGATTTATTCTAGTCTATCTTGCTGCAAAATTATAAACTACGGCTGTGTAATTTTTGGTAATACAATACCAGAATCATTGTTGAATGAGAAGTGATAAGTTTATCATTAAATCGATACATATATGACATGCAAGTTTTAAATAACATACAATATCAATATGTAATGTAAAACAGTGATAAATTATTTGTCTTTGGAGACAGAAGTCAAGGATTCGATCCTCATGCCCAGCAAGGCTAGAGGTCCTTTTCTACATTTGGTTGAACATGGAAGCAACCTCTCTACCTTTGGTCGGGTAAGGCTGTCTACATCTCAACCTCCCTCATACACCGTTGAAGACGATATTTGGGACCCAAAACCCGTAAAAGTCGGCATTGGGAGTTAATTTTTACTTTCACCGACGGGTGCTAATTGATTGTAGGTTGAATTAAAGTTCATTGGGGTACTATATTCTGAAGCCATAGCAAGTTTGGTACATCTTTGGATGTCGAACATACATGATACATATAATAAAAGCTGGCATCTTGCCTGCTAGAAAGTGTACACCAATTTAAATACTTTAAATCCTAATTAGACCCAGGCGGATTTAATCAACTTTCTGGTAATCAAAAGATGGGTTTAGAACAGGGGGTATCTGCTGAGGAAATTAAAAGTGCGGTTTGGCAATGTGGGGGTGACAAATCCCCGGGTCCAGACGGCTTTTCGTTTGGTTTCATCAGGCAGTATTGGGACCTTATTAAAGATGAACTTGTGGCATCTACGATGGCTTTCTTTAACAGTTCCAGAATTCCTACAGGATGTAACTCTTCTTTCATTACTTTGATCCCTAAAGGTGATAATCTCATTCTTATTTCAGAATACCGCCCTATTACTCTAATCGGTTTCCAATATAAAATCATCACTAAGATACTGGCAGCTCGGCTCTCTGTAGTAATTGACTCGCTGGTAAGTAATGTTCAATCGGCATTCATTAAAAATAGACAAATATTGGATGGGCCTCTGATCGTGAACGAAATCATTGATTGGTTCAAGAAGAAGAAAAGGAAACTTATGTTATTCAAGGTGGATTTTGCAAAGGCATATGACTCATTATCATGGGAATACCTTAATAAGATCATGCGTGTGATGGGGTTTGGAGAAAAATGGATCGGATGGATTAATGCTTGTCTTAACTCGGCAAAGTCATCTATTCTGGTCAATGGAAGCCCGACCGGGGAATTTAATATTCGACGTGGATTGCGCCAAGGTGATCCCATGGCACCATTTCTTTTCATCATTGCGATGGAAGGCCTCCATGTTTCCATTAGCAAACTGGTTAGCTCTGGTAAGTTCAGAGGTGTTTCTTTCCCAAATGTCCAGATTTCTCATTTGTTTTTCGCTGATGATGTGATGTTACTTGGAGAGTGTTCCGCGAATAACATGAAGGTCGTTAGAAAAGTTTTTGAGGTGTTTCATCTAGTATCAGGACTCAAAATAAATTATCAGAAATCATTTCTATATGGAGTCGGCACCTCAACAAATGAGCTAAGCACATTGGCGGCAACAGTGGGATGTAAAACAGGTTCTTTTCCATTCACTTACCTGGGGATTCCAATTGGGGCGAGAATGACAAGATCAAAAGATTGGCACCCGATTATTGCCAAGTTTGAAAAACGCTTATCTGGCTGGAATGCGAAATTGTTGTCTATTGGTGGAAGAGCAACCCTAATCTCATCAGTGCTTGGAGCTCTGGGCAATTATTATCTCTCGCTATTCGTATGCCCAAGGTTGTGATGTCTAAACTAGAATCTATCAGATCTCGTTTTTTTTGGGGAGGAGCTTGTCAAGAAAGAAAGATGGCTTGGGTTTCTTGGAACACTGTACTACAGTCAAAAGTTAAGGGGGGCTTAGGCATTGGTAGTTTAAACGCGTTAAATCTTGCGTTACTGTACAAGTGGAAATGGAGAGCGCTTACACAACCTTCATCGCTTTGGGCGAAGGTCATCTCGGATGCTCAGGGGTTAGAAAAGCTAGTTAACATTCCAGTTAAGGGATCAAGTGTTTGGTCACGTATATGTGACGCTATCTCTTCTATGCATGATCAAACAAATATTCCCAAAAACATTATGAAGAAATCGGTTGGCAATGGAATGTCTACTAAATTCTGGACAGAAGATTGGCTCCCAAGAGGGGCTTTAAAAGATCGTTATGGCAGGCTGTATGCACTGGAAAATGAAAAAAATTGTCTTGTAGGAGAAAGATGGAACGGATGTCAGTGGTGTTGGTCATGGCGCAGAAACATAAGAGGTGGTGCTGAAGAAAGTCAACTCAAAAGTTTATGTCAAGAAATAGCCCAAATTAAGTTAGGGGACAAACATGACACATGGGATTGGAATTACCTTGGCAAAAAATCTTTTATTGTGAAGAATTTAAGAAAGGCTATAGATGATATTCTACTCCCGAATTCTAATCCTACTAAATGGAATAATTGGATCCCGAAGAAAGTCAATATATTCGTTTGGCGGCTCCTTAAAAACAAAATTCCGACGCGGGTAAATCTTTCCATTCGTGGTATCCAGATTCATGCATTAGAATATAGTATATGCACGGTTGGGTAGAAGATGTGTTACATTTATTCGGGGAGTGCGAGTTTTACGTGGAGCTTAAAAATCTAATGTCGTCATGGTGCCAACATCAATTTCCTAATGGTTCACCACTCGATATATTAACGTGGCTTTACTCGCTGGATCTACCTGTTGATGAAAAGCGCATACTAGAAGCGGTTTGTTTCGTATGGTGGTGGGCTCTTTGGAAACATAGAAATGACGTCTTATTCTCGTCTACTAGTAAAAGTAGTAGAGTCGTATTTGATTTAATTGTTTCAACTTCCTTTCATTGGTTATCTAGTCGTTATAGAAAGAGACATGTCTCTTGGCCATTATGGCAAACTAGTCCTATTTGTATAATGTAGTTCTAACTTCGGTATCTTACCGAAGCCTTTCTAATAAATATATATATATTTGCAGTTCAAAAAAAAATATCAATACAAAATCAAACGAATGGAAAAAATGAAGAAAAGAAAAGGAAAAGATACATATGCATAACTATTTTTTGTTAATAATTATTAGGTGGTGATATGTTGGAGAGAAAGAATCGGTGTAAGAAAAAAAGGTATTGATTTAATCAATATTAATAGATTAATTTAATAATTTGGTTGAATGAGAATTTTGTTTTTCTTTTCTTTAACTACAAATGGATCGATAAGGATAACAAATGCCATTTTATCATAGACTTCTTAAACTTTAATGTCAATTTTGCAAATGTCTGCTAAGCTATTTGAAATATTAAGTAAAGTTAGTGTTGGATATTTTAGTGTAATTGGGTTAATTGGTAATTTAATCATAATAATACATCATATAAGTTTGGTGGTGCGGAGTGCACGCTTATATGAATTTATTATGATCTTAGGGGCGAAGCCCCTAAGGGACGGGGGTCCGGGGGCAGCGCCCCCGGGAGCGGGGTCCAAGGGGCGGCATCCCCTGGCGGGGTCCAAGGGGCAGAAATTTTTTATTTCCGTTAAAGTTGCTATGGCAAAAACATCTCAAAAAATTAATTTTCGGAATTTGAGGGACTAATTTTGCCAATCCTGCAAACTTAGATTTTAACTGCTTAAAAGGCAATTATGGGCCTGTAATTGATTATTCTGGAAAACACGAATTCTTTAGAATTCTCTCCCGTTTTTTCACACACAAAGTCAAACACAAATCATACAGAAAATTCTTAATCACTGATTGTATCCGGTTGAATAATTTGGGGTGAACCACCGAATTGATTCAATCTGAAAGCGTATCGCGCCTTCAGTGATTGTTTAATATCCGGTTTTGTTCGTTATTGATTGCGCATCCCCAACAAAGATTGAATCAAATTTCGAAGATGACGAACAACGATGCTGGGAAGGATATGATGAAACCCTTTGAGAAATTGGACAAGTGTACTGGGCAGGAGTTTCGTCGTTGGCAGAAAAAGATGCACTTCTACTTGACGAATTTGAAAGTGGTATATGTTCTGAGTACCCCATGCCCTGAGGCTGTTGAGAATGAAACCCTGGAACAAACACGTGCTCGTTCAAAGTGGGAAAACTCTGACTACATATGTCGTGGTTATATTCTTAACGGTATGTCTGATTCCTTGTTTGATGTTTATCAAAACGTAGAGTCTGCAAAAGAATTATGGGATTCCCTTGAAGCCAAATACATGGCAGAAGATGTGTCTAGTAAGAAATTCATTGTTAGTAATTTCATTAACTATAAGATGGTAGATACTAGGCCTGTCATGGAACAATATCATGAATTGCAAAGGATGCTAGGACAGTTGGCACAATACGATATGAAAATGGATGAATCTATTTCTGTTTGTAGTGCGATTGACAAACTGCCCCCCTCTTGGAAAGATTTTAAGAATAATCTGAAACATAAGAAAGAGGATTTGAATATGGTTCAACTTGGAAGTTGCTTCCAAATTGAACAATCCATACGTGATATGGAAAAGGCATCTATTGGTGGTACTAAAACCATGGCTGGTTCTTCTGTGAACATGATGGAGAAGGGTGACTCCTCCAAGGCTGGTAAAGGGAAACGAAAATCTCAAGGCAATAACAATAAAGGGTCTGATAAGAAACCAAAATTGGCCTGTTGGAAGTGTGGGAAACCTGGACACTTAAAGCGTGAATGCAGGTCTGGTAAGGGTAAAGGAAAAGGGAAAAACGATGCTGGTACAAGTGGATCCAAGGATCCAGAAAACCAAGCAGGTTCGTTTTTGGTACCATGTGATCATTCTGTTGAGACTTATTATGTATCAATAATCTCTGAAGCATTTTATGTGCAGAATGATGATACTTTGTAGTGTACAGATTCAGGAGCAACATGTCATGTTTGCAAGGATCTTCGATGGTTCAAGGACTTTAAACCAATTGAAGATGGATCTTTATTGAAGATGGGCAATGTTGCTACTGAACCTATTAAAGGAATAGGATCTGTTCGTTTAATATTTACTTCTGGAAACTCCTTACTGTTAAATAATGTCTTGTATGTACCTGGAATTCGTAAGAACTTAGTGTCTGGTATTGTATTAAATAATTGTGGATACAAGCAGGTCATTGAAAGTGACAAGTATATCTTGTCAAGACATGGAACCTTTATTGAATTTGGATATTTGAATGGCATGTTTAAGTTGAATTTGGATGTTTCATTTGTTAATAATTCTGTTTGCATGGCTTCTACTAGTTCTAGCAATAATTTTAGCAAATCAGAATTATGGCATGCTAGACTAGGACATGTACATTATAAGAGATTAATTGACATGTCAAAAATGAGTCTAATACCTTCTTTTGATGTTGGTAATGAAAAGTGTAAAACTTGCATGTTGACTAAGATCACTAGACAACCTTTCACTAAAAACGTCAATAGAGATACAAAGGTATTAGAACTTGTGCACAGTGACTTGTGTGATTTTCATTCTACTCCATCACTTGGCAATAAAAAGTATGTGGTTACTTTTATTGATGATGCTACTAGATATTGCTATGTTTACTTGTGTCATACAAAAGATGAAGCTCTTGATAAATTTAAGATTTATAAGGAAGAGGTAGAGCTTTATCATGGTGTGAAGATTAAAACTCTTCGCACTGATAGGGGAGGTGAGTATTATGATCCAGTGTACTTTCAATCCACTGGAATAGTACATCAGACCACTGCTCCATATACACCACAGCAAAATGGTGTATCTGAGAGAAAGAATAGGACACTAAAAGAAATGGTGAATTCCATGTTGTGCTATTCTGGCCTAAGCAAAGAATTTTGGGGCGAGGCTATGTTGACAGCCTGTTATCTTTTGAATAGAGTTCCTAATAAAAAGAATAAGATGACCCCTTATGAGCTTTGGCATAAAAAGATTCCAAAACTGAGTTATCTCAGAGTTTGGGGTTGTAGGGCTGTGGTGAGACTGACTGACCCTAAGATCAATAATATTGGTCAAAGAGGTATAGACTGTGTTTTCATTGGCTATCCTGATAATTCTGTCTGCTATAGGTTCTATGTCATAGAACCTAATGACTATGTATCTGTGCACTCTATTGTAGAGTCAAGGGATGTTGATTTTGGCAATGAAGATAGGTTCACATCTTTGCCAAAACCCGCAAACATGATTACAAGTTCTAGTAACTCTGGTACATCTGACCAAGTGACTGAGACACCTCCTGAGCCTAGGAGGAGTGAAAGGGCAAGAAAACCCAAGTCTTATGGTGATGATTTCCAACTATATTTGGTTGAAGGATCAAGGGATGAAATTCACTTTCAATATCAATATTGTTTTAATGTTGATGATGATCCTAAGACCTATAGTGAAGCTATGGCTTCAAGGGATGCTGCATTTTGGAAAGAGGCAATTCAAGATGAGATTGACTCTATAATGCACAATAAGACTTGGAAATTGGCTGATTTACCACCTGGGTGTCAACCATTGGGTAGTAAATGGATCTTTAAAAAGAAGATGAAGGTGGATGGAAGCATAGACAAGTATAAATCCAGATTGGTTATCCAAGGCTTTAGGCAAAAGAAAGATATTGATTTCTTTGACACCTATGCTCCTGTTGCTAGGATTACCACCATTAGATTATTGTTAGCTCTTGCGGCTATACATAATCTTGTGATTCACCAGATGGATGTGAAAACTGCTTTTCTGAATGGTGAATTGGATGAAGAGATTTACATGAAACAACCTGAAGGTTTTGTCATGCCTGGTAATGAGCATAAGGTTTGTAAATTGGTAAAATCTCTTTATGGTCTGAAGCAAGCCCCTAAACAGTGGCATCAGCAATTTGATGAGGTTGTGTTGTCTAATGGTTTTGCATTAAACCAAGCGGACAAATGTGTCTATAGCAGATTTAACTCTTCTGGTAAAGGAGTGATCATTTGCTTGTATGTTGATGACATGTTGATCTTTGGTACTGACCAAGATCAAGTTGATAAAACTAAGGAGTTTTTGTCATCAAAGTTTGATATGAAAGACATGGGGGAGGCTGATGTGATTCTTGGGATTAAGATCATACGTGGAGAACATGGTATTTCTATTACTCAATCTCATTATATTGAGAAGATGTTGGAGAAATTCAATGTCAAAGATTGTTCTCCAATAGGTACTCCAATTGACCCTAGCATCAAACTTATGCCTAATAAGGGTGTTGCAGTGAATCAACTTGAATATTCAAGGGCTATTGGATCTCTCATGTATGCCATGACTAGTACTAGGCCTGATATAGCCTTTGATGTTGGAAAATTGAGTAGATACACTCATAATCCAAGTCTGATTCATTGGCAAGCGATTCATCGAGTATTTAAGTACTTGAAAGGAACCATGCATTATGGTTTGACTTATTCTGGCTTTCCTTCTGTGCTTGAAGGTTTTTCAGATGCAAGTTGGATTACCAATGTGGAAGATCATTCTTCTACTAGTGGCTGGGTATTCTTACTTGGAGGTGGTGCTATTTGCTGGGCATCGAAGAAACAAACTTGTATCACTAATTCAACAATGGAATCTGAGTTTGTAGCATTAGCAGCAGCTGGTAAAGAAGCTGAATGGCTAAGGAATTTAATTTATGAAATTCCATTGTGGCCTAAACCGATATCATCCATATCTATCAGATGTGATAGTCAAGCCACGTTGGCTAAGGCATATAGTCAGGTATATAATGGTAAGTCTAGACACTTGGGTGTTAGACACAGCATGGTACGTGAGTTGATCACGGAAGGTGTGATATCGGTGGTGTTTGTGAAAACACAACAAAACTTAGCCGATCATTTGACCAAAGGGTTAAGTAGAGATCTCGTGCATAAATCGGCTATGGGGATGGGATTAAAGTCCACCAGAAATCTCTGATATTAAGATACCCAATTCCCATCTAGTATGACGCTAGATGCTGAATTCAATGTGGAAGGCTTAATATTTAGAGATTGGAACACATTAGAGTATACATCCCAAGGTATGTGTTCAGACCTGCAAGTTAAGGAGGTTGAATGTTTATATTCTTAATAGCTCTTTTGACAAATTGCATATGCAGGTGCAAGATTAAAGGAGCTACCTATGTGAGCATGAAGTTTAGCCGCTTCAAGAAGCTGGGACTTGGCTTTGACATGCTTATGAAGGATAGGGACATAGGCTAGTAAAACATATGTCAAGATAGAACTACTATGTATGTAAACTTTTGTGTACATTATCTTAGTGTATTAAAAATGAGTTCCCAAGGTTCAATCCTTAGCGACACCCTGGTATTCGAAAATATGGAATGTGTAATTACTAAAGTGAAATTCAATCGTCACGTGACATTTCATTTACGCATAAGTTTGTTTTGAGTTAATATTATCTTAGGGGCGAAGCCCCTAAGGAACGGGGGTACGGGGGCAGCGCCCCCGGGAGCGGGGTCCAAGGGGCGGCATCCCCTGGCGGGGTCCAAGGGGCAGAAATTTTTTATTTCCGTTAAAGTTGCTATGGCAAAAACATCTCAAAAAATTAATTTTCGGAATTTGAGGGACTAATTTTGCCAATCCTGCAAACTTAGATTTTAACTGCTTAAAAGGCAATTATGGGCCTGTAATTGATTATTCTGGAAAACACGAATTCTTTAGAATTCTCTCCCGTTTTTTCACACACAAAGTCAAACACAAATCATACAGAAAATTCTTAATCACTGATTGTATCCGGTTGAATAATTTGGGGTGAACCACCGAATTGATTCAATCTGAAAGCGTATCGCGCCTTCAGTGATTGTTTAATATCCGGTTTTGTTCGTTATTGATTGCGCATCCCCAACAAAGATTGAATCAAATTTCGAAGATGACGAACAACGATGCTGGGAAGGATATGATGAAACCCTTTGAGAAATTGGACAAGTGTACTGGGCAGGAGTTTCGTCGTTGGCAGAAAAAGATGCACTTCTACTTGACGAATTTGAAAGTGGTATATGTTCTGAGTACCCCATGCCCTGAGGCTGTTGAGAATGAAACCCTGGAACAAACACGCGCTCGTTCAAAGTGGGAAAACTCTGACTACATATGTCGTGGTTATATTCTTAACGGTATGTCTGATTCCTTGTTTGATGTTTATCAAAACGTAGAGTCTGCAAAAGAATTATGGGATTCCCTTGAAGCCAAATACATGGCAGAAGATGTGTCTAGTAAGAAATTCATTGTTAGTAATTTCATTAACTATAAGATGGTAGATACTAGGCCTGTCATGGAACAATATCATGAATTGCAAAGGATGCTAGGACAGTTGGCACAATACGATATGAAAATGGATGAATCTATTTCTGTTTGTAGTGCGATTGACAAACTGCCCCCCTCTTGGAAAGATTTTAAGAATAATCTGAAACATAAGAAAGAGGATTTGAATATGGTTCAACTTGGAAGTTGCTTCCAAATTGAACAATCCATACGTGATATGGAAAAGGCATCTATTGGTGGTACTAAAACCATGGCTGGTTCTTCTGTGAACATGATGGAGAAGGGTGACTCCTCCAAGGCTGGTAAAGGGAAACGAAAATCTCAAGGCAATAACAATAAAGGGTCTGATAAGAAACCAAAATTGGCCTGTTGGAAGTGTGGGAAACCTGGACACTTAAAGCGTGAATGCAGGTCTGGTAAGGGTAAAGGAAAAGGGAAAAACGAAGCTGGTACAAGTGGATCCAAGGATCCAGAAAACCAAGCAGGTTCGTTTTTGGTACCATGTGATCATTCTGTTGAGACTTATTATGTATCAATAATCTCTGAAGCATTTTATGTGCAGAATGATGATACTTTGTAGTGTACAGATTCAGGAGCAACATGTCATGTTTGCAAGGATCTTCGATGGTTCAAGGACTTTAAACCAATTGAAGATGGATCTTTATTGAAGATGGGCAATGTTGCTACTGAACCTATTAAAGGAATAGGATCTGTTCGTTTAATATTTACTTCTGGAAACTCCTTACTGTTAAATAATGTCTTGTATGTACCTGGAATTCGTAAGAACTTAGTGTCTGGTATTATATTAAATAATTGTGGATACAAGCAGGTCATTGAAAGTGACAAGTATATCTTGTCAAGACATGGAACCTTTATTGAATTTGGATATTTGAATGGCATGTTTAAGTTGAATTTGGATGTTTCATTTGTTAATAATTCTGTTTGCATGGCTTCTACTAGTTCTAGCAATAATTTTAGCAAATCAGAATTATGGCATGCTAGACTAGGACATGTACATTATAAGAGATTAATTGACATGTCAAAAATGAGTCTAATACCTTCTTTTGATGTTGGTAATGAAAAGTGTAAAACTTGCATGTTGACTAAGATCACTAGACAACCTTTCACTAAAAACGTCAATAGAGATACAAAGGTATTAGAACTTGTGCACAGTGACTTGTGTGATTTTCATTCTACTCCATCACTTGGCAATAAAAAGTATGTGGTTACTTTTATTGATGATGCTACTAGATATTGCTATGTTTACTTGTGTCATACAAAAGATGAAGCTCTTGATAAATTTAAGATTTATAAGGAAGAGGTAGAGCTTTATCATGGTGTGAAGATTAAAACTCTTCGCACTGATAGGGGAGGTGAGTATTATGATCCAGTGTACTTTCAATCCACTGGAATAGTACATCAGACCACTGCTCCATATACACCACAGCAAAATGGTGTATCTGAGAGAAAGAATAGGACACTAAAAGAAATGGTGAATTCCATGTTGTGCTATTCTGGCCTAAGCAAAGAATTTTGGGGCGAGGCTATGTTGACAGCCTGTTATCTTTTGAATAGAGTTCCTAATAAAAAGAATAAGATGACCCCTTATGAGCTTTGGCATAAAAAGATTCCAAAACTGAGTTATCTCAGAGTTTGGGGTTGTAGGGCTGTGGTGAGACTGACTGACCCTAAGATCAATAATATTGGTCAAAGAGGTATAGACTGTGTTTTCATTGGCTATCCTGATAATTCTGTCTGCTATAGGTTCTATGTCATAGAACCTAATGACTATGTATCTGTGCACTCTATTGTAGAGTCAAGGGATGCTGATTTTGGCAATGAAGATAGGTTCACATCTTTGCCAAAACCCGCAAACATGATTACAAGTTCTAGTAACTCTGGTACATCTGACCAAGTGACCGAGACACCTCCTGAGCCTAGGAGGAGTGAAAGGGCAAGAAAACCCAAGTCTTTTGGTGATGATTTCCAACTATATTTGGTTGAAGGATCAAGGGATGAAATTCACTTTCAATATCAATATTGTTTTAATGTTGATGATGATCCTAAGACCTATAGTGAAGCTATGGCTTCAAGGGATGCTGCATTTTGGAAAGAGGCAATTCAAGATGAGATTGACTCTATAATGCACAATAAGACTTGGAAATTGGCTGATTTACCACCTGGGTGTCAACCATTGGGTAGTAAATGGATCTTTAAAAAGAAGATGAAGGTGGATGGAAGCATAGACAAGTATAAATCCAGATTGGTTATCCAAGGCTTTAGGCAAAAGAAAGATATTGATTTCTTTGACACCTATGCTCCTGTTGCTAGGATTACCACCATTAGATTATTGTTAGCTCTTGCGGCTATACATAATCTTGTGATTCACCAGATGGATGTGAAAACTGCTTTTCTGAATGGTGAATTGGATGAAGAGATTTACATGAAACAACCTGAAGGTTTTGTCATGCCTGGTAATGAGCATAAGGTTTGTAAATTGGTAAAATCTCTTTATGGTCTGAAGCAAGCCCCTAAACAATGGCATCAGAAATTTGATGAGGTTGTGTTGTCTAATGGTTTTGCATTAAACCAAGCGGACAAATGTGTCTATAGCAGATTTAACTCTTCTGGTAAAGGAGTGATCATTTGCTTGTATGTTGATGACATGTTGATCTTTGGTACTGACCAAGATCAAGTTGATAAAACTAAGGAGTTTTTGTCATCAAAGTTTGATATGAAAGACATGGGGGAGGCTGATGTGATTCTTGGGATTAAGATCATACGTGGAGAACATGGTATTTCTATTACTCAATCTCATTATATTGAGAAGATGTTGGAGAAATTCAATGTCAAAGATTGTTCTCCAATAGGTACTCCAATTGACCCTAGCATCAAACTTATGCCTAATAAGGGTGTTGCAATGAATCAACTTGAATATTCAAGGGCTATTGGATCTCTCATGTATGCCATGACTAGTACTAGGCCTGATATAGCCTTTGCTGTTGAAAATTGAGTAGATACACTCATAATCCAAGTCTGATTCATTGGCAAGCGATTCATCGAGTATTTAAGTACTTGAAAGGAACCATGCATTATGGTTTGACTTATTCTGGCTTTCCTTCTGTGCTTGAAGGTTTTTCAGATGCAAGTTGGATTACCAATGTGGAAGATCATTCTTCTACTAGTGGCTGGGTATTCTTACTTGGAGGTGGTGCTATTTGCTGGGCATCGAAGAAACAAACTTGTATCACTAATTCAACAATGGAATCTGAGTTTGTAGCATTAGCAGCAGCTGGTAAAGAAGCTGAATGGCTAAGGAATTTAATTTATGAAATTCCATTGTGGCCTAAACCGATATCATCCATATCTATCAGATGTGATAGTCAAGCCACGTTGGCTAAGGCATATAGTCAGGTATATAATGGTAAGTCTAGACACTTGGGTGTTAGACACAGCATGGTACGTGAGTTGATCACGGAAGGTGTGATATCGGTGGTGTTTGTGAAAACACAACAAAACTTAGCCGATCATTTGACCAAAGGGTTAAGTAGAGATCTCGTGCATAAATCGGCTATGGGGATGGATTAAAGTCCGCCAGAAATCTCTGATATTAAGATACCCAATTCCCATCTAGTATGACGCTAGATGTTGAATTCAATGTGGAAGGCTTAATATTTAGAGATTGGAACACATTAGAATATACATCCCAAGGTATGTGTTCAGACCTGCAAGTTAAGGAGGTTGAATGTTTATATTCTTAATAGCTCTTTTGACAAATTGCATATGCAGGTGCAAGATTAAAGGAGCTACCTATGTGAGCATGAAGTTTAGCCGCTTCAAGAAGCTGGGACTTGGCTTTGACATGCTTATGAAGGATAGGGACATAGG
Source organism: Erigeron breviscapus (assembly GCA_034093135.1). Lineage (NCBI taxonomy): Eukaryota > Viridiplantae > Streptophyta > Magnoliopsida > Asterales > Asteraceae > Erigeron > Erigeron breviscapus. The sequence goes on from CM067173.1 coordinate 124,810,954, forward strand.
CTAGTAAAACATATGTCAAGATAGAACTACTATGTATGTAAACTTTTGTGTACATTATCTTCGTGTATTCAAAATGAGTTCCCAGGGTTCAATCCTTAGCGACACCCTGGTATTCGAATATATGGAATGTGTAATGTACTAATGTGAAATTCAATCGTCACGACATTTCATTTATGCAAAAGTTTGAATGTTTGAGATATTATTTAGTTAATCGAGATTACACTAAAATAGGGGAGGATTGTTGGATATTTTAGTGTAATTGGGTTAATTGGTAATTTAATCATAATAATACATCATATAAGTTTGGTGGTGCGGAGTGCACGCTTATATGATCTTGCCCCTAAGGGACGGGGGTCCGGGGGCAGCTCCCCCGGGAGCGGGGTCCAAGGGGCGGCAGCCCCTGGCGGGGTCCAAGGGGCAAAAAAATTTTATTTCCGTTAAAGTTGCTATGGCAAAAACGTCTCAGAAAATTAATTTTCGGAACTTGAGGGACTGATTTTGCCAATCCTGCAAACTTAGATTTTAACTGCTTAAAAGGCAGTTATGGGCCTGTAATTGATTATTCTGAAAAACACGAATTCTTTAGAATTCTCTCCCGTTTTTTCACACATAAACTCAAACACAAATCATACAGAAAATTTTTAATCACTGATTGTATCCGGTTGAATAGTTTTGGGTGAACCACCGAATTGATTCAATCTGAAAGCGTATCGCGCCTTCAGTGATTGTTTAATATCCGGTTTTGTTCGTTATTGATTGCGCATCCCCAACAGTTAGTATAATAATGTAGTAACAATGATTTGCGTGAAGGTATTACTTTAACGTGAACCTAAGAAATGACTATCAAAAGTCAGAGGAAGTCTAGTGTTGTGGCGATTTCAGAAATGGGAACCCGTTAGACAAAGATAAAGGGAACTGAGACATTAAATTCGGTACATGGATTATCCTTCGAAAAGTAGGCATCAAAAAGAGATTTTCTATATAGAAAACTAGACAAACTTTTGGAAAAATTGTTCACATATTTACACATGTCTATCAAGACTATAGTTTCACAACTTATAATTGAGTTGTAGAGTTATCATACATACTATATGCTAAAGATCAGTCTAATTTGGTAAGTTTAGTAACCGCTTTGGTACTTAAAATTGGTTTTTTATGTTTTTGAGAAATATATCTAAAGTAAAAATCAAACAGTAGTACTTAATTCCGTATTTTATGAGTTATAGTGAAAATAGAAATATAAACAACTTTACCTCTAACTTAAGATAGAGAGACTGTTTCTAGAACGACTTTCACTCATATTGTAGGGACTAAAGATCGAACTCTTGATCTCATCTCTAAAGAGTTCGATACACACTTATTAGTTATTACAAAATGGCCACGGGTTCTTATGAGAATAATCTATCTATTTTAGAATAACTGTAAAGCGATTCACATCTCTCATTTTTGTAGAAGCTAAAAAAAATATAAGTCTGGAATCTTTGAATACTTAAAATTTTGTTGTCACGTTCATATGTATTTTGATTTGTTTCGGGCAAATAATATTTCAAATTCTAGAAGGGATCGATTCATTGATATGAAGGCAATGATTGAGATTAGTGTTGTGTCAATTGAGTCTTGTCATGAACAGTCATATTATAGATTCATGTTGGATTGTCATTTAAGCTACTTTTTACTCTCCAATATATGAAAAATTAGTGAACTGGGATCTTAGACATTCTATGTGGCATGTGTAATTGAATGAGATGGAAAGCAATTCGAATATACCGAATAGGATTGAAATAGTTGTGATTATCATTGGGTAATTCATGTTGGGAAAGACGATTACAACCATAATGTCATAATATAATAATCTTAACTATACTAAGAGCTCGTTCTTAATCGTTCTTAAGTTCTGAATGTATTAATTTGACTGAATGTATAAATAATCTTTGTATATATTAAGTAAAAAATAGTTAATTAACGGTTATTTATTATGTAAATAAAAAATAAAAATTGACTGAGTACATTAAGTCTTTAATTATTAAGCCTATTAAATATTAAATATAAAAATAGAGCCTACATAGACATACATTAGGCTTATAAAAAAGCACATAAAAAAAACGGGCTTCTATGTATTCGTTCGGATGCAACAGTAAGGCCTCGAAAATTGAGGGGCCTGGGGTCATAACGTTAACAACTTTATTTTTGAGATACCTTGGGTGGCCATGGACGGGCTAAATTGGTTTTCAATGTTTAACCTTTTAGACCATGCATCAACTTATTAGAGAGTGTCTCGAACAATTTGACCAGAAAATAAAAAGAGAATCGCTATTTACAAGAAAGACGTGTTCACAAAATTGTTGTAGTAATATCGTCTACTACTCAGGATACATATACGCATAGGCAAATCTTCATTGAGGGTCTACTTTTTATATGCTCAATAGCACTATTTTTTTTAAAGAACGACATTCTAATCTACTTCTACTCTTAAATTACACGTATATTTGGGATGAAACCAGGACTCTTCGAAAAACCCTATTAATCCACCCCCACAAATGTGGAAAGTGGGACTCGAACCCAGGTGGATCCCCAAGGTCAAAGACCTTACCAATGGGCCACCAACCCCATTGGCAATAGCACTGTTTTATACGTATTTTTTTTTTGAAAACATAAAGTTTTTTTAAGCTGACTTCTCTGATTATTTTTAAAAAAATTTTGAGTCCACTTATTCTTTTTATATAAGAATTTCAATCCATTTGATATTTCTATTAGCCTTTAACCAATAACGGATGTAGTGTTTAAGGAGTGGGGGTAATATATACCCTCATACGATCCATATAAAATTTAGCATGGATATTTATATTTAGGATATTATCATACAATTTGTATTTATGTTCAACAAACGTTATTGTTGATCTCTATATTTGAAGTTTCTGAATCGGGCTCTTCCTATAACCCATGTCAGTTAAAGAAAATTTAGATTTTTGATGTTTTTATTGTTTGACCCGAATAGAACAGGATGACCCAAATATAATAACGAAAAATCACGATGAGAAAAAATACTGTAAGCCCGTCCAATAGAAAACTTCAAAATTAGTGAAATATACAACCCCACCTTTACATTTATACGTTCTATGTTAATTATACTCCACTATATTACTCCATATTAAACTATTTTTCGTAATATTACTTACATTTCGTCTCGATCTATTACTTTAATTTATTACACACAATATCATTCTTTTATAATCTTTTATCTTTTTTATATATACACAAACCACTATAACTATATAAGCCCTTTGCCTAGGGTAACTAGGTGGCAGATGCACAAGTAGTCTTTACAATTAAAGAAAAAAACATTTATATCAAACACATATTAAGTAGTTATCCAATATCATTTCATTATCCACACTACTACTTATATTTTTCCACAATGAAAGGCTAATGATGTTTCATGTAACCTTTATGAGTGGAGAGAGGTTGACTATTCCACCTTAGCAGTTAAACTTAAATATTCATAATAAATGAAACCAAAATATTTGCGACCAAATCATTATTGATACTCCGTATATAAATATGATGATCCAACTTTTGAACATCTTTAAACATAAACGTTCAACATTGTAAGTTTTAAACCATTTGAATCAAACTTAGCCACACCTATAAATTTAGCTTCATTTATGCTAATAATGATATTACAAAACTTATAATATGACCTTACTTGGAAGAAAAACTTGTTCCATTACTATTTAAATTTGCTAAAAATTGTAGATTCACGTTGTTATGTTAGCCAAACTACAATTTTCAAAGTGAAAAATTACTATTTCCATATATTAAGTAAAATAACAACCATCTTTAATACCAGTCTTCTACAATGTATAAGATATATAATTATGAATATTATTTCATATATATATTCAACATTCATCTTCACCAACAATGACATTTTGTTGTTGCTCCTTCAGAAACTTTTGTTGTTTTTCAATGAATGCCTCAACTGCAATCCGAAATTCTTCATTGGTCAATCTCTCAACCGATTTCACCGGCATCCGTTTTTCAGTCACCGACCGTCGTAACTCTCTCTTAACTTTTATCTCAGACTTCAATTTCTCCGATTGTGTTCTCTTAAATCTCTCAATTTGCCTAGCCGCTTTTTTAATCACTATCTCGGCCGTAACTTCTTGTTCCGGGATTCTTGGAACAACTTCTAATTCTCTTACCGACAAAGATTCTGATACTTGTTTCAAATTGTTACAAGGAATATCGATATTGGTGGTGTTGTTACGAGAAAGTACGTAACAAATGACAACAATCGTGTTTCCTACTAGAAACACGATATGTTGGTTTTTTAAGTGACAAGAAAATGCGAATAAATATTCGCTAGTATATTTGAATACTAGCGGAAGTTGAGTTGATGACCATGAGATCAATGCAACCGCGACGAAAACTTCGATTATTTGTACAAGTTTTGTGATTTTTGTGAAGCGATTGTAGCTTGCAATTGCATTTTCTTTTTCTGTTTTGACAGTGTCAATAAATTCATAAGAATTCATGTCTTGGTTTTTGTTTTTTGTACACAAAATGAGAGAGTGAAAGAGTGTGGTTTTATGAAGAAAGACTGAGTGGGGGAGTATTGGAAAGTTTCAAATGATGGGGTACCAATTTATAGTGAGTGACGAATTAAGAGAAGACCAAGCCATGATGACCCTTTTCCCCCACACGCGTGTGGTGCTATTGGTACTCATAACATATAACATAAACCTACCATTTTACCATTTTATTTTATGGGTCCTACGTCTTGTTTTTTCTTTGTAATGTGTAATTTATATATACTAGAAAAGTGAATATGTGGTTGTAAATTATCTAAGTTGATTATAGTTAGGTTGGGTATAAAGTTTTTTATATACTAATTTTTAAAATTTATTGTATAACGGATAAAGACTTGGACTCTCATGTTTTTCATGGATTATAATATTAAAATGTTAGGGGTTCAATAACCAAACTTATGTATGTAACAACCACATATTGTCATTTCTCTCTATATATATTTATCATACAGTACAATATTTAATAAGAGCAATGCTAGGTTGACAAACACTTTACAAACACATGTGTCATGTGAGGTGGTCCAATCAACAATGAGAGAGAATGAAGAGAAAGAATACATGGACATGATTTGATTGGTGGAAGAAATGTTTGTAACAATTTTTTTGTAATATGTTTGTTATTTTAGAATTACTCATTTAATAAAGAGGAACTCTCCTTATTTTTCAGCAAATGATAGTTGAATACATTAATTTGTCTCTCACCATTATTTTTTCACATTTATTATATATCTAAACCAACTTTAATCAGATATGTTACAATATAAATCGCTCAACCTTTAAAATAATTATACTACCCGTTTTACATCAATTATTTTTACATTAATAACATACTACCACTATTGACACCATATCCGTCGCCGCCACCACACAACCGCCACCGCCGCCGCCACCTACTAACCGCCGCCATTACCATGATCACCACGTATCGTGCAAGCATACGTATAGTAGGTAATATATGGCCACAAAAATTCGAACACAATACAACTTCTCAATGACCATATTATATTTAACTAATATTCGAAAGTTCGATGGTTATAAAAAAAATATACTAAATGCGGAGTGTGATGTACTTCAGAAAAAATAAAAAAAAAAAAAAAAAAAAAAAAAAAAAAAAAAAAAAAAAAAAAAAAAAAAAAAAAAAAAAAAAAAAAAAAAAAAAAAAAAAAAAAAAAAAAAAAAAAAAAAAAAAAAAAAAAAAAAAAAAAAAAAAAAAAAAAAAAAAAAAAAAAAAAAAAAAAAAAAAAAAAAAAAAAAAAAAAAAAAAAAAAAAAAAAAAAAAAAAAAAAAAAAAAAAAAAAAAAAAAAAAAAAAAAAAAAAAAAAAAAAAAAAAAAAAAAAAAAAAAAAAAAAAAAAAAAAAAAAAAAAAAAAAAAAAAAAAAAAAAAAAAAAAAAAAAAAAAAAAAAAAAAAAAAAAAAAAAAAAAAAAAAAAAAAAAAAAAAAAAAAAAAAAAAAAAAAAAAAAAAAAAAAAAAAAAAAAAAAAAAAAAAAAAAAAAAAAAAAAAAAAAAAAAAAAAAAAAAAAAAAAAAAAAAAAAAAAAAAAAAAAAAAAAAAAAAAAAAAAAAAAAAAAAAAAAAAAAAAAAAAAAAAAAAAAAAAAAAAAAAAAAAAAAAAAAAAAAAAAAAAAAAAAAAAAAAAAAAAAAAAAAAAAAAAAAAAAAAAAAAAAAAAAAAAAAAAAAAAAAAAAAAAAAAAAAAAAAAAAAAAAAAAAAAAAAAAAAAAAAAAAAAAAAAAAAAAAAAAAAAAAAAAAAAAAAAAAAAAAAAAAAAAAAAAAAAAAAAAAAAAAAAAAAAAAAAAAAAAAAAAAAAAAAAAAAAAAAAAAAAAAAAAAAAAAAAAAAAAAAAAAAAAAAAAAAAAAAAAAAAAAAAAAAAAAAAAAAAAAAAAAAAAAAAAAAAAAAAAAAAAAAAAAAAAAAAAAAAAAAAAAAAAAAAAAAAAAAAAAAAAAAAAAAAAAAAAAAAAAAAAAAAAAAAAAAAAAAAAAAAAAAAAAAAAAAAAAAAAAAAAAAAAAAAAAAAAAAAAAAAAAAAAAAAAAAAAAAAAAAAAAAAAAAAAAAAAAAAAAAAAAAAAAAAAAAAAAAAAAAAAAAAAAAAAAAAAAAAAAAAAAAAAAAAAAAAAAAAAAAAAAAAAAAAAAAAAAAAAAAAAAAAAAAAAAAAAAAAAAAAAAAAAAAAAAAAAAAAAAAAAAAAAAAAAAAAAAAAAAAAAAAAAAAAAAAAAAAAAAAAAAAAAAAAAAAAAAAAAAAAAAAAAAAAAAAAAAAAAAAAAAAAAAAAAAAAAAAAAAAAAAAAAAAAAAAAAAAAAAAAAAAAAAAAAAAAAAAAAAAAAAAAAAAAAAAAAAAAAAAAAAAAAAAAAAAAAAAAAAAAAAAAAAAAAAAAAAAAAAAAAAAAAAAAAAAAAAAAAAAAAAAAAAAAAAAAAAAAAAAAAAAAAAAAAAAAAAAAAAAAAAAAAAAAAAAAAAAAAAAAAAAAAAAAAAAAAAAAAAAAAAAAAAAAAAAAAAAAAAAAAAAAAAAAAAAAAAAAAAAAAAAAAAAAAAAAAAAAAAAAAAAAAAAAAAAAAAAAAAAGTATGTTGGTCGGGTCGTTAATATGTTTATTCGATGTTTAATAGTGTAACGATTGTAACTTGGCTTGAAAAGGGAAACGGGTCGGCCCGTGGGTAGTCTATGACCCACCAGCCCCAAGACCCATTTCTCCCCCCCCCCCCCCCCCTCCCCCCCCCCCCCCCCCCCCCCCCCCCCCCCCCCCCCCCCCCCCCCCCCCCCCCCCCCCCCCCCCCCCCCCCCCCCCCCCCCCCCCCCCCCCCCCCCCCCCCCCCCCCCCCCCCCCCCCCCCCCCCCCCCCCCCCCCCCCCCCCCCCCCCCCCCCCCCCCCCCCCCCCCCCCCCCCCCCCCCCCCCCCCCCCCCCCCCCCCCCCCCCCCCCCCCCCCCCCCCCCCCCCCCCCCCCCCCCCCCCCCCCCCCCCCCCCCCCCCCCCCCCCCCCCCCCCCCCCCCCCCCCCCCCCCCCCCCCCCCCCCCCCCCCCCCCCCCCCCCCCCCCCCCCCCCCCCCCCCCCCCCCCCCCCCCCCCCCCCCCCCCCCCCCCCCCCCCCCCCCCCCCCCCCCCCCCCCCCCCCCCCCCCCCCCCCCCCCCCCCCCCCCCCCCCCCCCCCCCCCCCCCCCCCCCCCCCCCCCCCCCCCCCCCCCCCCCCCCCCCCCCCCCCCCCCCCCCCCCCCCCCCCCCCCCCCCCCCCCCCCCCCCCCCCCCCCCCCCCCCCCCCCCCCCCCCCCCCCCCCCCCCCCCCCCCCCCCCCCCCCCCCCCCCCCCCCCCCCCCCCCCCCCCCCCCCCCCCCCCCCCCCCCCCCCCCCCCCCCCCCCCCCCCCCCCCCCCCCCCCCCCCCCCCCCCCCCCCCCCCCCCCCCCCCCCCCCCCCCCCCCCCCCCCCCCCCCCCCCCCCCCCCCCCCCCCCCCCCCCCCCCCCCCCCCCCCCCCCCCCCCCCCCCCCCCCCCCCCCCCCCCCCCCCCCCCCCCCCCCCCCCCCCCCCCCCCCCCCCCCCCCCCCCCCCCCCCCCCCCCCCCCCCCCCCCCCCCCCCCCCCCCCCCCCCCCCCCCCCCCCCCCCCCCCCCCCCCCCCCCCCCCCCCCCCCCCCCCCCCCCCCCCCCCCCCCCCCCCCCCCCCCCCCCCCCCCCCCCCCCCCCCCCCCCCCCCCCCCCCCCCCCCCCCCCCCCCCCCCCCCCCCCCCCCCCCCCCCCCCCCCCCCCCCCCCCCCCCCCCCCCCCCCCCCCCCCCCCCCCCCCCCCCCCCCCCCCCCCCCCCCCCCCCCCCCCCCCCCCCCCCCCCCCCCCCCCCCCCCCCCCCCCCCCCCCCCCCCCCCCCCCCCCCCCCCCCCCCCCCCCCCCCCCCCCCCCCCCCCCCCCCCCCCCCCCCCCCCCCCCCCCCCCCCCCCCCCCCCCCCCCCCCCCCCCCCCCCCCCCCCCCCCCCCCCCCCCCCCCCCCCCCCCCCCCCCCCCCCCCCCCCCCCCCCCCCCCCCCCCCCCCCCCCCCCCCCCCCCCCCCCCCCCCCCCCCCCCCCCCCCCCCCCCCCCCCCCCCCCCCCCCCCCCCCCCCCCCCCCCCCCCCCCCCCCCCCCCCCCCCCCCCCCCCCCCCCCCCCCCCCCCCCCCCCCCCCCCCCCCCCCCCCCCCCCCCCCCCCCCCCCCCCCCCCCCCCCCCCCCCCCCCCCCCCCCCCCCCCCCCCCCCCCCCCCCCCCCCCCCCCCCCCCCCCCCCCCCCCCCCCCCCCCCCCCCCCCCCCCCCCCCCCCCCCCCCCCCCCCCCCCCCCCCCCCCCCCCCCCCCCCCCCCCCCCCCCCCCCCCCCCCCCCCCCCCCCCCCCCCCCCCCCCCCCCCCCCCCCCCCCCCCCCCCCCCCCCCCCCCCCCCCCCCCCCCCCCCCCCCCCCCCCCCCCCCCCCCCCCCCCCCCCCCCCCCCCCCCCCCCCCCCCCCCCCCCCCCCCCCCCCCCCCCCCCCCCCCCCCCCCCCCCCCCCCCCCCCCCCCCCCCCCCCCCCCCCCCCCCCCCCCCCCCCCCCCCTGTCGAATGTGTCTTGTTCCTACTCGTTAAAGTTGTAAAGGTGTTTAGGGTTTGTGACTTGACTTAATTATGCTAAACCAACTTGTTTATGATTGTAGAGTTGACTTTACGGTATTATGATGTATAATTATAGGTTGTGGACGTGTGGATCCTATTACTCGTTTGTAATCTTATACTAGCTTCTTTGCCGATCAAGGTGAGTTTCGTAGCTCCCTACTCAATAGAGATTCGGGCTGAAAAGTGTACATATACGTGTTTGTTGGATTGTTTGGTTGATTTGATTGACTGTCTAGTTAATTTCTGATTAATTGTTGATTGACAGATAGTTTTGATTGATTGTGTGATGATTTACGAATGTGATTGTGTTATTGTAAGGTATTAGGATAGAAGTACATATATGGAGGTCGGTTTTACTTTCAAAGAGTCTTAGATGTGGTGGGAAGGCTGCGGGTGACCCTATATATAAGCATCTAGGATTCGAAGAAAGTAGAATCCTCCTAAGTGTATGTACGTATAGTTTACTTTAGTTTGATGTTTGATGATTGATGGACTTGTGATGTATGGATGTTGTGTATCTATCTCACTGAAGAGGATATGACTTATGTTGTGTATCTATCCCACTGAAGAGGATATGACTTATTGTTGTGTATCTATCCCACTGAAGAGGATATGACTTATCGTTGTGTATCTATCCCACTGAAGAGGATATGACTTATTGTTGTGTATCTATCTCACTGAAGAGGATATGACTTATTGTTGTGTATCTATCCCACTGAAGAGGATATGACTTATTGTTGTGTATCTATCCCACTGAAGAGGATATGACTTATCGTTGTGTATCTATCCCACTGAAGAGGATATGACTTATTGTTGTGTATCTATCCCACTGAAGAGGATATGACTTATGTTGTGTATCTATCCCACTGAAGAGGATATGACTTATTGTTGTGTATCTATCCCACTGAAGAGGATATGACTTATTGTTGTGTATCTATCCCACTGAAGAGGATATGACTTATCGTTGTGTATCTATCCCACTGAAGAGGATATGACTTATCGTTGTGTATCTATCCCACTGAAGAGGATATGACTTATCGTTGTGTATCTATCCCACTGAAGAGGATATGACTTATCGTTGTGTATCTATCCCACTGAAGAGGATATGACTTATGTTGTGTATCTATCCCACTGAAGAGGATATGACTTATTGTTGTGTATCTATCCCACTGAAGAGGATATGACTTATGTTGTGTATCTATCCACTGAAGAGGATATGACTTATTGTTGTGTATCTATCCCACTGAAGAGGATATGACTTATCGTTGTGTATCTATCCCACTGAAGAGGATATGACTTATCGTTGTGTATCTATCCCACTGAAGAGGATATGACTTATGTTGTGTATCTATCCCACTGAAGAGGATATGACTTATTGTTGTGTATCTATCCCACTGAAGAGGATATGACTTATCGTTGTGTATCTATCCCACTGAAGAGGATATGACTTATCGTTGTGTATCTATCCCACTGAAGAGGATATGACTTATCGTTGTGTATCTATCCCACTGAAGAGGATATGACTTATTGTTGTGTATCTATCCCACTGAAGAGGATATGACTTATTGTTGTGTATCTATCCCACTGAAGAGGATATGACTTATCGTTGTGTATCTATCCCACTGAAGAGGATATGACTTATGTTGTGTATCTATCCCACTGAAGAGGATATGACTTATTGTTGTGTATCTATCCCACTGAAGAGGATATGACTTATTGTTGTGTATCTATCCCACTGAAGAGGATATGACTTATTGTTGTGTATCTATCCCACTGAAGAGGATATGACTTATCGTTGTGTATCTATCCCACTGAAGAGGATATGACTTATCGTTGTGTATCTATCCCACTGAAGAGGATATGACTTATTGTTGTGTATCTATCCCACTGAAGAGGATATGACTTATCGTTGTGTATCTATCCCACTGAAGAGGATATGACTTATGTTGTGTATCTATCCCACTGAAGAGGATATGACTTATTGTTGTGTATCTATCCCACTGAAGAGGATATGACTTATCGTTGTGTATCTATCCCACTGAAGAGGATATGACTTATCGTTGTGTATCTATCCCACTGAAGAGGATATGACTTATCGTTGTGTATCTATCCCACTGAAGAGGATATGACTTATTGTTGTGTATCTATCCCACTGAAGAGGATATGACTTATCGTTGTGTATCTATCCCACTGAAGAGGATATGACTTATCGTTGTGTATCTATCCCACTGAAGAGGATATGACTTATCGTTGTGTATCTATCCCACTGAAGAGGATATGACTTATTGTTGTGTATCTATCCCACTGAAGAGGATATGACTTATCGTTGTGTATCTATCCACTGAAGAGGATATGACTTATTGTTGTGTATCTATCCCACTGAAGAGGATATGACTTATCGTTGTGTATCTATCCCACTGAAGAGGATATGACTTATCGTTGTGTATCTATCCCACTGAAGAGGATATGACTTATCGTTGTGTATCTATCCCACTGAAGAGGATATGACTTATGTTGTGTATCTATCCCACTGAAGAGGATATGACTTATTGTTGTGTATCTATCCACTGAAGAGGATATGACTTATTGTTGTGTATCTATCCCACTGAAGAGGATATGACTTATCGTTGTGTATCTATCCCACTGAAGAGGATATGACTTATTGTTGTGTATCTATCCCACTGAAGAGGATATGACTTATCGTTGTGTATCTATCCCACTGAAGAGGATATGACTTATCGTTGTGTATCTATCCCACTGAAGAGGATATGACTTATCGTTGTGTATCTATCCCACTGAAGAGGATATGACTTATCGTTGTGTATCTATCCCACTGAAGAGGATATGACTTATCGTTGTGTATCTATCCCACTGAAGAGGATATGACTTATCGTTGTGTATCTATCCCACTGAAGAGGATATGACTTATCGTTGTGTATCTATCCCACTGAAGAGGATATGACTTATGTTGTGTATCTATCCCACTGAAGAGGATATGACTTATTGTTGTGTATCTATCCCACTGAAGAGGATATGACTTATTGTTGTGTATCTATCCCACTGAAGAGGATATGACTTATTGTTGTGTATCTATCCCACTGAAGAGGATATGACTTATTGTTGTGTATCTATCCCACTGAAGAGGATATGACTTATCGTTGTGTATCTATCCACTGAAGAGGATATGACTTATTGTTGTGTATCTATCCCACTGAAGAGGATATGACTTATTGTTGTGTATCTATCCCACTGAAGAGGATATGACTTATCGTTGTGTATCTATCCCACTGAAGAGGATATGACTTATCGTTGTGTATCTATCCCACTGAAGAGGATATGACTTATCGTTGTGTATCTATCCCACTGAAGAGGATATGACTTATTGTTGTGTATCTATCCCACTGAAGAGGATATGACTTATCGTTGTGTATCTATCCCACTGAAGAGGATATGACTTATCGTTGTGTATCTATCCCACTGAAGAGGATATGACTTATCGTTGTGTATCTATCCCACTGAAGAGGATATGACTTATTGTTGTGTATCTATCCCACTGAAGAGGATATGACTTATCGTTGTGTATCTATCCCACTGAAGAGGATATGACTTATTGTTGTGTATCTATCCCACTGAAGAGGATATGACTTATCGTTGTGTATCTATCCCACTGAAGAGGATATGACTTATCGTTGTGTATCTATCCCACTGAAGAGGATATGACTTATCGTTGTGTATCTATCCCACTGAAGAGGATATGACTTATCGTTGTGTATCTATCCCACTGAAGAGGATATGACTTATTGTTGTGTATCTATCCCACTGAAGAGGATATGACTTATTGTTGTGTATCTATCCCACTGAAGAGGATATGACTTATGTTGTGTATCTATCCCACTGAAGAGGATATGACTTATGTTGTGTATCTATCCACTGAAGAGGATATGACTTATTGTTGTGTATCTATCCCACTGAAGAGGATATGACTTATTGTTGTGTATCTATCCCACTGAAGAGGATATGACTTATTGTTGTGTATCTATCCCACTGAAGAGGATATGACTTATCGTTGTGTATCTATCCCACTGAAGAGGATATGACTTATTGTTGTGTATCTATCCCACTGAAGAGGATATGACTTATGTTGTGTATCTATCCCACTGAAGAGGATATGACTTATCGTTGTGTATCTATCCCACTGAAGAGGATATGACTTATTGTTGTGTATCTATCCCACTGAAGAGGATATGACTTATCGTTGTGTATCTATCCACTGAAGAGGATATGACTTATTGTTGTGTATCTATCCCACTGAAGAGGATATGACTTATCGTTGTGTATCTATCCCACTGAAGAGGATATGACTTATCGTTGTGTATCTATCCCACTGAAGAGGATATGACTTATCGTTGTGTATCTATCCCACTGAAGAGGATATGACTTATTGTTGTGTATCTATCCCACTGAAGAGGATATGACTTATCGTTGTGTATCTATCCCACTGAAGAGGATATGACTTATCGTTGTGTATCAATCTCATAGGATTCTAGCACTCTTGCCTTAGCTTACTGATATGAAATGAGTATGTGGTATCGGTATGAGAGCATTGACTACTTGTGTGACTAACATGTGAGCATTTGAGACTAACTCTCGGGTCAACGTGTCACTTGCTTTATAGAAATGGTGAGACCAAGAAGAGCCGGAACGAACTATAGGGCTGAACCGGAAGAACCTCAACCGGAAGCTCAACCGGAGGTACAAGGAGGTAGAGGTAGGGGCCGTGGTAGAGGTCGTGGTAGAGGCCAAGGAAGAGGTCGTGGTGAAGTTCCTGAGCCAAACATGGCTGAGGTGATCGCTCAAACGATCGCCAATATCATGCCAACCATTATTGCTCAAGTCACGGCAAGTCTTGGGCAGAACAATGTGGCTCAAAACAATGAAGCCCCAGAAAATGTGAATAATGAAAATGCTCAACCTCAGGACGTAGAAAACGAAGAAGAAGAACCAGTGAGAGTTGATAACCGTATACCCATGTATAATCAACATGGAGGGAGCCGATTACAAGAACTATGTTAGACGATTTCAGGAGCTGTCTACCCTCATTCCTCATTTGGTGGGTTCCGAGACCCAAGCCACCGAAAAGTTTGTGTTGGGCTTGAATCCTCAAGTCCGATCTTATGTGAATTCCAACATGCCTACTACTTTGGCCGATGCTGTTAACCAAGCCGGGAGTGTGACTGAAGACTTGTTGAGAGGCGGTGTTTTAAGTAACTCCTCAACAAACAAGAGAAAGGAAGTGGGAGAATCAAGTGGGGTAAAGAAAATGGGAAGGTTTAATCCCAAAGATGCTAATAGGGGTAGAGTGATGGCGGCGACGGGACCGGTGAAGAAAGCTTATGCAGGACCTCATCCGTTATGTGAAAGATGCAACAGTCACCACCCCACCAACGTTCAATGCAGGGCGTGTTTTAATTGCAACCAAGTTGGGCACATGTCCAAGAATTGTAGAGCACCGAAAGCGGCGCCATTGAATGTAGTACCCCTTCAAACCATTCATCCTCAAGGCAACTTTCCATGGGGTACGTGCTTTAAATGTGGAAGCCCTGATCACTACCGGAATAATTGTCCGCAATGGATTGGACAACAAGTTGAAGTGGCGGTCCATCCGAATCAACTCCAAATTACCGGGCCGAATCAAAACCGTGGCCAACAAGGCCATCAAGTTCCTCCTCGTGGCCGAGCTTTTGCGGGAATTGGCAATGGAGGCCGAAATGATCCAAACGTTGGTTAAGGTACCTTTCTCTTCACGGTTATGATGTTATGGCATTACTCGATGTCAAAATCGACTATGACCTCATTTATCCTAACGTTACTCCTTTGGGTTACATTCGTTCGTGTGTTTTGGAATTATATGTTTAAAATTTTTGGATGTTTAGCGACTCTCTGGCTAAATTCAATCAAATACCCCGTGCATGTGTCTTGACTCTAGAAGACAACAAACTTTTCACGTACTTTGTGATCTATGATATTAAGGTTCCTGGCGATAAAGTGAGTAAAATCTGAATGCAACGGTTAATATGATTCTTAATTGTGTAGTAGGGTTACTAATGTAAAAATATCTAACGGTAGGGTTTTTAGGGTTTCATGTGAATCTTCAAACTCAAGGGTCCTTAGAACTACCGTCTCAAGAATCTGAAAACTAACGTCGTCTCTGATAATCTTGAGTCCCCGAGGCCTTTTCCGGGTGACTTACCGGGCTTACCCCATTCCGATAACTTAAATTTCGTATATGCTTAACTACTTAACATCGCACGTGTAGCCAAAACCCTTATAGACTTCTGAGATGCGAATAAGCTCGTAGTGAAAGACCGGGAGAGAGATTCGAAGGAAAACAAATTGTAATGGATTTCACCATGAAGTCGCCGACGACAAGAAGTGGTCACGATACGACGAAACCAGTAAAATCTGACAACTTGGCACATTAGTATGTAGAAGAAATGGTGTAGGTGCACAGAGATTCGATTTCTATCATTTCAGATAAAGAAAGTCGCTTAACTCCAATTCAGGGAGCCATCCAATGAGCAACGGGTACTCAAACCGACTCGAGACTTGATCACATGTGAAGAAAATGTGCTTATGACCATGGCGGAAATCTTGTGCAATGAAGGTTGTCACGCGAGTATTCGAATGTCACTAACCGAAGCATTAAGTAGTAGAGGTATTACTCTCCGCTGGATGAGCCAAGAATCAAAGAAAGCCAATGCAGCGGGCCTAGAATAGTAATTGGAATGACAAGAACAACTTCTCAAACTAAGAAGATAGCAACTAGCTTGCATGCTACGAAGGAAGTGGGTCGATGTGTGATGGAGACCGTTAGAGTTGAGACCCAAGTACCCACATTTGTCTAACTATTGGTGATTTGCTGAATTTCGGGACGAAATTCTTTTGACGGGGGAATAATGTAACATCCGTGAATCTTGACCCATTGACTTTTTGTGTAATTTGACTAACAAACTTGTTGAATGAAATAATTGGGCCCATTTGTGATTATATGACTATGTGGTATGTTGGTCGGGTCGTTAATATGTTTATTCGATGTTTAATAGTGTAACGATTGTAACTTGGCTTGAAAAGGGAAACGGGTCGGCCCGTGGGTAGTCTATGACCCACCAGCCCCAAGACCCATTTCTCCCCCCCCCCTCCCCCCTCTCCCCCCCCCCCCCCCCCCCCCCCCCCCCCCCCCCCCCCCCCCCCCCCCCCCCCCCCCCCCCCCCCCCCCCCCCCCCCCCCCCCCCCCCCCCCCCCCCCCCCCCCCCCCCCCCCCCCCCCCCCCCCCCCCCCCCCCCCCCCCCCCCCCCCCCCCCCCCCCCCCCCCCCCCCCCCCCCCCCCCCCCCCCCCCCCCCCCCCCCCCCCCCCCCCCCCCCCCCCCCCCCCCCCCCCCCCCCCCCCCCCCCCCCCCCCCCCCCCCCCCCCCCCCCCCCCCCCCCCCCCCCCCCCCCCCCCCCCCCCCCCCCCCCCCCCCCCCCCCCCCCCCCCCCCCCCCCCCCCCCCCCCCCCCCCCCCCCCCCCCCCCCCCCCCCCCCCCCCCCCCCCCCCCCCCCCCCCCCCCCCCCCCCCCCCCCCCCCCCCCCCCCCCCCCCCCCCCCCCCCCCCCCCCCCCCCCCCCCCCCCCCCCCCCCCCCCCCCCCCCCCCCCCCCCCCCCCCCCCCCCCCCCCCCCCCCCCCCCCCCCCCCCCCCCCCCCCCCCCCCCCCCCCCCCCCCCCCCCCCCCCCCCCCCCCCCCCCCCCCCCCCCCCCCCCCCCCCCCCCCCCCCCCCCCCCCCCCCCCCCCCCCCCCCCCCCCCCCCCCCCCCCCCCCCCCCCCCCCCCCCCCCCCCCCCCCCCCCCCCCCCCCCCCCCCCCCCCCCCCCCCCCCCCCCCCCCCCCCCCCCCCCCCCCCCCCCCCCCCCCCCCCCCCCCCCCCCCCCCCCCCCCCCCCCCCCCCCCCCCCCCCCCCCCCCCCCCCCCCCCCCCCCCCCCCCCCCCCCCCCCCCCCCCCCCCCCCCCCCCCCCCCCCCCCCCCCCCCCCCCCCCCCCCCCCCCCCCCCCCCCCCCCCCCCCCCCCCCCCCCCCCCCCCCCCCCCCCCCCCCCCCCCCCCCCCCCCCCCCCCCCCCCCCCCCCCCCCCCCCCCCCCCCCCCCCCCCCCCCCCCCCCCCCCCCCCCCCCCCCCCCCCCCCCCCCCCCCCCCCCCCCCCCCCCCCCCCCCCCCCCCCCCCCCCCCCCCCCCCCCCCCCCCCCCCCCCCCCCCCCCCCCCCCCCCCCCCCCCCCCCCCCCCCCCCCCCCCCCCCCCCCCCCCCCCCCCCCCCCCCCCCCCCCCCCCCCCCCCCCCCCCCCCCCCCCCCCCCCCCCCCCCCCCCCCCCCCCCCCCCCCCCCCCCCCCCCCCCCCCCCCCCCCCCCCCCCCCCCCCCCCCCCCCCCCCCCCCCCCCCCCCCCCCCCCCCCCCCCCCCCCCCTTATGTTTCTAGTCGTTTTGATGTGATTCCAAGTCTTGTAAATGGTAAAAATGGAAATTTAGGGTTAGGGTTAGGGTTTGAAGGATTATGAGTGATTATGATGTTTTGGTCGAATTTGTGGGTTGGGTTATGTGTATTAATGGATAATGATGTTTGGTT
Organism: Erigeron breviscapus; assembly: GCA_034093135.1. Taxonomy (NCBI): domain Eukaryota; kingdom Viridiplantae; phylum Streptophyta; class Magnoliopsida; order Asterales; family Asteraceae; genus Erigeron; species Erigeron breviscapus. The sequence goes on from CM067173.1 coordinate 124,828,797, forward strand.
ATACTTCAAAATGGGCTAAAAGTCCTTACAAGTCGTTTTGGAATGGTTTGGGTCGAATTTGGGGGTTTTGGTTCGTGTTTCCTGCATAAACTGCAGGTGCTGGCTGCAGATTGTGGCCACTGCGGCGCAGTGAGCTCTACCCTTGCTCACTGCGGCGCAGTGGATAGGTTCTGTGAAAATATGCGCGTCGATTTTTAAACGTTAATAACTTTTGATCCATAACTCCAAACAAGTCTTACGACCTATCGTTGGAATCGTAAGAGAGTCTAGTTTCTAGTAGTAACACTCTTTTTGTATGAGTCCTTTCTCATTTCTAAAAAGATCGAGTCGAATGTGTCTTGTTCCTACTCGTTAAAGTTGTAAAGGTGTTTAGGGTTTGTGACTTGACTTAATTATGCTAAACCAACTTGTTTATGATTGTAGAGTTGACTTTACGGTATTATGATGTATAATTATAGGTTGTGGACGTGTGGATCCTATTACTCGTTTGTAATCTTATACTAGCTTCTTTGCCGATCAAGGTGAGTTTCGTAGCTCCCTACTCAATAGAGATTCGGGCTGAAAAGTGTACATATACGTGTTTGTTGGATTGTTTGGTTGATTTGATTGACTGTCTAGTTAATTTCTGATTAATTGTTGATTGACAGATAGTTTTGATTGATTGTGTGATGATTTACGAATGTGATTGTGTTATTGTAAGGTATTAGGATAGAAGTACATATATGGAGGTCGGTTTTACTTTCAAAGAGTCTTAGATGTGGTGGGAAGGCTGCGGGTGACCCTATACATAAGCATCTAGGATTCGAAGAAAGTAGAATCCTCCTAAGTGTATGTACGTATAGTTTACTTTAGTTTGATGTTTGATGATTGATGGACTTGTGATGTATGGATGTTGTGTATCTATCCCACTGAAGAGGATATGACTTATTGTTGTGTATCTATCCCACTGAAGAGGATATGACTTATCGTTGTGTATCTATCCCACTGAAGAGGATATGACTTATTGTTGTGTATCTATCCCACTGAAGAGGATATGACTTATTGTTGTGTATCTATCCCACTGAAGAGGATATGACTTATTGTTGTGTATCTATCCCACTGAAGAGGATATGACTTATCGTTGTGTATCTATCCCACTGAAGAGGATATGACTTATTGTTGTGTATCTATCCCACTGAAGAGGATATGACTTATCGTTGTGTATCTATCCCACTGAAGAGGATATGACTTATCGTTGTGTATCTATCCCACTGAAGAGGATATGACTTATTGTTGTGTATCTATCCCACTGAAGAGGATATGACTTATCGTTGTGTATCTATCCCACTGAAGAGGATATGACTTATTGTTGTGTATCTATCCCACTGAAGAGGATATGACTTATTGTTGTGTATCTATCCCACTGAAGAGGATATGACTTATTGTTGTGTATCTATCCCACTGAAGAGGATATGACTTATCGTTGTGTATCTATCCCACTGAAGAGGATATGACTTATCGTTGTGTATCTATCCCACTGAAGAGGATATGACTTATTGTTGTGTATCTATCCCACTGAAGAGGATATGACTTATTGTTGTGTATCTATCCCACTGAAGAGGATATGACTTATCGTTGTGTATCTATCCCACTGAAGAGGATATGACTTATCGTTGTGTATCTATCCCACTGAAGAGGATATGACTTATCGTTGTGTATCTATCCCACTGAAGAGGATATGACTTATCGTTGTGTATCTATCCCACTGAAGAGGATATGACTTATCGTTGTGTATCTATCCCACTGAAGAGGATATGACTTATCGTTGTGTATCTATCCCACTGAAGAGGATATGACTTATCGTTGTGTATCTATCCCACTGAAGAGGATATGACTTATCGTTGTGTATCTATCCCACTGAAGAGGATATGACTTATTGTTGTGTATCTATCCCACTGAAGAGGATATGACTTATTGTTGTGTATCTATCCCACTGAAGAGGATATGACTTATTGTTGTGTATCTATCCCACTGAAGAGGATATGACTTATTGTTGTGTATCTATCCCACTGAAGAGGATATGACTTATCGTTGTGTATCTATCCCACTGAAGAGGATATGACTTATTGTTGTGTATCTATCCCACTGAAGAGGATATGACTTATCGTTGTGTATCTATCCCACTGAAGAGGATATGACTTATCGTTGTGTATCTATCCCACTGAAGAGGATATGACTTATCGTTGTGTATCTATCCCACTGAAGAGGATATGACTTATCGTTGTGTATCTATCCCACTGAAGAGGATATGACTTATTGTTGTGTATCTATCCCACTGAAGAGGATATGACTTATCGTTGTGTATCTATCCCACTGAAGAGGATATGACTTATTGTTGTGTATCTATCCCACTGAAGAGGATATGACTTATTGTTGTGTATCTATCCCACTGAAGAGGATATGACTTATTGTTGTGTATCTATCCCACTGAAGAGGATATGACTTATCGTTGTGTATCTATCCCACTGAAGAGGATATGACTTATGTTGTGTATCAATCCCACTGAAGAGGATATGACTTATTGTTGTGTATCTATCCCACTGAAGAGGATATGACTTATGTTGTGTATCAATCCCACTGAAGAGGATATGACTTATTGTTGTGTATCTATCCCACTGAAGAGGATATGACTTATTGTTGTGTATCTATCCCACTGAAGAGGATATGACTTATGTTGTGTATCAATCCCACTGAAGAGGATATGACTTATGTTGTGTATCAATCCCACTGAAGAGGATATGACTTATTGTTGTGTATCTATCCCACTGAAGAGGATATGACTTATTGTTGTGTATCTATCCCACTGAAGAGGATATGACTTATTGTTGTGTATCTATCCCACTGAAGAGGATATGACTTATGTTGTGTATCTATCCCACTGAAGAGGATATGACTTATGTTGTGTATCTATCCCACTGAAGAGGATATGACTTATGTTGTGTATCAATCCCACTGAAGAGGATATGACTTATGTTGTGTATCAATCCCACTGAAGAGGATATGACTTATTGTTGTGTATCTATCCCACTGAAGAGGATATGACTTATGTTGTGTATCAATCCCACTGAAGAGGATATGACTTATGTTGTGTATCTATCCCACTGAAGAGGATATGACTTATCGTTGTGTATCTATCCCACTGAAGAGGATATGACTTATCGTTGTGTATCTATCCTACTGAAGAGGATATGACTTATCGTTGTGTATCTATCCCACTGAAGAGGATATGACTTATGTTGTGTATCAATCCCACTGAAGAGGATATGACTTATTGTTGTGTATCTATCCCACTGAAGAGGATATGACTTATTGTTGTGTATCTATCCCACTGAAGAGGATATGACTTATGTTGTGTATCAATCCCACTGAAGAGGATATGACTTATTGTTGTGTATCTATCCCACTGAAGAGGATATGACTTATGTTGTGTATCTATCCCACTGAAGAGGATATGACTTATCGTTGTGTATCTATCCCACTGAAGAGGATATGACTTATCGTTGTGTATCTATCCCACTGAAGAGGATATGACTTATCGTTGTGTATCTATCCACTGAAGAGGATATGACTTATCGTTGTGTATCTATCCCACTGAAGAGGATATGACTTATGTTGTGTATCAATCCCACTGAAGAGGATATGACTTATGTTGTGTATCAATCCCACTGAAGAGGATATGACTTATGTTGTGTATCAATCCCACTGAAGAGGATATGACTTATTGTTGTGTATCTATCCCACTGAAGAGGATATGACTTATTGTTGTGTATCTATCCCACTGAAGAGGATATGACTTATGTTGTGTATCTATCCCACTGAAGAGGATATGACTTATGTTGTGTATCAATCCCACTGAAGAGGATATGACTTATGTTGTGTATCAATCCCACTGAAGAGGATATGACTTATGTTGTGTATCAATCCCACTGAAGAGGATATGACTTATGTTGTGTATCAATCCCACTGAAGAGGATATGACTTATGTTGTGTATCAATCCCACTGAAGAGGATATGACTTATGTTGTGTATCTATCCCACTGAAGAGGATATGACTTATCGTTGTGTATCTATCCCACTGAAGAGGATATGACTTATGTTGTGTATCTATCCCACTGAAGAGGATATGACTTATGTTGTGTATCTATCCCACTGAAGAGGATATGACTTATGTTGTGTATCTATCCCACTGAAGAGGATATGACTTATGTTGTGTATCAATCCCACTGAAGAGGATATGACTTATGTTGTGTATCAATCCCACTGAAGAGGATATGACTTATGTTGTGTATCAATCCCACTGAAGAGGATATGACTTATTGTTGTGTATCTATCCCACTGAAGAGGATATGACTTATCGTTGTGTATCTATCCCACTGAAGAGGATATGACTTATTGTTGTGTATCTATCCCACTGAAGAGGATATGACTTATCGTTGTGTATCTATCCCACTGAAGAGGATATGACTTATTGTTGTGTATCTATCCCACTGAAGAGGAAATATTTTATCTTACTACATGATTAATGCTCGACATGAATATTAATGTAACTTAATTACTTAATTACATACTGTAAACACAAGCTAGATCACGAAATCATAGTGTGTGTAAGTGTGTGAAATGAGAGAAAATGGTATTTGTAAAGGAAAGGATATTATTATGTGAAAGGTTAATTACAAAAGGTGGTGGAGGGGGGGTTTATATACATAAGGTGACTTACACTTAACACCCCTCCATATTTGTCTAATTATATACATAACTTATGCAAAAATACAAAACTAGCACTAACTAATATAAATCTAACAATCTCCCCCTTCAGTGCAGTTTTGTATGATGTCATTCACCCTGCTTTTCTTTGGTGTCTGGTCCTTTTCTTTTGTCTTCTATTCCTTCTCTTGGTTGAGGGTTCCTTTCTTTTCTTTGATGATTCGGGTGGTGGTTCCTTTTTGGAAGTATTCTTGAAGGCTCTTTTCTTGTATTCACTGTACTTTTCTTTCCAAAAGCGTTTTGGGATGAAATGAAACCTTTTGTCTGCAGGTCTGTTGGCAGGCATGATTATATTATCAGCGAAGTTCACTAGAGGGATGTTGTGAGGCCCGAACTAATTCTTAGGAGAATATCGAACCCAAGTGCCTTCAGGGACATGAATCACTCTAGGACGATCTTTTGGAATTCGTGCTTTCATTATCAGCCTGGTCCTCTTTCTGTGATTGATCTTTGCCTCAATCTTGGCAATCACATTCTTTATCTTCTTCTTTTCTTTCTCCGACTCTTCAAATTCATATAAGCTTTCAAACACCTTTTGACAGTGCAACAGGGTCCCATCAGAATATTTGGAAAGTTCATCAAGTCGAATGAAGATCTTATGACCTTGTTCACTTTCGAACAAAAACCCTTTGGGATCATCAAAAATAGAGCCGGTGTTGAAGTTGTCTAGGTTGACACCTTTAATCTTTTGGTTGGGCATGATTAAGTTGATCTTCTTTGGTTTCTTCTCAAGACCAAGCTGGAAGTCTTTTTGTGTTTGGCTTAGAATAAGACAATCCATGTATCTCTTTACAACATAATAGGCTTCTTGGTTTCAGGATCTTGCTGAATGAGTTTTCTTGCAAAATGATTTTAGAGAAAGATGAGATCATCTGCAGAGACAAGATTGAATCTAGCTTAACTGGTCACATACTTTCGATTGTCTTCTCTTTTGACAATGAACTACATCAAGCCTGGTTATCTGGCGAAGCCGGGATCACGCCATTCTTTGAAATAAAGGCTGACCACTTCGATGATCTTGAGTTTGAACTGATCTTTCCAGACTTTAGGAATCTTGTGACTTCTTGCTTCAACAAGATCCTTCAAGTATTTTTCTCTTTGTTGATCAAGATCATAAGCACGTCTAGCCCTCATTTTATTGATGTCAAGCTCGATCAGTTCATGTTGCTGGGAAAAGATTCTATATGCCCTTTCTTCAAGAAATCTTGTCGATTTGATCAATTCAGTTGGTGTTTCAAGATGATTTATTCTTTTCTGAGAATTCTTTTTGAATTGACCTTCGTTGATTTGATAATATGGAGCTCTAGAGGGAACAAGATTTTTGAAGAGGTGAGGATTGGCTAGATGATTGATAAGATCGTCAAAGTTCATTCTGTTTAAGGAGGAGATAGGCTGTTGAACTCCCGGGTATTTATCGAAGCCATGAAAGTCATCATTGTCATCATCAGAAGGCTTAGGAGAACCATCTTCATCATTAGAATCAACAAAGTGGTCATCTGGAAAGTTAAGATCATGAAAATCTTCACCAATAACAGAATCATGCTGAGGATCTTGAGACTGAGCATCATCTCTGACTTCAGAGTCTCCAATAACTTTGGTAGCATCACTTGCTTTGACCTCAGTCTCATCCAGATTCACCTCCTCGGCTTTCTCCCCCTCGTGTTGATCCTCTTCATCAGGATCATCACGTCTGCTAGAGGAGGCAGCAGCTTGTCTACACGTGGCTTCAAGCTCTCTAATTCTTTTCTGTGTTGCCTCTAGCCGTGCAAGAGCTTGAATCTTATCTTGTTCAGCTTTGAGATTGAGTTCTCTGACTGCATGTTGATGATCAAATCTTGCTTTAAGAGGTGCAAGTACTGCAATGTCAAAAGAGTCATTTTGTTTTTCTCGAGACAAGAATGTGGCGTATAGTTCATTGCACAGTTCATCTAACTTTAAGGAATTAGCAGATGGAGAATTTTGGGTAGATGCATCATCATTATCATTATTAGAAGAAGAAGATGAATGAGATGGTGATTGATGTTCAGTGTTAGGTGATGGTGTTTTATGAGTGTTTTGATCGGCGAGTTGTTGGATTATGATTGTGCGTTGGATAGGATCAGGAGGCAAGTTAAGGCGATCAGAGGCAGGACGTGGGCTTTTCCTCTTTGGTGTTTCAGATGTGGCATGAGCCTTGCCTTTTAGCTTTCGGAGTTCTTCGGCTTGTGAATCGGTTGGTGATTGAGGAGGTTCGTCCGACATTAATATCGTTGGTGCAACTGTAGACTTCGAACGGATTACAGTGCGGCCTGAAGGTATTTCTGCACCAGGACATCATGTTGATTGACGAAGCGAGGCTTCAACAACAGTTGCTTCGTGATGAGTTGGTTGAGCTTCACAACCTAACACAACCTCACGTTCGAAAGGACTTCCGGGATCTTGAAGATTGCCCGTTGAGCTGGGAGATGAGCTAGAAGGAAACAAGGCGAACCTAATCTCCTCGAAGCTTAGCTCCTCAGCACCTGGTTTAAAGGCTTGTTTGAGGATGTCAGATCTAGGTTTTCCAGACAATCCTCGAGATGGGAAAATATCCAACAACTCTAAGTCTGTTTCGACATCATCCATAGGATGTGCGTGCTCTGTTTCAAGTGTCCTAGGTGGAGAACTAGACTCAATTGTGGAGGAAATGAAAGATGGGAGAGGGGCAGATGTCTCCTCAGATTCAATATCGCCAGTCTCTAAATGAGATGGTGATAGTGAATGCGGTTGGTGCCTATGCAAAAATGAAACTAACTCCTGTTGAGAGGAGCCAGAGTGGCGTGCGGAGGCTTGTACATGCGAGGTTGGGGAGGCCTCGACTTCTATCCTAAGGATGTCATCCCGGCGAATAGTGGTTTCAACTGTCGAAGGGCCAACGTTTTATTTATGCCCTATACCTAGCCCGGACCGCTCAACCTCTCCAATATGTTTTTCAACGTTTTCTGATACCAAGTGTAAACACAAGCTAGATCACAAAATCATAGTGTGTGTAAGTGTGTGAAATGAGAGAAAATGGTATTTGTAAAGGAAAGGATATTATTATGTGAAAGGTTAATTACAAAAGGTGGTGGAGGGGGGGTTTATATACATAAGGTGACTTACACTTAACACCCCTCCATATTTGTCTAATTATATACATAACTTATGCAAAAATACAAAACTAGCACTAACTAATATAAATCTAACACATACTACTGTAATTAATCCACGCAATGCAATATTTTTGTTAACGATATTCAATGATTGATCACAATGTTTAAAAAGGTTCATTTAATTTTATAAATAATTTTAAATATTTATTTTTATAATTTAAAGTATTATAAGTTATAGTAAATCAAAGTTGGTAATATATTAATGAAAAGGTTTGATTAAAATTTGAGGGGGAAACTTAGCAAGACCTAGCATAGATGGAAATTAAATATCTTTACTCATAAATATGTCTAGAGTAGGACTCAAACTTGATACCTCTTAGGCTTTTATGAGAAAGCAAACGTCTTTGCCACTAGATCATTTAGTGGTGGTACTCCTTCTAGTTGTTTTCTACTCAAAATTAGTAGTTTTACTACTTTTTTTATAAAAAAAAAAAACTTTTAAACAAATGATAGACGGGTTGTTACTTGTTACATGAGCTATAAGTTATTGTGTCTTGTCATGTAATTAGAATTATCTTCACTCGATTGATCACAATGTCTAACCAGAAAAGGAACTGCAGAATTTAACATATGTTCAATTTGCATAAAAGACAATACCCTATCCAATGACATGTCTTCAGTTTATTGCATAACTTTTCAACTCAAAGATTTTGTGATTTACATTGTCTAAAATTAGTCGAGGTTTATCTTCAAGAAGAATTTAGTGAAACAGTTCATATTGTATTATAACTAGAACTAGAAGGAGTTTGTTTATTTGAGTTGCCAATTAGAGTACTAATTTAATGGATAGGAACTAAAAGCTCTTAATCAATGGTGAGGAAAGCGGGCAACTAGGCACATGGCAAAATGGATTATCGCTCAAGACCCGAATTTTAAATGATTATAAATAAAAATATATGTGTTATATATGTCTTTCCTTTTAATAATCAACTATATGCTAACTACTCGGGTGGTTAACAAATTTTTCTTAAAATTATTAATATAACATTTGTGAGAAATGTTCATTTGAAAATTAAAATTTCCGTAAAAACTAAAAAAATGGTCAAAACACACTGTGATCTAAACCTAACATAATGTGTTTTCTAAAAACACAATGTGTTAAGTTTCAAATCATAGTGTGTTTTTGATAGCGCGTGAAAACCAGAAAACTGGTCAAACACACTGTGATATGAAACTTAACATAATGTGTTTTCTAAAAACACAATGTGTTAAGTTTCAAATCATAGTGTGTTTTTGATAGCGCGTGAAAACCAGAAAACTGGTCAAACACACTGTGATATGAAACTTAACATAATGTGTTTTTAAAAAACACATTGTGTTAAATTCAGATCACAGTTTATTTTGTCCAGTTTTCTAATTTTCACATAAATTTTAATTTTCAAATGATCACAACCCTAACATTTGTTGTTTTTAAAAAATAATTTATATAATATAAATTGTTACGTTTAGGCGTTTTAGCCTAAAAGCTTTTTTTTTCGCCTCATGTTGGGTCTATAGATCCTCAAAGCCCCCGTGGTAAGGCAAAATTAAGTTGTACTAAAAAGAACTTTATTTGTCTCTATAATTTTGACGCTTGGCAAGTGGCAAGTGTTTAGTATGGGTTAATGGAATGAAAGAGAAACCAGTACTATTTCATAGTGCTAAAAGTTTTGTTGGGTTGCATATGGTTATGAAAATGTAACATTACATTGTATTTTAACTGAAGATTGAACTACGGATTGAAAACCCATCTTCTTTTTACATTGTTTAGTGAGGGCTATTCAATCTTTTCCATTTTCGAATTTGTATCATTTCATCTGACTTTTGGAAATTTAGTTACTTGACAATTCCTATATGAAACAGTACAATAGTTCTCATTTCTCGTTTTTGCTTTATGTACTTTGTAGTCATCATTGATTATGTGTTGTGATCCATGATAATTAGCAAGAAAAAGACCAGCCCGGGATTAAAGAGAGAAAGTACGACATGAACAAATTTTTATAAGTTTGATAATTAGTCAATTGTACATTATCGAAGTGGAAATTCATTGAAGATTTGGCGAAATTGGCATCATTTGAGTTCATATATTTGGATCGTATGTTAAACTGTTAATACTCACAAATAAATGCTAAAATGAGTATCAAACTTCTGCTAAAAGAGAGTTGTCTTCTAGTTATTTATTAAAAACATTCCTTAACTAGTTAACTCCATTTTCGTTGCCACATCCCAACCTATAACATCGGTTAAATGCCATACACCATTTTTTTTAATTCCAAGTTAATAATTAAAGGACAACGTCCAAATTTAAACCCAAAACATTCAAAAAGACAAGTCTTCCGTCTGTTAGACAGGACCAACTCATTTAGTTCTAAGTTCCACCAATTGAATATCGTCGAACATACCAAGATGACCCATCCTCACTCACATAACAATTATAGAGTGTATTATCCTTATCGAGGTGTGTAAGTCCCAACTCGTTAGATGGTACTACTGAAGACACCTCTATGTCGATGGTGGAGTTACTTTGCAATATATGCACTGAACTGGAGACGACCAGTTGCAGTGTGTATATACCAAGTTCTAGATAGATTACTTATAAATGACAATAAGTAAAGAACAATGCAATAATACAAATAACTTGTAAGATATCTTGATGAGACAATATGTATTTTTCAATGTGTAATTTATTTATTGATATTAAACAAAGGGTTAAGTGCACGGAAATGTAATCAACTAAGGCCGAAAAGTTATTGTGTACATGAACTTACAAAAGGTTTATTGTATACATGAACCCTGCTATTTTTCTATTGTATAACGAAACCGGCTAAAGTCTTGATGTGGGCCGGTTAAGTGCATGAAAATGTAATAAATATGCCCAAAAAGTTATTGTGTGCATGAACTTACAAAAAGTTATTGTGTGCATGAACTTACAAAACTTCTATTATTGTGTGCGGTGGTTTGACATCGTTTTTCATCAGTGATTGTGTTTGTTATTCATTTATTTGACATCATCATCATCAAGATATGGAGATCCGATTTTATTTTTTTTAAAATTCTTATGGTTGTAAATTCTGATGAATGTGTGTAGTTAGAACTAGTTTTTTGACCCAGGGGGACGTTGTCCGGGATCGACACTGCGTCATGCAAGCATTTATACATACAACGGTACCTAAAAGTTTGGAAACTTAAAATTTACTATAGTTTAGTTAGAAACCTTAATGTAAGAGATAGAGAGTAAAGAAAAAAAAAGATTTGATGATTAAAGTTAGAAACCCAAAGTTAATTGATAAAATTAAAAACTTTAAAACTAACTATAATTAAGTTTGTATACAAAAAGTTATTGTGTGCATGAACTTACAAAAAGTTATTGTGTGCATGAACTTACAAAAAGTTATTGTGTGCATGAACTTACAAAAAGTTATTGTGTGCATGAACTTACAAAAAGTTATTGTGTGCATGAACTTACAAAAAGTTATTGTGTGCATGAACTTACAAAAAGTTATTGTGTGCATGAACTTACAAAAAGTTATTGTGTGCATGAACTTACAAAAAGTTATTGTGTGCATGAACTTACAAAAAGTTATTGTGTGCATGAACTTACAAAAAGTTATTGTGTGCATGAACTTACAAAAAGTTATTGTGTGCATGAACTTACAAAAAGTTATTGTGTGCATGAACTTACAAAAAGTTATTGTGTGCATGAACTTACAAAAAGTTATTGTGTGCATGAACTTACAAAAAGTTATTGTGTGCATGAACTTACAAAAAGTTATTGTGTGCATGAACTTACAAAAAGTTATTGTGTGCATGAACTTACAAAAAGTTATTGTGTGCATGAACTTACAAAAAGTTATTGTGTGCATGAACTTACAAAAAGTTATTGTGTGCATGAACTTACAAAAAGTTATTGTGTGCATGAACTTACAAAAAGTTATTGTGTGCATGAACTTACAAAACTTCTATTATTGTGTGCATTTAAAAGTTTGTATACAAAAAGTTAGACTAAAGTTAAAAAACCAATAAGTTAAGTGGTACAAATAAGTTAAAAACGTTAAAATAAGAGATAGAAAGTAGAAAAAAAAATTAAAAAATTGATGATTAAAGTTAAAATCCAAAGTTAATTGATAAAAATTAAAAACTTTAAAAGTAAGTTAAGTGATAAAAATAAGAAACTATAAAAATATACAATCGTAAAAAAAAAAAAAAAAAAAAAAAAAAAAAAAAAAAAAAAAAAAAAAAAAAAAAAAAAAAAAAAAAAAAAAAAAAAAAAAAAAAAAAAAAAAAAAAAAAAAAAAAAAAAAAAAAAAAAAAAAAAAAAAAAAAAAAAAAAAAAAAAAAAAAAAAAAAAAAAAAAAAAAAAAAAAAAAAAAAAAAAAAAAAAAAAAAAAAAAAAAAAAAAAAAAAAAAAAAAAAAAAAAAAAAAAAAAAAAAAAAAAAAAAAAAAAAAAAAAAAAAAAAAAAAAAAAAAAAAAAAAAAAAAAAAAAAAAAAAAAAAAAAAAAAAAAAAAAAAAAAAAAAAAAAAAAAAAAAAAAAAAAAAAAAAAAAAAAAAAAAAAAAAAAAAAAAAAAAAAAAAAAAAAAAAAAAAAAAAAAAAAAAAAAAAAAAAAAAAAAAAAAAAAAAAAAAAAAAAAAAAAAAAAAAAAAAAAAAAAAAAAAAAAAAAAAAAAAAAAAAAAAAAAAAAAAAAAAAAAAAAAAAAAAAAAAAAAAAAAAAAAAAAAAAAAAAAAAAAAAAAAAAAAAAAAAAAAAAAAAAAAAAAAAAAAAAAAAAAAAAAAAAAAAAAAAAAAAAAAAAAAAAAAAAAAAAAAAAAAAAAAAAAAAAAAAAAAAAAAAAAAAAAAAAAAAAAAAAAAAAAAAAAAAAAAAAAAAAAAAAAAAAAAAAAAAAAAAAAAAAAAAAAAAAAAAAAAAAAAAAAAAAAAAAAAAAAAAAAAAAAAAAAAAAAAAAAAAAAAAAAAAAAAAAAAAAAAAAAAAAAAAAAAAAAAAAAAAAAAAAAAAAAAAAAAAAAAAAAAAAAAAAAAAAAAAAAAAAAAAAAAAAAAAAAAAAAAAAAAAAAAAAAAAAAAAAAAAAAAAAAAAAAAAAAAAAAAAAAAAAAAAAAAAAAAAAAAAAAAAAAAAAAAAAAAAAAAAAAAAAAAAAAAAAAAAAAAAAAAAAAAAAAAAAAAAAAAAAAAAAAAAAAAAAAAAAAAAAAAAAAAAAAAAAAAAAAAAAAAAAAAAAAAAAAAAAAAAAAAAAAAAAAAAAAAAAAAAAAAAAAAAAAAAAAAAAAAAAAAAAAAAAAAAAAAAAAAAAAAAAAAAAAAAAAAAAAAAAAAAAAAAAAAAAAAAAAAAAAAAAAAAAAAAAAAAAAAAAAAAAAAAAAAAAAAAAAAAAAAAAAAAAAAAAAAAAAAAAAAAAAAAAAAAAAAAAAAAAAAAAAAAAAAAAAAAAAAAAAAAAAAAAAAAAAAAAAAAAAAAAAAAAAAAAAAAAAAAAAAAAAAAAAAAAAAAAAAAAAAAAAAAAAAAAAAAAAAAAAAAAAAAAAAAAAAAAAAAAAAAAAAAAAAAAAAAAAAAAAAAAAAAAAAAAAAAAAAAAAAAAAAAAAAAAAAAAAAAAAAAAAAAAAAAAAAAAAAAAAAAAAAAAAAAAAAAAAAAAAAAAAAAAAAAAAAAAAAAAAAAAAAAAAAAAAAAAAAAAAAAAAAAAAAAAAAAAAAAAAAAAAAAAAAAAAAAAAAAAAAAAAAAAAAAAAAAAAAAAAAAAAAAAAAAAAAAAAAAAAAAAAAAAAAAAAAAAAAAAAAAAAAAAAAAAAAAAAAAAAAAAAAAAAAAAAAAAAAAAAAAAAAAAAAAAAAAAAAAAAAAAAAAAAAAAAAAAAAAAAAAAAAAAAAAAAAAAAAAAAAAAAAAAAAAAGAACATAAAGCACAAAAGTCAATTCCTCGTAATCAGTGTAAAGCTTTGTAAGAGCTTTCCACTGATGGTCTCCAGTTTGTAACTGACTAGAATGCCAACTGGGCTTCGCTGCCATTGCCATTCTCTATCTTCCATTTGTTGTCTTCGACTTCAACTGGAATGCTTCTTCAACTTGGTCAGTTCTCAACTGGAGGAAGTCTTCAGTTGCGTTGACTGTACGGTGCAACTGGACTTCAATATATTTCTGGACAAATCTTCTTGGTCACCAGTTTTACTGGGTCACCAGATGCAACTGGTGACTGGTCAGTGTGAACTGGTGACTGGCCAGTTCCAGGTGAACTGGTCCTAACAAATTCCCCCTATTTGTCTAGAAATATAGTCTAAGTCTTTTTCTAGTTCTTGTATCTATACAAGTGTGAACTATAGAGACCTGTTCGATTTAAATCTATCTAAGTTTCTTAAGGCATTTTTATAGATCAATAAATGCCTTAGGTTTTTCTTTTAGGTTTGTTAGATTTTAATCTATTATCTACCTTGTGGTTACAAACTGGTAACTTCATTTATCCAAGGGAATGAAATTTATACAAGTTACAGAATGTAAATACAAATTACAAGTAGATAACTGAAGAAAGAACTTAATGAGACGGCCCTTCGCCAGTTCTTCTTCTCTTGGCAACTGAAGAGATAGGCTGAGTATCTTCAGGATCATTATTCAACTTTTGCTCAAGATTTTCTTTATGTTGAATTTTCCCCCTTAGAAAGTTTACCCATGCTTTCTCAAACCTATTCTTTTGTGCCTTAGCATCCAAAACATTCACCATCTCCACCCATTCGCTGAATCCATATTGCATAGCACCAGGATCATCAGTTCTAACCAGTGGCCCACCAGTATACTTAACTTCGATTTGAAAAACCTTGGTGCCTGGCTTGATTGTAACATTGACACTATTAATAGTACCACTATGTCTTCTAGTTGACATGATCTGGGAGTAGTAGTTTCTAGCTTCAGATTCATTTGTGATTTTTATACTCCCAGCACCAGCAGCCAGTACAGCGGACTTAATGTCTTCATTGGATGAAAACTTGTTTATCCCCAGATCGACCACCTTAATGTTTGTTAAATGATCTTTGTGGTATCTGGAGAATGACTTGGTGTTTTTGTCAAGTGTCTTCTGAATCTCCTCCACCATGGTAAGAAGGTTTTGGAGATCGGCTTGTAGTGAGACAACTTGACTGTCCAGTGACAAAGGAGAAGGTGTCACTGGACCACTAGCAGTTACTACTGGAGCAACTGGAGGAGGCAAACTGATGGAAGTCTCCCCAGTTGTCAGGCCAGCAGTTGAAGATATAATTGGAGTGGTGGTTGAAGAAAGGACTGGAAAAACAAATTGTTGTTCATGCTGAGAATGCTCAGGTGTGAACAACGGCGACGGTGGGGGTGGCATTTCTCGAGCAAGTGAGAATTGCCCAGTTGGTAAAGGAGCGGAATATATTGGTAAAGATATATCTATAGGCACATTTTCTTGTGGTGGTGAAAGTGAAATTGATGCGTCTGGAAGTGAGACTGGAGATGAAGGGTCTTGAGCTTGTACAGAAGCATCAAGAATCTCCAAGTCTGTTTCAGTACCTTCAGAATCCGAAGATTCTATAAGGATTTCCTCGTCATTAACACTCATGTCCAGATCCATGAATGTAACTGAGGGCTGACCAGTTACCTGGTCAGTCTCCAGATGACCTTCCCCAGTTTCCTGGATGGGTACATCTGTTGGTGGATCCAAGTACACTCTTTACAACCTTCTTGACATTTGCAATTCTCTTTAGAAGCCCACTAGCCCTAATCTCTTTGGCCTTCTCCACTGAAATGTTTAAGCTCCTGGCATCGAATTCAGCTTCATCCTCTTGATAGTGTCTGTCCAGTTCTACATCTAGCATTTCATTCAACTGGTCAACTATCCTAGGATCATTCTTAACCCTAACATACTCATCCTTAGTGATACCCAGTAGATTGGCATCACTCATATCCAGCAACTTAATCTGAGCAAGATGTGCCCTGGCCTCAACTTGGTTTCTTTGTTTCATTTTCTTTCTTTCTTTGATGTCATTACCAAGTCTAGCCAGTTTTCTACTATCACTATCTGAAACTGGAGGGAGTATATCAGCATTACCAGTTTCCAACATTACTTCAGTGGTCAGTTTCTCTATAGATTGAGCATGTAGAGATACCTGGGTGTTCAAACTTTCTATGCTGCCTCTCAACTGGTTGATCTCACTGGTAAGTGGGGCCAGATCAACCTGAGAAGTGGCCAGCTTGGTGATCTCAGACATCACCCTTTCAATCAAATGCTCTTCTCTAGCACCCAGCGTATCCTCTATTTTCTGACCAACCGAAGTCATCAACTGCTCTCCAAGGCTAGTTACATCTAGGCCAGGTCTTTCAATAAGTTCCTTAACCTACCTTTCAATCTCTTTCAAGTCAACTTCTGAAGTTCTGACAGTATTTCCTAGCAAGTTGGAGATTGAACTGGAGACCTTGGAGTGAGTTAGGTCAAAGGCTTCCTTTAGAGTACCAGCCAGATTGTTGCAGCCAGTGACCAACTCATTAAGCTTTCTGAACACCAAGTCTTCATTGGATGAAAACTTGTTTATCCCCAGATCGACCACCTTAATGTTTGTTAAATGATCTTTGTGGTATCTGGAGAATGACTTGGTGTTTTTGTCAAGTGTCTTCTGAATCTCCTCCACCATGGTAAGAAGGTTTTGGAGATCGGCTTGTAGTGAGACAACTTGACTGTCCAGTGACAAAGGAGAAGGTGTCACTGGACCACTAGCAGTTACTACTGGAGCAACTGGAGGAGGCAAACTGATGGAAGTCTCCCCAGTTGTCAGGCCAGCAGTTGAAGATATAATTGGAGTGGTGGTTGAAGAAAGGACTGGAAAAACAAATTGTTGTTCATGCTGAGAATGCTCAGGTGTGAACAACGGCGACGGTGGGGGTGGCATTTCTCGAGCAAGTGAGAATTGCCCAGTTGGTAAAGGAGCGGAATATATTGGTAAAGATATATCTATAGGCACATTTACTTGTGGTGGTGAAAGTGAAATTGATGCGTCTGGAAGTGAGACTGGAGATGAAGGGTCTTGAGCTTGTACAGAAGCATCAAGAATCTCCAAGTCTGTTTCAGTACCTTCAGAATCCGAAGATTCTATAAGGATTTCCTCGTCATTAACACTCATGTCCAGATCCATGAATGTAACTGAGGGCTGACCAGTTACCTGGTCAGTCTCCAGATGACCTTCCCCAGTTTCCTGGATGGGTACATCTGTTGGTGGATCAAATACCGAAGTATCTTCACCAGGGATAGATGTGATGGGGGTTGCTTCAGTTATGGTTGCTCTATCCTCAACCATAACATTAGACACACTGGAGGGTCCCTCATTATTTTGAGGCCCGCCCAGTTGCCTTTCTGACTCACCTGCAAGAGGTGCATCAGTTGAAGCGAATGCCAGTTGCATTCGTTCAGGAATTTCAACCTCACCAGCTTCAGATACCAGTGAGTCTAGATTCCTTAGCATATCTGGAGCAGTGTACGGTGAATCTGTACTATTATATGCTTCTCTGCCCAGAATTTGCTTAAAACAAAGAGGAACCTTGAAAAGGGAATACAAACACCCCTTGTGCCCTTCAGTTTTTGAACTAGGCTTCTATACAGAATATCTGCAAAGTCCACTCTCAATCCGTTCCACAAGCAGTAAGCCATCTCTGCTTGCGAGGAGTTAATCTGGTCAAGTCCACCAGAACTCCCACCCATGCTCTCCACCAGGTGGATGAAAAAATACCTCCATGAAGGTGTAAGGCCCTTCATGGTCATCGCACCTTTTGTCTTCAACACCCCATTCTCCAAACACTCCCTGTGTCCCATTTCAAGAAGTACTTGGCGAAAGTTTATATTTGGGGGCAAGACGACTGGAGATTCACCCTCTCTCCAGTAATTGAGGCGTAAGGCATCCCTCAATACATCGGCTGACAAGGTACACTGGATTGTTCCATCCTTTAATGTGAAACTGATGGAGGAACAATCGGAAGAAAGAACGGCAGTGTACCAAAACTCACATAAGTAGTTGTGAAACAACTTACGTGGGTTTAGAGAGAATGAGGGTCCTATTGGAGAATTCTTCAAAAACTTTTGAATTCTACCAATAAGGGTATCGGACCCTTGAGATCCTCGTAGGCTGGCCATCGGATTATTTGGATTTAGTTTGATGACCGAAGCACTACTAGGGGCACCAGGTGCCGCTTTGACATCTGGTGAGGGATTATATGGAACAGTCAAGAGATTTACATCTCTTGAACGAGATGATCTAGGTGCCATTGAAAATGAAATTGAAATTTGGGATTTAGGGTTTTGATTTGTGAAGCAAAGAGAAAAATGAAGCAATTTTGATGATTGGAAGTAAATGAGTTCGGAGTAAATAAGGGTATTTATAAAGGGATTCAAGATCCCAATGAAACACCAAAATTATATTTTAATAAAGACAATCCTTTTTGTAGATATTTTCAACAAAGTTGGTTTGAATTTTGAAATAAAATATTGATTTGCCATGTAAACATTAAATGCTTCCATGTCAGCATTAAATGCTACGACGGCTTATCTTACCCACGCTCACTTTTTGTTCCCAATACAAACATGTCAGCATTAAAATGCTTCCATGTCAGCATTAAAATGCTTCCATGTAATAAACAAAATCCTTTTTGTAGATATTTTCAACAAGGTTGGTTTGAATTTTGAAATAAAATAATAATTTGCCATGTAAACATTAAATGCTTCCATGTCAGCATTAAATGCTACGACGGCTTATCTTACCCACGCGCCCACTCACTTTTTGTTTTCCCAATACAAACAGTTTTCAAGTACTAGAATGGTTTCAAACACGTCAGATCACGATATCAAGTGGTTTAAAACACTCGAGTATCATCACGTGTCACACATATTGACCAAGTATTTGTAACGTTATAAAAATAAGACAAGACTGAACCTGGTCACTGGAGGATCAGTCCAGTGCCAGTTTCCAACTGGAGAGTTCTCCAGTTGCATTTTCAAACAAAAACGAATTTTAGTCAGAAAATTATTTTGAGTCTTTCCCCCTAAAATGATGATCCAGAAATCAATTAGTGCCAAGATAGTATCACAAAGGCGTTCGATAGCCTGGCGAGCAAAGATTATCTGGACCTCCTCAACTGGAGAACTTCATCAGTGTCACTGACGCGTTCAATAACAAAGAAAGCTCCAGTTAAGGGTTTAACATTCCCAGTTCGCTGATGAGATGTTTAAAGGTTTTCTCATCGAGAGGTTTAGTAAAAACATCAGCTAACTGTTTGTCAGTGGGGATGAAATGAATTTCAATATCTCCTTTCATAACGTGATCTCGAATGAAATGATACCTGATGTCAATATGCTTTGTTTTTGAGTGCATCACTGGGTTGTGAGATATAGCAATAGCACTGGTGTTGTCACAAAAGATTGGGGTCTTGGTATACTTCTGACCATAATCTAGTAACTGGTTCTTGATCCAAAGAATCTAGGCACAGCAACTGGCCGCAGAAATGTACTCTGCCTCAGCAGTGGACATAGAGACTGAAGTCTGCTTCTTGCTGGTCCAACTTACCAGTTTTCCTCCAAGGAAATGACAACCACCAGTTGTTGATTTTCTATCTATCTTACAACCTGCATGATCAGAATCTGAATAACCCATTAGATCTAATCCTGAGCCTTTGGGGTACCAAAGACCAAGATTAGGACACCCTTTCAGGTATCTAAAGATACGCTTTACAGCGTGCAAATGCGATTCTTTAGGGTTAGACTGAAATCTGGCACATAAACATGTTGCAAACATTATATCTGGTCGACTGGCAGTTAAGTACATCAGTGAACCAACCATACCTCTATAGTCAGTTATGTTAACTGGTTTGCCAGTTGGGTCAGAGTCCAAATTCAATGGTGCTGCAATAGGTGTGTTTTTCGATGGGATTGAATCATATTTGTATTTTCTTAACAAATCTCTGACATATTTTCCTTGGTTTATGAAAATTCCATTTTCAGTTTGCTTAATCTGAAGACCTAAGAAAAATGTTAATTCACCCATTAAACTCATCTCATACTCAGATGACATGATTTTAGAAAACTTTTTACACATTGCATCATCAGTTGAACCAAAAATAATGTCATCAACATAAATTTGTACCAATAAGATATTACCTCTTTCTTTCAAGATAAACAAGGTATTATCTATTGCACCTCTTTGAAAGCCATTTTTAAGAAGATGTTTAGTTAAAGTATCATACCAGGCTCTTGGGGCTTGTCTTAGACCATACAATGCTTTGTTCAGTCTATAAACCCAATGAGGATGCTTCTCATCGATGAAACCTGGAGTCTGCTTAACATAAACTTCTTCTTCCAATGTTCCATTAAGGAACGCACTTTTGACATCCATCTGGAAGACCTTGAACTGCAGATGGGCTGCATAAGCCAGAAATATTCTTATGGCTTCAAGTCTTGCAACTGGAGCAAAAGTTTCATCAAAGTCAACGCCCTCTGCTTGACAATAACCCTGGGCAACTAGTCTGGCCTTGTTTCTTACAACATGGCCATCTTCATCCATTTTGTTTCGGTAGACCCATCTGGTACCAATAGGTTCTTTCTTTAACCCTGGTGGACAAGGAACAAGCTCCCAAACATTGTTCCTTTCAAACTGGAGGAGCTCTTCTTGCATAGCTTCCACCCAGCTTGGGTCTGCCATAGCCTCGTCAATCTTCTTTGGTTCAATTAGAGATAAGAAGGTGACGTTTAAGCATTGCTCACTGGTGGCTCTTCTAGTCTGAACCCCACTAGTTGGATCACCCACAATTTGTTCAATTGGATGGGCTCGAGTCCATCTAGTGTATTGACTAGGCTGGTGAACTACAATATCAGTGCAAGTCACCTGGCGATCTTCTTCAGTTGCAACAGCTTCTGGAGAAGGATCAGTCCAAACAACTTCTACATCCTCATCAGAGTCAATGAGGTCTCGATTAGCATCATGAAATTCCTCATTAGAAGGCATTTCATGAAGAACTGGAGAAGTAGGTGTTTGAACTGGTGCTGATATTGGAGTGGCACGTACATCAGATCCAATCACCAATTCTTGTGGTAAGTTGAAATTGATGGAGGGATAGAATGATGTGTCACTGGTGGTGTTCTTCTTCTTAACTGGTTCCAATTTGTTGTAACTGGAAGCATCTTCTGGTGAAACAACTGACCGAAGAACTTGGTCAGTTTCACCAAAATTAATTGGAATGACTGGAGAAATATCAAGGCTTGGTCTCTTGTTGATTGCTTCAGTTGACTCATCAAATGTGACATGAATTGTCTCATGAACCTTTTGGAGTCTATAATTATAAACTCTAAATGCCTTTCGAATATCTGAATAGCCTAAAAATACCCCTTCATCAGCTTTTGCATCAAACTTTCCAAGCTGACTGGAATCGTTTAGTATATAAACTGGACAACCAAATACATGGAAGTATCCAATATTTGGTTTACGATTCCTGAGTACTTCATAGGCAGTCTTCTTATGTCTCTTGATGTAGACTGACCGGTTTTGGGTGTGACAAGCAGTTGCAACTGCCTCAGCCCAAAAACTGGTGGGAAGACCAGATTCAGATAGCATACTTCTGGCTGCTTCTATCAGTGTACGATTCTTTCTTTCAACAACTCCATTTTGCTCTGGAGAGTGAACTGATGAGAAGTTTTGAGAGATGCCAGTGTCATTGCAAAATGTTTCAAGTACCTTATTTTGGAATTTAGTACCATTATCACTTCGCAACTGACAAACTTTTCGAGTATACTTGAGCTCAATTCTTTTAATGAGAGAGATGATTTCAGCAGATGCATCACTTTTGGATCTGATGAATACCACCCAGCTGTATCTGGTGAATTCATCAACCACAACTAGAGTGTACTTCTTTCCAGCTCTAGTTTGAACATTCACTGGACCAAAGAGATCCATATGAAGCATGTGAAGAGGTTCAGTGATGCTAAAATTTTGCCTAGTTTTAAAACTGGCTCTTTTCTGCTTGCCCATCTCACACCCTGGACATGGCTTTTCCTTATTGAAGGAAATCTGAGGTATCCCATCAACCAGTTGCTTGCGAGACAACTTGTTAATGTTTTTAAAATTAAGGTGGGATAACCTTTTATGCCATAGCCAGTTGGTGTCCTCATCAGCTTTGGTATAGAAACATTGCTCTTTTGGAGCTGGTTCCATATCCATGATGTACACATTTCCTTTTCTTGGTGCAATCATCACCACTTTCCAATCCTTGTTAAATATGGTGCCTTGTGCAATATCGAACAATACTCTGAAGCCATCATCGCAAAGTTGGCTGACACTGATCAGGTTGTATTTCAAACCATTCACAAATGCAACTCTTTTGAATTTGACTTGTCCATTATTGAGCACACCATATCCTTCAGTCTTTCCAGATTGATCGTTACCAAACGTCACTGTCGGTCCATCTTGGACAGTGAACTCTTCCAGTAGGGGCTTACATCCGGTCATAGTTCGGCCAGCAGCGCTGTCCAGATACCAGATATTCTTCTTTCGATCGCCCTACACACACACAAAAATCATTAGTTCTTTTTGTGAACCCATCTTTTCTTGATGGGTTCGCTGGACTTCTTTACAGAAGTCACAGTTGACAGTTGTGGTGTTGAACTGGAGGCTGCATCTGGAGCTTTATCACCAGCTCCAGGTGCAGGAGTAAAAACAATTGGTATTTGATACTTACTCCCTTTATTTTTACCAGATTTTGTTTCAGAAGGAACATTCTTTTGTTTAGGTATTAAAGAGAGTGGATTAATATTTTGTTTGAAAACTGGAGGTAATAAACCTCCTTCCAGATTGTTAATCCGGGCAGTACAACTCTGAACCTGCCGAGACAAAAGTTGGAGTTGACTTTCCAGATTAACCAAAATATTATTTTCTTCAGGCAGTTGAACCTTGGACCTAGGTTCAACTGGTGCTTTAGTCTGGCGGGTCTTGGGCACCTTAGACTTTTGAGGTAAAGGCTTGTTACCCGTGGCCTTTTTGACTGGAGCTTTAGCCTGTTTGGCTCCAGTTTTAACCTCAATGGGGGTGGTCTCAAAGGTTTCAGTTTCAACAGCTTCAGATTGATCATAAGGTGTTTCAACCTTGAGAGCTGGAGGCAATGCATGAAGGTCTGGTATGAGAGCTGCCATCTCCAGATCTCCAGATTTCCATGCATTCTTCTGGGCATCGATAGTTCTTGAAAATGCATCATAGTTTTTGCCAGATGCTTTTACCCATGACTTGATAATCTTTTGTTCTTTTTCAAGATCAGAAATAGTTTTTGATTATCAAGTTCTAAAGCCTCAATCTTTAAAACTGACTCCTTGAGAGCCAACTGGACACTTTGCAAATCATTTAGTTGTGGTTTAACATTGTTCAGTTCAATTAGGATAGTGTCAAGATATCTTTCACTATCAGCTCTTACAGTTTCCACAAATGCCAAATCACCACTTAATGATTCAGCCAGGTCCAGTTTTAGTTCAGGGTCAACCTGGTTATCATAGTCACATACCTTCTTCAGTATGATGTCCACCCATCTTCCAGAGATGACATCTTCTTCATCATCAGATGAGTCATCAGAGTACTCCCATTTTCCCTCAGTTTGTGCCATTAAGCACTGATCCTTTTTCTTTTCCATGGACAGGAGGGCAATCTGGGCCTTAAGCTTCTTGTATTTAGCTTTGTAGCTATCATCAGGCCGATTGAAATTAGGGACAGAGGGGCCAGTTTGGTTGTTCAACTGACTAGATCTGCATTCCTTCATAAAATGACCTTTCTTACCACACTTATAGCATGTAAGATTGGTCTTATCCAGAGAGCTGGAGCTGGAAGCATTGTTGGGGCCATTAAATCTTTTGGATTTATGCTTAAACCTATTAAAGGTTTTAGCAATCATGGCGACCAGATCATCATCGTCAGTTTCATTACAACCATCACTGTTTTCAGTGGTCAGTCCAGAGTTTAAGAAACTGTTCAACATCTCCTTCATCGAGTGTACCTGGACACTCTCAGCAGACATTAAAGCAGCACAAGGTCGCTCAGTTACACTAGCAACCTTGGGACTCTGGGCATGGTTCATTGCATCTTGCTCAGCCACAAGTCTTGCAGCATTATTATCTTCAGTGAATCTGAAGGCTCCATAGAGCGATGCAAGAGTATGAGTGTGCAAGGTTTTTCCTTGTCTCAAGACAAGAACCATGTTTTCCCATTTGGAAGGAAGAATATCACAAAACTTCTCAAGAAGAATATCCTTATCCTTCTCTACACCCAAACCTCTCAACTGATTGATGAGGCTAGAAAATCTGGTGTATGTACCAGTTAGACTTTCATTGGGCAAGGCAAAGAAGAATTCATACTTCTTGTTCAAAGCAACTTTTCTGGTGACAATAGTGTCATCACCTCCTTCAAACTGAACAACTAACTCGTCCCACATAGATTTTGCACTGGGGAACAGCACAAGTGTTGGAACTAGATCTTCAGGAACAGCCCCAAGGATCATGTTCTTGAGTCTGGTGTCCAGATCAACAAGTCTACGATCCTCATCAGACCAATGGTCTTCTGGCTTTTCCCTTGAACCTCTTCTTCCAGTTGGATCAAGAAGAGGACTGACCCCAAGGGACATGGGTATATATGGTCCATCCTTAAGGATTTTCAACATATACCTTTCAATCCCACCAAAATGCAAAAGAATTCTAGCCTTCCATGTACCGAATGTCTCACTGTTTTCATCAAATTTTGGAACAGGAGTGTTAGAGTAGTGTACATGGACATGGTTTGGGGCAGTAGGAGGAGGAGGGTTGGTGTTAACATTTTGAAAAGGTTGTGCATTAGTATTCGAGGGGTTTTCACCTGAACCAGAACCATCTCCACCTTCAGTAGTGTTCATCTTAGCAGATCTAGGCAAGTTTATTAGCCTTCTGCTCTGATACCACTTGTAAGTCCCAACTCATTAGATGGTACTACTGAAGACACCTCTATGTCGATGGTGGAGTTACTTTGCAATATATGGACTGAACTGGAGACGACCAGTTGCAGTGTGTATATACCAAGTTCTAGATAGATTACTTATAAATGACAATAAGTAAAGAACAATGCAATAATACAAATAACTTGTAAGATAACTTGATGAGACAATATGTATTTTTCAATGTGTAATTTATTTATTGATATTAAACAAATTACAAGGTTGATGCGGAACCAAGATAATACACGAATGTAAATATCCTAACAACCTATGAAATACAATTGATCTACACTCGGAATTTCTCAAGACAATCGAAACACTTAAAGTTGTGAAATGTTCCTTTTAGCGATTGAGAGAAGATTGCACAAGTTCACCAAGAATATTGCAGGTTTGCAAAGTGTGAAGTTATTCGTCTTTGTGAATTAACTTAAATTCTTGGTTGTGCAATGACTTGTATTTATAGGCAAAGTTAACATTGGGATGTTAACTTTAGCCGTACAAATGTGGTTGAGAGCATTTAAGGAATAACATTTAATTCCTTAAAAAGCAGTGTAAAGTCGCATGATAAAGCAACTTTACACAACCACCTTTATGTACCTTTTATTACTTAAATAATAAGACAAGGCTTATTATCCGGGTAAAGGTACATAAAGTATACAAGTCAATTCCTCGTAATCAGTGTAAAGCTTTGTAAGGGCTTTCCACTGATGGTCTCCAGTTTGTAACTGACTAGAATGCCAACTAGGCTTCGCTGCCATTGTCATTCTCTATCTTCCATTTGTTGTCTTTGACTTCAACTGGAATGCTTCTTCAACTTGGTCAGTTCTCAACTGGAGGAAGTCTTCAGTTGCGTTGACTGTACGGTGCAACTGGACTTCAATATATTTCTGGACAAATCTTCTTGGTCACCAGTTTTACTGGGTCACCAGATGCAACTGGTGACTGGTCAGTGTGAACTGGTGACTGGCCAGTTCCAGGTGAACTGGTCCTAACAAGGTTCATGTCAGAAATATACGTCATACCCCTCCTTCTAGTTTTTTTTTTGACCAGTACTTCTTTTGGGTAGAATAAAATGTTAAAATGTTAGATATGCATCCACAAAATTCATTTCACCATTTGTTGGGATGTTGTTTTGCCATGATATTAACCCTCGGTCGAAGTGTTCAGGTAAGTTATTCAATGATTTTAATAATTGACTTGTCTTGCGTTCAAGTTTCGCACATGAGACAAAAATTTAAGGTTTGGTGTCAGGCCAAGTGTGGAATTAATAGTCTCTCACTTAGGTTATCTCCAATGCTAGGCGTTTTTAAGCTGTCACATCATATTCTCACAAATCTTTATACATCCTTATAAATCCTTCAAATCTTATAATTTTATCTCCAACCATACAAACATCCTTACATATCTTTTTACCTCCAACTAAAAACAAAAATATATTAGGTAAAGACAAGTAAGGGCATGCCTTTAGATAAGGACATCTTTCAAAAAATCTTTAGCTTTGAACAAGCTTCAACGGCAAAAGATATCCAATGACACCTAAGGACACCCAAAGGCACCCCATTGGAGATAGCCTTATGGTTGGTTCAACCTTTAGGGTGTTTCAAAATGGCCTTCAAAATGAATTGAAGGTTTGTGATACTAGTAAATTTGCTTCTTTTTGGATAATTAATTCGGATGATTCGATCTATATACCTTTTTTAGTTAAGTAATTAAACCTTTTTTATATAGTAATTTACATAGAAATAAAAGGCAAACGGGCAACAAGCTGCGCCGCCACTCCTTTTTGTATAGCAAAACTAAGACGTTTAAAAACTACATTCATCGATCGTGGCGTCATAACATTACTATGCATGACCCATTGGACCCTTCCAAGTAGCTCGACGGCCTCAGGTGCAAGAAATCCAAAGGTATCAAATGCAAAGGGTATAAATACGTGTTGGTTGTCAAGACACGCCTTCTCGTGTTTGGCCACTTTGCATGAGGCAGCTTTTAAAGCGGCAAGACCGGCTGTGAAGCTACACCCTAAGCCCACAAGAGGAGAGACTCCTGTTACATCCACACATGAATGTTTTCCCCCAGTCCAACCAAAGACCAAAATGTCAACAGGTCTGAGAGTAGATCTCCCTTCCAACGGGTCAGTCAAGAAATTCACTGGCGCTTCCTTCTTAACATAAATCCCAGCCCGCCTAAAAATGTCAACGAGAACATCCCTAACCAAATCGTGTCTGTATTTGAACCCCGGGAGCTCTTTACAGTGAAGCGCATGCTCCCCAAAGGAATCCAAACAAGCTTTCCGACAAATAGGGCATATCTCATCAATAGGAAATAAGGGGATCATGAGATGGTATTTTAGTATAGTGCGATACTCTACCGGTGACATGTGTTGTCCTAACCCAACTATAGGGACAACAAGGAGATAATCTTGAGCATGTGGTGCCTGTAGACACTTAAAAATAGCTTTTTGTCTGATTGTCAAGTCAAAGTGTACTTCCATATCTTGGACAGTTTTACTAAAAAGGGCACTCGCCAATACATGTTGGGCTTTAGGGGGGACAGTGTCCTTGTTAGTGAAACCGTCAACATCAAAGCTGGGAATCGTATCACGAGAGAATCCATACCGCATATACCACTGTCTCGTAAGATGTGATCCTGTAGAACCCAAGATTGGGCCCTTGATGCCACAAATGCATAAGATGAAACCTCAACTGCCGAATATAACCCTAAACCCCCAGACCTAATAGGTAAGGAAGCCAATCTCCATTGGAGGTCCCCAAAAAAAGGACCACCACAAACCACAATGTTTGCAATAGCGTCACGCAGTCCCATGTCAAATAAACGCGCTGCCTCCTCCACATGAACAGGTTGATAGGTCCTCAGGCCAAAAAAAAGTTTGGCAATACCCATACATGATCGTAGTAATAGAAGCTCACTCTGTGGGTCGCGAAGCTGTGGGAGGAGGCACATCAAATCAACAGCTCTCTTCTTTGCTAGCCCACTAATAAAACTCGCATCTCTACTAACAGCCCCTCCCAGAAGTTTCACCCCCAATGACGGCCTCCCAATGGCATCGGGGAATAAGCCCTTCCGAGACTTCCTACCATCACAAGAGGGCCAAAATAGCTCGGTTTTATTAATATTCAGTTCAAGCCCCAAGGATGGGCCTGTTGTTCTAATTATATCCAACACTTTAGCAACCTCCTCGGATTCCCCAATAACAGTCCCATCATCAAGATACCAAGCATGAAGAAGAAGTTTGCACTTATCTCTAATCTGATGGACTAGAGGGTGCAAAACAAGGGCGAAAAGAAGTGGTCCTAGAGGGTCTCCTTGTTGAACCCCTGTGGAAGACCAAATATGCTCATCTCCAATATACAATCTTGCTGTCAACCTGTATAGGAATTCAACCCACAAGGAAATGGAAGGACACCTCAACCTGACCTCATGAAGTAAAGCTGATCTATCAACCAAATTAAAGGAATTAGTAAAATCCACCGCGAGCATAGCAAGTGAACCATCAGTGTGACGCTCACCCAATACTCTGTTAACACTATGTAATATAGCCTCTGCCCCACCCGACACCCCGACCCCAAACTGAAAGTCATTGAGGTACCTGGTCACTTCTTTACTAACCCCCTTCATCGCAACCTTGGAAACCAAACGCCTCCATATGGTACCAACTGCTATAGGACGTATCCCGTTATCGGGTTTCAAAAGAGGAGTCAAAGGAGCAGACGCAACAAACTCAGCCAAGCTTGATGGACATCTTCCCCCTAACCATAAGTTAACCACACTAGTGATAGCCTGTAAAAGATCAGTGGCAACAACAGACCCTTCTCCACATAAAGCATCCAAAATGTGTTGCGCCCTTAACCCATCCTTCCCACATGAAGTGCCCTTCGGAAAGGATTTAATGCAACCAAGGACACTATCAACCATTACAACCAAGGGAGGCTCAGAATATAAAATGTTTGGCAAATGTGGCGATGACATGCTTGGATGTTTAGCTTTTAATGCCTTCAAGGTGTCACCATTGTGAGGAGCAACACCAGATGAGCATAACACTTTTACCGCAGCAGTAAAGTGACCATCCGCAACCTTTCGAAGACATTGTCTAACATTGGTGCTGGTAGCAGTTCTTTCCTTATTAATATCAGCGCCTTTTGGACCCGAAGTCCCCAAATCAGAACCTCGTAAAATATTATCAACTAGCGTGGCAATACCATCTTCGTTCCCCCACATGGCTAAAGAACTCATAATAGAACGATGCTGCAAAGTCTTTCTATTTCCAGACCTACTTTCTTGCCTACATTTAGGTCTAAACACCTGCAAAGTGCAACGGGGAAGAATTAACAACCTTACCCAAGCTTCAACAGAATCTGGTTGGGTAGCCACCTTGTAGAGAGTTGTTTTCAGCGCTTGTGAGAATGCCAAACGACAACTATGTGGGATGCTTTTAACGGTCACGATGGGTGCTTTAAAGACACGATCAACAAGAGCCACATCAAAAGCAAATGAATCATGAACTTTGGACTCGGCCACTGAGATAGAAGGTTTTGTGATACCAATAATGTGCCCACCCATGTCATCATGGATAAAACGAACAAGCCCATCCGGGTAGTGACAGGCACGACTCAAGGCATGTATAGTCATACACTCCCCACACAACCATTAACCAAAGACCTTCATAGTTTCTTCCACGGATGTAAACAACCCTAGGTCCATAGAAATAGCCTCGCGCAACACCTTTTTACGTTCATCACTTGAAAGGTGCAACCTTTTGATATGAGAAATTAACCGACATATCCCTTTTCTCCCCACTTCACCATCCGGGCAACATTGAAACATGCGAAAGGGGCATGGCCAAGTGTCGTCCGAAGATGAAGAAGAGGAAGCCATAGAACTCCCAAAAATAGACACGTCTTAAGTTAAAACGCGAAACTTTTAGCAACAACGCCCTAGAAATAAAGGTGACATTTCAACAAATAGTTGGCGTGCACCCCATATTTAACAAAGGTTAATAGTTTGTATGGATGGACTTTTAGGTCATTGATAGTTTGCTAAGAAAAATTTATATATATTGGTTGAGGTTTTTTATCAAACACTTGGTGGACATGTTTAAGGATTGAATTTTTTGAAGTAAGTTGGAAAAAGATTTTGATGATTGAAGTGAGTTTGGTTATTGGGAAAAGGGGTTTGTGAAATTAGTGAAAGGATTTTGGTTTTTAACTGTCAATTTTCTTTTGTTTGTTTGGATTTTTTTAGTTTTTGAATTGCGTCATTTTTCTCAATCTCTCAATAAAACAATGCCCTCATAAGTGTAATTAAAAATCTGAAAACAAACGATACGAAGTAATTGTAATTACACATTTTCATTAAATTATAAAAATCTGAGAACAAAACCATACGAAGTAATTTCACTTTTTCATTTGATATGCAGTTTATACAACACTTTATTTAAGGCATATGTAAATTTGGGTGCATTTGAAGTATAATTTTTGGTTTGTATATTATCACCTATATTTTAAACCTATGTTATGATAAATGTTAACTAATGTATAGTTAATACATATATATATGAACAAAAGTTGTCACTAATTAGGGTTCTTCTCACGGAAGTGTTATATTATGTCTGATTATAATTACACGAACAAAATCTGTAGCAGCTATGTTAAACATAAAAAGCCAAGGTTGGGGAACTCGTGACTCGGACTCGACTCGACGAGGAAGGGAGTCAGGAGTTTTTGGAGAATCGGACTCGACTCGGGGAGAACTCGGATTGGAATTTTATATAGACACATAAGTATTTTTGAAATTATATGTAATAAAACTTTGAAAATATATTCCAAACTTCAAATTTAATCATAATTGTTTAAAAAAATTAACATAATAATTCAAACTTGAAAAATAAATGTTAGATTAGTTGATAAGATCAAGCTTCATCATCATCTGTTCCGTATCAAAGTTGGAGAACTCGTGACTCGGACTCGACTCGGCGAGGTGGGGAGTCAGGAGTTTATTTTGGAAACTCGGCTGACTCGGGGGAGTTTTACAACCTTGTAAAAAGCTAAAACATTCAGTTTACAAGAAAAACTACCATAATTACATCTTAACAATAAAATTAAGGATTAGGATTCATAATTCATTAAACTTTAATCAATCTATTTAATTAAATGCCTGTTTTAAAAACAAAACAAAAAAATTTACATTTAATTAAATGATAAATTTCTGGTAACACTTATACATATTATTTATAAAATAATCTTAAATACATCCGTGTCTGGAAACTAATCCTTATATTTACACTCCATAAAATGTATTCATATAGATTCACTATTTCTAATAGTTAGTGAAGAATCGATATGCAGATAACACCACACAATAGAGCAACCAAACATATTATATTGGACCAATTAAGGTTTAGGAGTTGTTACTGGTATTTAAGGAAAAAACTCACGACTTTAACACTACAAAATATTAAACTCAGGACATATGAGAAAAAATAAGAATGCATCTATCAGTTGAGTTGAATTTATCTACTCGTATTATAGATTTATTTAATTCAAAAGCATCCAAACACAAGATAATATGTTGAGTATACATTGATACCATTACACATACATCAATATGTGCATGACAAATATAAAAACTTAAAACTAATTGTTTGACAAAATTAGTGAAATGGAACTTTATTTACGAATGCCGTTTCTAGGAATTGGCGACAATCTCGTTGAAGTATTTGGAGAATTGGTGGCGCAACAAAAGTGTATCCAAGTCTTTGATTACGTCTTGGGGTGCCACTCATGAAGTTTGGACCACCAATAATAATAATAATAATAATAATAATAATAATAATAATAATAATAATAATAATAATTAATAATAGTAATAGTAGTAATGAAAATGATAACTACAATCAGGGGCGGTACAAAGGGGCAATGCCCCCTTCGAAATTTAAATTTTGTCATGTATTTTAAATTTTTCATGAATTTTTAAAATTTTCTATAGGTTTTTAACATTTTGCCTTTTTAGATTTTTTTTTCTGGTACCGCCTCTGACTACAATATAATATTAGCGGCCGTTGTTAGCGTAAATAAAATTTTATCAATCATATCAAAAGTTCATTCCGTGAACCGTATGATAAAAATATAAATATTATATGTAAATTAATGATAGCCCATAAAGCCATCATTCGCTAGACCCTAATAATAAACATTATCCTATACATAAAATATAAACGATAATAGAAAAAATATAGTTGCTTAAAGTTTTTTTCTTTAGAAAACTTTATCCCTATACATAAAATATAAACATTAAGTCATCAAATAATAAAAAGTTTTGAAACTGATAGAAGAAAAATTTTAGAAAGAAGAAGACGCTGACTTGAAGATCTACATGATATCAACAAAAATTGATTCAAATTTACAATGTAACTTTTTAATTGATTCAAAATTAAAAATGTGGTCCTTTTTTTGTTACGATATTTATTTACCCTTTTGTTAAGAAATAAAAAAAATAATTATATCTTTCTTAACAATTTAACCTTTTTAATTTATTTTACATTATATTAGAAAATAATCTATACAATTAGTAGTTGTTCTGATATTTGTTGTACCAATAATAATTGATATATAACTTTTTGCACATCTCTAATTATATTTATTCTCCTACTAATCTTCGGCTTAAATTTTTCTATTATTATTATTATTATTATTTTTCGAACTATGATTATTATTATTATTATTGTATCATCTGGCAATCTGGCATATGTCTGATCAATCACTTAATGAGCCATGTTTAGCAAGCCTATCTTTTCATTTTTCCTAGATAATTTAATAACGACGACGAGTACTATGGATAACCTTAAATCCTTTATGTAGTTCACCATGTTGACATTTATATTGCATTGTTAACTTCTTAATAGACACCTAATTTAAAAGTATATAAATGTGTGTCCGTGTGTTACATTAATTGAAACTTTAGTAGTAATAAAACGAGGAAAAGTAGCATGTTTTGCCTATTTAGTTGGTTTCAAGTTCAAACCTAAACATGTATGATTAATCGGTACTCGTATTTTGGAATGCAACTTTTATGGTGTAACATAAAAATTAAAAGTGTTTGGACCGAGACATATTTTGATTTAGTGAGTTATTAATTTATCAAGTGTTAATTTACAATACTTTTCTTAAATTGAGGCTGGACAAATAATTTGGGGATGAACAAATTATTGATTTCATTAAGGTATTAATTTATCAGTATTAATTTATAAAAGTTTTATTGTAGTTGTTTGGTTGGTTTTTTGAAATTTTCCTAAAGTAAAACCAATGATATCATCGCCAAATGAGTTTGAAACAAAATTTGCATTTATTGAGCCAATATTTATAAAGCCATTGCAATGAGTGAATGATGATGGGAACTTGAAATGAAAGTAGTTGAAAACTCGACACTTTATAAGTGGATAATCGTGAGAAACTTATTCTTTATTTGCATGGGTAGCTCATGAAGCTAAATGTGCTTTTGATTAAATTCTTATGCACCTTTTTTAGGTGGAGGGATTGAGGGTTGCAATTCACTTTTTTTTCTTTTAAAACATTTTTGGCCTTCTATATTCATTCATTGTTTCATGGAAATCCAGATAGTTAGAAAGTTTACTTCAGTTAAGTTTTATAAAAATAAAGATTTTACTATACAATCTACATACAAAATTTTCAGTTGATGTCTACCTTTAGAATTGTCAACAAAAAGAATGATGTACATTAATGCTATCCGGATTCAATTAAAACATTTGATTTAGGCATTTCATATATTCAAATTTTCATTTTAAATAATGTGTACTTATTAAAATCTTTCATATAAAAGAAAAATATGAACGTTCAGAAAGAGTAGACTTACGCCATATCTTTTTGGGTAGACCAACCGGCGAAATTAGTACTTCAGACTAGGGATAACCACAGGTGATATGGCAAAAATAGAGAAAGAACAAAAGTGTAGAACGATGCCTATATAAAAAACATGAGTACAACTAATACAAAAGTTTAATCTTATTGACAGCTCTTAATAAATCATTAAGAAAAACTGCCTTAAGCAAAAGTCAATGTTCAATAAATTAGGATTTTGTCATTCTAGTGGAAATAAAATCGTCTCAACTACACTATAGAGTTGTCCCAACGGAGAGGCGTTCCACCTGAAGTCTTCCAATTTGGAAGGAGTGACAATTAGCTTCTAAAATGATCGTCCTCTTTTATATTATAAAACTAGATTATGCCTCATGCGATGTATGGTAATATACACATTATATTCAATTAATTACAAATATAATGATTTACGTAATATTACTTGAAAACAATGATTAACATATATACGTCAAGAGTATTAATAAATGTTATATAATAATAATAACTAAAAGGATTTTTAATAATATTATATTTTTATTATGCATGTAAAATCTGAAAAGAACATATATAAAGTAGAATATAGAAAGAAAAAAAGAGGAAAAAGAAGATATAAAGGTGAAGAGAGAAAATTTAAAATCGAATATAAAAACAAATATCAAAAATATGTGTGTGAAATGGATAAAGTAAATATCTAATTTAACATTGATAATATAATCGGATAGTAAAATATTAGATAAAATTACCAATATAATCTAGTTTTATATTATATTAAAGTAAATTATATTTCACGTACAAAGATAATTAAATACAAAGGAAAATAGAAAGAGATAAGTTACAAAGATCGACAATTATATTATCAAATGTCTTATAATTAGTTTTATTATTCACTAAATATCTACCGTAGTTTGCAAAAAATAAACAAATATTAAGTTAGATCAAGTGGTTGTGCATAATATTAAAAGTTAGAGTTCATGAGTTCTAATCTTGTATTTGACTTTTTTATTTGTTATTTATAATTGATAAAAAAAAAGCAAAAAAAAAACGTAGACAAATGATGACGTGACAAATGAAGTGCCACATGAGCACTAAAAAATATAAATTTAAATGTCAATATATCTAAAAATAATATTAATATTACCAGAGAATTTCACCTAAGCAAAAAGCCTAGTTGACACGAAAAGAGAAGTGTCACCTAGAAAAAAAAAACTATACTCTCTTATTTATATAGAGATATATTGAATTGAATAAAATCATTTTTTTAACATAATTTCTTTTTTTAAATCATTTAACTAGTTATTTTTCAGTTTTTTGAACTATCTTTAAATTGACGGATCGTTCTAATAGTGTTAAGGTATATGCCCTTTAGTTCGGCCCTTTAAAGTTTAAAGCCATCTACAATATTACTTTCATGATTAGCAACTGATTGAAGGGAATCTTTTACAAGCCCCGGGGTTTATTTTTGGATGGGGATAGAAGTTGAAAAACATATCAATGAAAAATCTTTAAGAAGCTTTTTTTATGATAAAGGTTGAAATCATGGTAACTTTTACCATTTCCACACTCTTAAAGATTTAATCATGTCCTAAAATCATCATTTTGCTTCCCACTTTGCAATTCGCTTTTTGTAATTTATTATGTTAAAGTAATACCTATTTTTTTTTGGAACATTCATAAATTTTTATTGATTATATGCAATCTAGCAAGGTGCTAGGAGAACATACAAGAGGGTTTGAGGATGAAAAATACAATACAGAGAGGTAATTCATAAATTAAAGGTTGAAGATTCAAAAGCTAAAACTATTCCACTGAGACCAATTTATGTCGAGCGAGTGCATTCTATGAGTGAGCCACGAAAAGCTGGTACTTTTAACTTCTTTGATAGCATATCGCAGAGAAGGGGCCTTGTCGGAGAAGATACGATCGTTTCTTGATTTCCAAATTACCCAGCAAAACGCTAGGATAATTAGTTGGATGAGATGACCTTTCCGCGGGTTGGTTGTGGTTAAACTATGAAGCTGAAGTAGATTCCTGATGTCGGTTGGTTTTACTGTTGGAAGGTGGCACCATTGCATAATGGCACACCAAAGCATATCAGTGAATGAGCAGTGGATGAATAGATGCCCAACCGATTCGTCTTGAGCATTACAGAGGGAACATATCAGTGATGATAGAAGGATGTTCCTGGACAATAGTTGATCAGAGGTTGGAATACGATTCAGGTCAATTCTCCAAGCTAAGACATTTACTTTGAGAGGCGCCGCTTTATTCCAGGGAAAGATCCAGTGATTGGGACCAAACGTCGCAACTTGTAATCGGTTTGTCATCGATTTGACAGTGAAGTAACCTGAAGTATCATGCATCCACTTCCATTTGTCTTCAGAATCCGAGAGTGAGATATGCGATATTCGAGTTAGGAGCTCCTGTAATTGATGTAGTTCAGTCGGGGTGAAGGGTGTGCGAGTCCAATTCCACTCCCATTGAGAAAAACGACCACCACTTAAATACCTATTATCTTGGAGTAGTATTGAATATATATCTTATCTCAGCTATACCAACTTAAATAATTGAACCTTGTCAAATTGAGATTTTTTTTCTCTTTTAATCGTACATTATTATTATTATACTATCACTCTTATAATACACGAATACTTTGGATGAAACCAATGACTGTTACTCTATATAAACCATATACTTTTCACCATTTTTAAACTACAACTCACTATATTCACACAAACATCAACCATTTCTTACAAATTATATACCAAAAATATGTCTTCCGTTTCTTCGTCCGAGGATTATGAATATCCTACTTCATCCGAAAAACCTACGGGTAGTTCGATGCAATTCTTGCTTAACACATAAATATCTTCAAGACACAGAAAGCTCTAGTGAATCCCGACCCCGTAATAGTGTAGATCATCGTCGGTGCAGCCAGTGTATGACGAGAGTGTGCAAGATGAGATAACATATGAAGAGCTTCATCACCGTCTTCGATACGACCTCACAGAGCATGTAGCGGCTCAAAACTTGTCATATCTCGATGATTATGATTTTATTTAAGTGTTTATGTAATGTTTTTTTTAATTTATTTTAAGTATGTTGTAATGTTTTTTTAATATGTTTAATGAAATGTCATGTTTTTATTTTATATAGTTTTGGAAGTTATATAGTATTTAAAAATTGATGAAAAAGAAATGATGGGGTGATGATTTGGGGAAATTTGGTGAAGTTTGGTAAAAGTGACGTCTGTAATTTGCGGAAGTTTGGAAAAAGTTGAGGTGAAAGGTTTTATTAGAGAATGATGATGTGGAAGTTTGGTGAAGTTGAGTGTTGGTAAAACCACTCCCTCCCCCTTAAGATTCCAACCCACAAGGATCAAACCCTATTTATTGTTTTGTGTATTTTGATTGGGTATTTAGTTATATTGTGGGGTATTAAATCGAGTAATATGAGGTTCAAATGGTAGGTGCATGAATAATAGAAAAAAGAAAAGGTGAATAAAGTGAAAAGGTATATGACTGAAAAAATATAGGTGAAAAGGATGGATGGTTAAAATCATTTGACAAGTATGTGAAACGACTCAACTCAATTTAGACCCAAAAGTATGAACATGAAAAGAAAAGAAACACAATTTAGTTAAATTATACTTAGAAAAATACGGCTAATTTTCGCGAAAAATCAAAATGTTTCAAATCAAGAAAAGACACTTGGAATGTTCTTAAAATGATGTAAATAGACTACTATGCGAGTTTCAGGACCCGAAAAGATCAAACGAAGCCTCGGTAAAAATTTGTGAAAAATTACAGAAGAGCACGGCTCTTGTTTCTGCAAGAGCCGTCCTCAAAGGCCGTCCCTGGAAACAAAGGCCGTCCTCCTGCAGCTTTGTACTTTGACACTTTAATCATCTTTCGACCCTTTTTCTCAATACCGAGCTTCGTACAACTGATAAACAACTTCATTTTGACATAAAAGACATAACACAACATTTCCAAAAGTCTTTATACCATCCGTTGCTAAAAATCAAGTTTTCAAGACTAAACGGGTCATTTACCCAAGTTGTCAAACCTCCAAAATCACCACATTCATTTAGTTACAAAGACTATGACACCAACTGAAAATTTGCAGAAATATATGTAACAAATCTTTACCAATAACACTTCAAATGTACCAAGAGCCATTAGTCCAAAGGGGGTCACTAAGGGTCCTATCATCAATGTCATTTTACCGCGAATAAGAGATTCTTCAAGCTTTACAATTTAACTTCAATCTCTATAGCTCTTACTTTGTTTCCACATCCGGGACAACCTAAAAAAAAAGGTAAACAACTAAAAAGTAAGCAAAGCTTAGTGAATAATCTTGCATACGTTTATACACACGAAGGAGGGCAACGCACAAAGGACTATTACATGTAGCCTATGGCACCGTCGTACCATATCTACATGCTCACCTTTGTACTTTAACGCATTACATGGATCCATATAAGCAATATCAACTCAATCAATATCACGTATTTGGGGTTCTTAGGCCCCATTCACGAGAGGTTCTTAGGCCTCATACACAAGGGGTTCTTAGGCCCCATTAATCACATATCAAGAGGTTCTTAGGCCTCGGAGGTTCTTAGGCCTCATAATCACAATGCCCCAAATTGGGCTTAACGCCAAATCAATTACCACACACGGAATCCACCATCATATGGTAATTGACCCAAGACATATATAAAAGTATGCAAGAATACTCACCTCCTTCGCGACCCAATCAATCAAATCAAGATAACCGCAAGAACACAATTAATAAGCTTTCAACCTATCAAGTCAAGTTCAAAACACACATAAGGTCATCCATCACAATCAAGGCTATCAACCATAACCAAGCACTAACCATTCACTAGCATTCTTTTACCCAATTCAAACTCATATTATCTTTGAGTTGGCTCATTTCTAAATCTCATTTTACTTTTTCATTATCTCATCAATATGACTAAACAACATTTTACTCAAAATCATCTTATTATGTCATTAAGTTGCATTTCTTTTTCAAAAGTTCACTTGACAACTCTATTCATCACTTTCATCATA
This sequence comes from Erigeron breviscapus, assembly GCA_034093135.1. Classification (NCBI taxonomy): domain Eukaryota; kingdom Viridiplantae; phylum Streptophyta; class Magnoliopsida; order Asterales; family Asteraceae; genus Erigeron; species Erigeron breviscapus. The sequence continues at coordinate 124,867,683 of CM067173.1, forward strand.
ATATAATTTGACTAGTAATAATCATCATTTTCTCAAAATCAATCTTTTCATATCAATACATATATTCTTAGTTAAATTTATTATGCAACTCAACTAACAAACTAGGTTATATAAAAATTTGGGGAAAAACTATACACAATTCAATTTCTAGCAAAATCCCCAAATTTGGTTACTCCAAGAACCCTAATTCCTATGAACAATTAAAACTAGGGTTAGAAGGATAATTACCTCAATGATTCAAGAACAACTATCAAGAATTTAAGCCCCAATTTCTTCTCTTTTTCCCTTATGTGTGTCGACACACACACTTGCACCACACGCAAATTCTTCCCAATTTAAATTTCTCACAATGATATGGTTGCCATGATTTCAAGTGAAATATTCTTAGGTAATTGAAAGATTAAATTTTGTATGAAATAGAATTGAATAGAAGATTAGAGAAGAAGAGGATGATAAGTGGAAGGATGAATCATAAGTTGGGAGGGTGGCTGGCACTTCCTATGGATGCCCACCCCATATCAAATTTTGAGGGAAAATATATCCGCTATCCGCTAAAGTTCCAACTAAATAAATCCCGTAGATCAATTTTAAATACTAGGAAATTATTTTAATGGTAAAACTATAATAATAATTCTTTTATTTTACTTTTTAAAATTTGGGATGTTACAGTATGAGACATTATATGGTTGATTTTTTAGTGAAGAAGGGTGATCGAAACTATTATTAGTGGCGTTTATATTCAATGGTAGTTTGGTAAACAGTTGGTATGTATTATAATGACTAGAACCACGGATTTACAATGGGCAGTGTGGGTAGTTAGTTGCCTTCATTTTAAATTTGATACAATGTTAATTTTTTTTATTTTAAAGATATATTTATAATTTTGCTGCTAAGAAAATAAAATAAAGAATATATATCACCTTCGTTTTCATATGTCTCTTTTCTAGAAGTCACTATTCTTGAAAGAATTAGTTTTGAATTAAATCGCTCCATTGATGTAGTAAAAGGCTTTAGTTTTGATTTTTATAAAAAAGGAAAAACAGAGGTTGAATAAAAGTGTTTTCATTCTTTCGGTAAGTGTGTAAATGTGTAATACATTAATACTCTCGCCATCCTGTATTAAATGTTCAATTTTAACCTTTCAAGTCTTTTTCTTTCAACTTTTATCATAAATATCTATGTTTATGTTATATAATAGTCGATAAAAGTCATATCAATGAAAAGTATATTTAAAACTTAATCCGTCCAAATATTTTATATGAAGTGTTATATAGTACAAACAAAAACTTTTACGGTTAAAGTTGAAAGTAGGAGACTTGATAAGTCAAAATTAGACAATTAATATTGGACGGAGGGAGTAATACATAACTAGCAATACCCTTGGGAATTAGTGTGCCTATCCTGAGTTCGAATCTTGATAATGCCCTAAAAGAGTTTGCTCTCTCATATATTAGATTGGTATTGCAATACAGAGGCCTCTGTTCAAAATGTCTTTGGCAAGATTTAAACGCTCACCTCCCAGGATCCTCTTAGGGAAAGAACAATGGCAAAAAAAAATGTGTACAACCTATTTATTTCATGAAATATCATATATTTGATATATAATTTGATTTCAATGAACTTATTCTACGTTGTTTGATCTAACGCAACTTCTTTTCACTACATGCTCCAAAATTGTAAAGATCGGCGTTTATGTTAAAGATTTATATTCCCATGGCCGACAATCATCTAATTTAAACTCTGCGTTTTCAACACCGACCTTTGATAATTTGACTAAACATGGCATCAAGGAACGTAATTCTTTTAGTGGCCCTTTTTCATTTCTCGAGCTAGGGCACAATTGTTTTGTGTTTTTTTTACATTATCGGAGATGGCTTTTATAAGTATCACCATTAAAAAGAGTTTGTTTATTTGAATTGCTAACTAGGGTACTATTTTAATGGATTGGAACTAAAAAATCAAATTAATGATGTGGCACATGGACAACTTAAGCCTAGGACAAAATGGAAGACTGAGGTTAAAATAATTGATGAGTGGTAATTATATAGACTTTTCTCGCACTAGTTTTGCCAAATTTATAGTCATTTGAGTGAACTTATGATACTCTTGAATATGTGATTCTAGGTTCATTGTTTAACACCCTAACAAGGCGGAAATATGGGGCATTAAAAGAAAGCTCAGCACGACATGGAAATTATGTAGAGACAACACTATATGCAATAAGGATTGGACATTTCCATTCACAATTCAATTCATAATACAAGTATCGGATCAATAAATGCACAAGGAGCACAACACCATCAATAGTTTACAAAAATAGATCGAATGATGGCTAACGATCCTAGGCATAACCCATAAACGGGTGCAATGAATCACGGATCCACAAAAGTCCAAACTCAATCCTATCACATGCAATGCAATCATCCATCACGTCTTGGGTTCGATATTGCTAAGAGAAAGTGCAACGAGACACTCATTCACTGAAGTACGAGTAGTTACTCCTGCTTGTGGATCTCCAATAATTTGTTCAGTAGGATGGTATTTCTGCATACGTGTCCACTTGTGATCATGAGGAAGAAGATCTTGTTGTTGAAGATCAACATCATCATCATTAAAGCTTGAGTTATGTTGAGAGATGTTATCATAACTTGGTGTAATTCTTTCCTCATAAGCTGGATGATCAAAGTCAAGTGGTACATACACACTTGGAGTGTTCAATTGATTTGTTGTCTGAGTTAATCGAGAAGGTTGTTCTTGAACATTCACTTGAGAAGTATAATCCTGAGAGCATGGTGGAGAAGTATCAGGAGACGAGGATTCTTGCTCTGAAGAACTTGATGAAGATTCATGAATATTGTCAGGAACTGGATCGTTGTTATGAAGAGGTTCATTGGGTTTAATTGGTTCAACGATGACTTGAGGTTCTTGATCATGAATCGGTTTTGAATTGTAGAATTCTTCAAAAAGAATATCTAATTCATCACTTGTAGGAGTTGGAAACTTCTTGAATTTAGAAGCTAATGTAGAATTCCTTGTAGAAGGACTTGAAGCACTTGGATCATTATTTGTTGGTAGCAAACTTTCTTGCTCAAAAATCATGCCTGACATCTCATCAAACCAAACATTCATTGTTTCTTGAATTGTGTTGGTTCGACGATTATAGATTCGATAGGCAATTGATGTTTTTGAATAACCAACAAAATATCCTTCATCACCTTTCTTCTCGAACTTTCCAAGATTCTCCCGATCATTCAATGTTGGTAGCAAACTTTCTTGCTCAAAAATCATGCCTGACATCTCATCAAACCAAACATTCATTGTTTCTTGAATTGTGTTGGTTCGACGATTATAGATTCGATAGGCAATTGATGTTTTTGAATAACCAACAAAATATCCTTCATCACCTTTCTTCTCGAACTTTCCAAGATTCTCCCGATCATTCAATGTGTAACAAACACACCCAAATATGTGAAAGTAGTTGATGTTGGGTTTGCGTTTGTTAACAACCTCATAAGGAGTCTTTTCGAAACGCTGATTGATAATGGACCGATTCTGAGTGTGACAAGCAGTGTCAACAGCTTCAGCCCACATATTGGATGGTAATTTGGAATAAGCAAGCATTGTCCTTGCTGCTTCTACCAGCGATCGATTTCTCCTTTCAACAACACCGTTTTGTTGTGGGGTGCGAACTGCTGAAAATTGATGAGTGATTCCTTTGGATTTGCAGAATTCATCAAAAACAGCATTCTTGAACTCAGTTCCGTTATCCGATCGGATGTAACGAACTGGAAGTTGAAGATTTACTTGAGTATTGGTGATGAAATCTATCAACATCTGAGTTGTTTCATCTTTTGTTACAAGGAACTTGACCCAAGTATATCTTGAATAGTCATCAACAATAACCAAGATGTATTTCTTCCCATTTCGGCTTTGTACTTTCATCGGCCCACAAAGATCCATGTGAAGCAAATGAAGAGGTGCTAAAGAATTTGGAGATTTCTTCGGTTTATGAGAAGTTCTTTTGATCTTCCCAACAGCACAAGAAGGACAAACATGCTCACTTTCATACTTATAGTCAGGTAAGCCTTCAACAAGATGCTTATTGACCAAAGTATTGATAGTTTGGAAATTCAGATGAGAGAGCCTTCTATGCCATAACCAAGAATTCTTTGAAGTAGCCTTTGAAATGAGACAAATATTATCAGTTGGTTGGTTATCATCAAGATTGACGGTAAACAGGTTATCATCACGATCACCACAAAGAATATCAACTCCATCTAGAGTTTGGACTTTGCAAAGAGATTTTCGAAACAGAACTTCAAGATTGTTATCACAGAATTGTCCAACACTGAACAAGTTGTGACTTAATCCTTCAACATAGTGAACTTTCTTGATGATAATTCCATTTCGTTCAATGTCTCCATAACCTAAGATAGGAGCGAAATTGTTGTTTCCAAAGCGAACTGTTCCCATGAATCTTTCAACGAAATTCTTGAGCAAAGATTTATTTCCAGTCATGTGTTTCGAACACCCGGAATCGAGTATCCAAACACAGATGGTTATTTCCTGCAATCAATGAAATTTAACCGTTTTTAGGTACCCACTTGAAGACGGGTCCTTTATGGTTAGTTAAAACAGGCAGGGTATATAACTTAGGATTCGCATTCAAACATGTTGTTGAATCAACATAAGCATTGACAAGCACATTATCAACAAACACATTTGAATAAAAGGTACGAACATTCACATACGAATTAAAAGTAACATGTCTACAAGCATTCACATCAACCACACGAGAATTAAAATTGTTTACAAGCTCACAAGGCCTTGCCTTGGCACATTCAACATTATTATACAAAGATGAATTGTTTTGATTTACAGTAACACCTTTCCTCCCATTGACAGATTTTCTCCTCCTTCTTTTCATCTTTTTCTCAACATTCTTTAGATTACTGGTGATCTTAGGTACTAAAGTATTAGCAACCCATCTAGCACCACTAGTTAAACTCTTTCCACCTGTTGAATTGAAATTAAGAAGATTAGAACTAGGAGTTTTAAACACTCTTATCTTTTTGGAATCTTTTGGAGGTGAGGAAACTTCTTGCTTCTTTGGTTTATCATGAGAAAACCACCCATATCTATCTCTATATCTAGTTGAACCATTTGATGTATCTTTAGTTAGCGAAACTGAGCTAGACTTAGACACCTTAGGTATAAAGCTAGATTGAGAGCTAGATTGAGAAGCATTAGGATAGTCTTTCAGAAGTTTCACTTTGGTGTACTTTGTCGTGTGTGGGGTTTCAGCTTGTTCCTTTTTGACATGTTTCACTGGGGTAGCAACAAATGTTTCTAACTTAATGGTCTTTGGTTCAGTCTTGACGAGTTTGGTCTTAACTCGTTTCTTTGAGTAATATGAAGTTGGAGCTTTGGACAATGGTTTTTGAGATTCCACTTTTGTTTCCACTTTGATTTTGGTAGATTCAATCTTTTTCTCAGTTTCTGAATTAAAAACATATTCTCCCTCCATGAATTTATCAAAATCATTCTTTGTGAAATCTTTGGAAAATGAAAATTTCAATGGAGATTGATTAGTTTCAGATTCATTTGAAAGTTTTGAAAAATCAGGAATCTTGGTGTCCAACTTCACATCATGGGTATTCTCAGAAATTAGGTCAACTTGAACTGACACATCTTTGGTCTCACAAGAAAATTGAGTAGACGTATCAACACCTATACTAGCACTAGGCTTAGGGTGAACAACTAACTCATCAACAGTGTTGCATGTGAGAAACCTATAGAAGTACCATATCAAAACTAAACTATGTGCAATTTCTTCATCAGAAAATTCAGATTGCACACAATCATCAGCTATAAAAGTAGCAGTATTTTGACAAGTACATTCAAGAGAATCAGTCAAGGTCTGAGTAGAGGTATTGGTGGATAAATCACAAGTAGTTTGGGTAGAATTTTCTACTGAGGCTTTTTGGTCAGTTTGAGTAGAAACATTCTCACAAACTTTCTTAGTATCAACAGCAATACATTTATCCTCTGAATTCGGACTTTGAGACTTGAGGTGATTAATAACTTTTTGTTGAGATTCCACCTTTTGTTGTAAACCCTCTATTTGTTTTTCCAAAAATGTGGTTGGAAAGTACATTTTAGTTGGTTTGGGTGGATTACCGACAGATTCTTGGTTTTGAAAATTTGATTCAATTTCTTCCAATTTGAAAATTGAAGATTCTTTTGTTTTGTATGAATCATTTATTGCATCATAATTAACCAAAAATGCTTGTTTTGGTATTCTCTCAACTTCATCAGTCTCAAATTCGTCATCCAATGGACGAATAAATTGTTGTATCATACCAAGTCGTAGGAATTTTTCATCATACAAGGGTTCAATTTCCTCTTTGGCTTTTTGCAATGGTGTGATATTCTCAAATCCCAACCCGAGAAGAAGTTCTGTTTTGTCAATTTTTGACTTGTTGAAATAGGCTGTGAAATTCAAGAAAGGATTTTGTTCAACTTTATATAACTTTTCTTGATAGAAAAGTATATTCTTTTTAAATTCCTCAACTTGTTTTTCAAGATTCTCTATCTCAATGTCTTTTAAAAAACAATTATGATTTAAATCAGAAATCTTCCTTTCGAATTCAACGTTGTTTGGTTTAGCTTCTTGAAGCTTTTTATTAAGAATATCGACATCCATTTGTCTTGCATTTGCCCGAAGCCATTCATTGGTCTTTTGAATTTCAAGATCTTGATTGGCTTTTTCAAGATCATGAATGGTCTTTTCTAAATTTTGACATTTTTGTAATAACTTAGAATCAGGAGAGACATTCAACTCACATTCTTTAACCAACATTTTATCTTTGTAAGCTTGAAAATCTTGTTTAATAGCATCATGTTCAAAAAGTAATTTTGAATGTTCTTCAAGAAGTTTTGTAAATTCACTTTTAGAAAATGACATGCTATTTGTCAACTTTTTATTTTTGTTGGCTAAAGATTTGATATGAGTTGTTAAATTAGATAAAGCTAATCTACAAGACTCTTTGTCCTTAATCAAAGAAAAAGTAGAGTCGAGATTTACCTCATCATCTGGGTATTCATCATCAGTGCTTTCTTCTTCAAAGACTTTGTTCTTGGCCAACCTCGCCATATAGCAAACATTAGCAGAGAGATCTTGATCTTCATCATCTGTGAGTAACAGCCATTTGTCATCTTCAGCTAGCAATGCATGTCCTGCTTCGACTTGTTTGGCTAACAGCATCTTCTACTTGTAATACTCATAGTTCCGCTTTCGAGGTTGTTTGCAATCAACAGCAAAATGTCCAGAAATCCCACAATTGTAGCACTTTTTGTCTGATGCCTTACCCTTCTCAACAGCTTGTTTCTCATAAACTTCCTTCTTTTCACCATACCTTGATCCATTAGCTTCACCTTGCTCATTTCTCCTTGGATGATAGTGTTCCTTCTTGGGAAATGCACTTGTAGAAGAAGTGCGGAGATTGTTGTTTGTTGGCCTCGCTTTGTAAAATTTCCTTTTGAAATGCTTTGTTACCGCGGCAAGAGCTTGATATAGTTCATCTGAAACACCATCTCTTGTAGCCATCAAATCATCTCCCTCCTCATCAGACGAAGAAACAACTACCATTTGCCTGTTAAGAGCTTCAGAAATCTTCTTCTCAACTATCAATGCCAAAGGATCAGAAGATACAACTTCTGGCATTTTGTTTGATGAAGCTTTGTTTAGGACTTGGTTTTCATTGAGTTTGAAAGATTCATAAAGAGTATGAATGGTGAACTTGGTCAGATTTTGATGTTGCTTGATTTGTGTTCCAAAATCTTCCCATTCTGGACCAAGAGCTTTGATGAATTTGATGTTTAACTCAATCTCTGTTTTCTTGACATTGTTCTTCCTCAGTTCATTTATGACATTGCAAAATCTGTAGTAGACAGCTTCAAGAGATTCATTAGGCAATTTGGCGAAGTTGTCAAACTCAGTCAGAATATTGGTCAATCTTATCGTCGAAGTCACGTCAGCTCCTTCCATCTGTCTAGCCACCTCATCCCATATCTCCTTGGCCGTATCATAAGAATCAACAGAGCCATAGATTTCATCCGGTAGAGCTTTGTATAGGCATGACCTAGCTCTGTTATCTGCAGCTGTTCGATCTTTTTGTTCAGCATTCAAAAGATCAGGAGTTAGAATAATTGCATCAGTAGTGGGATGGCTATGAACGGCAAGTCCATTAAGGATGGAATCTTTCATCATATGACCATTTGTCTGACTTTCCACATAGTCCATAATCTTTTCTTCCATAGTCCATAGGAACCACGGTAGAGAACTGGAGGTCTTGTATCTGAACCCAATGCCAATGCTTCACGAGAAGCCATTTGAATTTGATTTGATTTGAAAATTGAATTGAATTAAAAAAAATGAAACGGTCTTGAGAAACAGAAAATGAAACGATCTTGAGAAGTAGAAAATGAAACGATCTTGAGAAACAGGAAATGAAACGATCTTGTGAAGATCGTCCTGGATGAGATCGTTTTGGAAGAGATCGTTCTAAGCAAGATCGTCTTGGAACTTTTTGTGAAAATTTGGTTAAGTATGAGAAATGAAACGATCTTGAACTGAAACGGTTTTGAAAATGAAACGGTCTTGTATTAAAGTGATTTTGGATTGAAATGATTCAAGGAACTGGGACGATCTAGGTGAAGATCGTCTTGGGTTTCAAAGGTATGAAACGATCTTGGTGAAGATCGTCTTGTGTATCTAGGAAATGAGACGATCTTGGTATGAAGATCGTCTTGTTTTCTTTCTCAAAAACTTCTAAGTATTTGAATTGACCAAACCAATCCTTTCGGATTAATTAGCCAGAAGCAAACACAATTCAACACATTCTTGTCTAGAACGATCTTGTGAAGATCGTCTAACAAGTCACAACGCACAAGTATGAAAAACTAGTTTTCAAAGACTAAGACGATCTTGAGAAGATCGTCCTAGTGAAGATCGTCTTGGTCATCTTCTTCATTTCAACAGTTTTCCAGAAAAACTCCATTAATGACTTCTTAAATCTTCAATATCTTTCGAATTACTAGGAGTTTGAACTTGAAATTACTTGCACACTGATTGAATTCATGTCCGCATCAAGTTTATGAACAAAATTCAACACAAAATACAACAGATTCAAATCCCTCAAAATTCGCACCAAAACTCAAAATTCAATCTCGAGATATAGATTGAATTGGAACTTGAAACTTGACAGATTTATGTTTTCAACAACCACAAATCTAATGGTGAACAAACAATTGTGATTTTATGTGATTTGAAGTGTGAATTTTGATGAACCAGTAGGTGAAAAGTTCGAACAGAATTTGTGAATAAATTTGATTTTGATGAATTTGTGAATGAATTCAGGTATGGATCGTCATCAGATCGATGTTTTTCTCTGATACCACTTGTTATAACACGATTTTAACTACTGAATTCGATTCATCAATGGCGGTTTGGTGAGTGTGTGTTCTTGGTGTTTGTGTGTGTTTTGAGAGAGAATTGTGTAACCGTGTGTAGATCTGGTATTAAAGTTTTGAGGTCTCTGAAAGTTATGACAAAGTTATGTGTTAAAGTTCTGATCTCTAAGGTATGAGAGGGCTATTTATAGTCTAATTACACAATTATGCTAATTGTCACAATTAGCCCCTCAACCTTAGTGATCATTTATCTATGACTTAACAACAAGAAATTCCTCTAATCTAGATTACAATTTATCACTATTTTTGGATTTCTAACAGTGGCTTGCTTCCAGCAGACAGAGACCAGGCCCGAAAGATAAGAGTAAAAGCACCCCAATATGAACTTCGAGAAGAAGGATTATACAAGAGGTCATATATGGGACCCCTACTCAGATGTGTAGGTCCAAACCAAGATAGGGGAATAATACAAGAAGTGCATAAAGGATCTTGTGGTCTGCATGCTGGACCAAGAATGGTGATAGCTAAAATAGGAACAATGGGATACTATTGGCTATCAACGTACCAAGATGTGGAAGCAGAGCTCCGGAACTGTGATTCATGTCAAATACATTCATCTGTTTCAAAAGCTTCCAAAAACAAAATGATACCAGTGTCCTCAGCATGGCCCTTATCTAAGTAGGGGATTGATATAGTGGGCCCTTTCCCACCAGCTCCAGGAAGATTGAAGTTTTTAGTGGTAGCAATAGATTATTTTACAAAGTGGGTAGAAGCTAAACCACTGGCGGTAATTTCAGGAAAGCACATGGAAAAATTCGTATGGGAGCATATTGTCACAAGATTTGGAATACCAAAGACGATTGTGAGTGACAATGGGAAGCAGTTTTGTGAAGGAGTCTTCCGAACATTTTGTGAAAACCTAGAGATCGAACAATCTTTCACTTCCGTGGCACATCCTCAAGCTAACGGTCAAGTAGAAGTAACTAACAAAACAATTGTGCGGGGAATAAAAACAAGATTAGGAAGAAGTCATTCCGGTTGGGTGGAGGAACTTCATCAAGTGTTATGGGCACACAAAACAACACCAAAGACAAGCAAAGGAGTCACAGCGTTCAGCTTGGTGTACGGTACCGAAGCAATGATCCCACCAGAAGTAAGTGTTCTCACGAGAAGAAGATTCCTAAGTAATGAAGAAAATGACCAGCAACTTCTAGCAAATTTGGATCTTTTAGAAGAACAAAGAGAAATAGCAACAATTAGAGAAGCCCAACACAAGAGCCAGATGAAAAGATACTATGATAAGAGATTTCGCGGAGAGAGTTTTCTCCCAGGCGAATTCGTATTTCGCAACAATGAAGCAAGCAAAGCGGAAAACCTTGGAAAATTGGGAAATTGGAAGGTCCTTATATCGTGATTGAAGCGTGTGGAAATGGTGTATACAAGCTAGCCACTATGGAGGGAGAAGGCCTTCCCAGAACCTGGAATGGAGCCCAACTGAAAAGATGTTACTTGTGAGAAGATAAAAAGAAGCAGAGACAGCCTAAATTTTCGAAGCAGTGAAAGAAGAGTTCCCGTTTAGAAAAATTCTCTTATTTTGCCCATTTTGTGTAAATATAACAAGTTAAACGCTCCATGTAGGCTCAGGCCACATGTTTTTTGTAATTAAGCCCGACTATCATAGCGGGTTGGAGCGTGGCTGCGGCCAGAAATTTTTAATGAAAAGCTGCAGCTAAACAACTAATTTTTATATACTTGTCCTAAAACTAACAGTATGAGCGCAAAACAATTTACAACGATGAGTTCGTAATGATCACGCTCATTATTCATGCGCAGTACGGAGCAAAAAACCGGAGCTCATATAAGCCCGTTCCTGAACGGCAGCCTGAAACAAACAGCGTGCTTACGCTTACGCAGAAATAAAAAATAACTAAGAGTTTCAAAACTCAATAGCATGCTCCATAACATGCTCCTTTATCAAGGCTAAATAGCATGCTCCATGACATGCTCCTTTATCAAGGCTAAATAGCATGCTCCATAACATGCTCCTTTATCAAGGCTAAATAGCATGCTCCATAACATGCTCTTTTATCAATACTAAATAAGCATGCTCCATAACATGCTCCTTTATCTAGGCTAAATAGCATGCTCCATGACATGCTCCTTTATCAAGGCTAAATAGCATGCTCCATAACATGCTCCTTTATCAATACTAAATAAGCATGCTCCATAATAGGCTCCTTTATCAAGGCTAAATAGCATGCTCCATCACATTCTAATAATTTTCAAAGAAAAACTAAGTAACATGTTCCATCACATATCAATGAGAATCCTATCGAAACTAAATAGCATGCTCCATCACATGCTAGTAGAGCTTCGAGGTAAAACCAACATCGCACTCCATCACATATTGATGGAACTTCAAGGTAAGAAGCCAATATTATACTCCGTACTACATGAATAAAATTCCAAAGTGAAAGCACACCATGTTGCATGATCACTTTACAATAAGAAATTGTATGCTAGTAAAACAAGTTAAGTAGCAAATTCACGAAGCATAACAAGTAACCAACAAGTAGCATGCATAAAAGGATAAAGAAAAGCAAAGTTAATTGTTCTTAACACATCACAACCATAACAACTTCCGAATACACAAACGGAGCAAAAAAAGTTAAAAGTGTTTAAGCATTGCCAACAAGGGCATCAACAAAGCCACGCAGGGCCGAAACACAACTAACACTAAAGATAGGTATCAGCAATCACTCCTCCGGAATCACCTCAATGGAAAGGATCTCATCAGTAGTAAGCTTAGAACTGGAAGCCAATGTGGTAATGTAAGGGAAGTCCATGTCTTCCATCTGAGAAGCGGCAACAAAAAGTTTATCAAAAGCCTCCGGATCATACCCAAGAAGCTTAGAAGGATCAATATCCAGGTATTGGCTAGGAATAGCATTAAGAGCCCTATGGCCACCTGCGTTCATGGCATGCGTCTGAACAACACTAAGCTCCCGACTAAACTCATCACTCTTTAAAAACTTCTTGAACAACAAAGGCAAATTCTCCACAAGCAGCTTCCTTTCGGAAATAGCCATTGCAGCTTCCTTGGCGCGCTTAACTCTATCTTCTTGAAGCTTGGTAATCTTATTCTCCTTGTTCATGAGATCCATAGCAAAACCCTCAGATTGTTGTTTAGCTTCATCATACCTAGTCTTCCACAAATCCTTCTCAACGGACATAGCATTCAATTGTTCCTGCAAATCCTTTTTCTCTTGGTCCTTCAAAGCAAGCTCCTCATGAAGAGCCTCAAGAGCAGCATGCTGACGAACGCGCTCTTCGGAACCTTCTAACAACTTCACTTTATCTTTCAATTTGGTGTTCTATTTCTTGATCTTGTATCGGTCCTCATCAGTAAGAGAGAGACGTGTCATATACCCTGACTATAAGATAGCAAAATTATATAACAAGTTAATATTAAGGGAGCATATAATAACAAAAAAAGGGGGAAAACGAAGGGAAGGATGTACCAACGCAGTGATGATGTCAACCGCATCTCCATTAGCAAAATCTATAAAATCATCCCTATGCAACTTATCAGCCTCCCGCATCCGATGAGGCACCATGATGTTTTGAATGTAGTCAATACGATCATCATCGTCCTCGAGAGTACTCATGTGCTTAACCCGAGTGAACTGAGGAATGAACATACCCATAAAACCGTCTAAGGGAGGATCCTCATCTTCCTCATGACCCTTTCCCTTCCTATTCTTCACCCCTGCCCCATCATGCTCCAGAAAAACTTCCTCATCCCCACCCACTTGCTCTTTAGGACCCGTCACGCTAATGTCCTCACCGGAAGATAAGGCAACATGACCTTTGGCCTTAGACGCCTCTTCAGCAGCAACCTCTGCACTTAGCTTTTCCAAAGCTTTACGCCCTTTACCCTTACCAAGCCCACTCAAAGTAGGCAATGACTTACCACCATCTACAAGTATGATGCCACGGTCAGGTGAGTTAGGAAAGGTACCCATGAGTGCCTGTGTAATAGATCGCTTAGGAGCAATAGAGCTAGTACCTTCGTCATGGGTCGAGGGAACCTGTGAACTAGAGGGAGCATGAAGAGTAAGCTTCCTTTTCTTCTCTGGTGCGACCAATGTACCAAAGGGAACATCGGTGTCAAAACCCAAAGCAGGAAGGGAGGCGGCAACATCAGTATCGTAAGGTGGATCTGAAGCCGCTTCCGTAAAATCACCTCCCCCGGATGCAATAGTTATCTTGCCAGTAAGCTTCTTGAGAGGAACAACCTGAGTATCGGGAGGATTGGGAGTAAAAGAACCGTTGTTGTAACCACCCTTAAGAAATTTTCTAAGCCCCATCGCTATAAAAAGAAAATTAAAGTTAGCAAAAATATATATGTGCGAATAAGTAATAAAAACAAAAACAATGAAGAATAATGAAACAACAATAAAATGAATAAGGATCCAATGAAAAGTAATCCGGAGCCATACCCCGCCCTCCAACGGTTATGATGGGAATAGCAGGATGATGGGACCATAACTTGGATAGGCCGGCGAGATAAAGGATAGGCTCCGGAACCACGCGGTATCTCAATGGATGCTCAGTCATCTTGACAACCAAAGACATGTCGAACCTGCTATCCGGAAGCTCAAAAAACATGTTCCCTCGGGACTTGTCCCGTAGTGTCCGAGCAAAAGGATATTTAGGAGGTATCACAGACTCATCAACATAAAAGAACCGAGACTTCCAACCTTTAATGGAATCCGGCACCCCGGTTACACAGTCACCCACCTCATCTTCAGGACGCTTCTCAAAAGTGTACCAACTCCCAGACTTAGCTAACTTAAAAAACCTCCTAAATAAAGTAACAGTAGGCTCCCCTCCATGAGCCCGACAACAAAGCTCAAACATACCCACCCTAATGTTACCATAAGGATTCACTTGAGAAACATGAACCTTGAAATGGTTAAGTACATGGCAGTAGAAATCGGTAAACGGAAGTCGAATATTACCACACTCAAAAGCAGTACAATAAAGAGTAACCTTTCCTTTCGGAGCCCTAGTGGCTATATGGTACGGCTCCTCCCAGGTGGAAACCTATGTGTCGACAAAAAGGACCCTAACTGGTCGAGGTTCAAGCTACATGTCTGCCTTTTCAAATCGTTTTTTGCCATAAAGATAAGATGAAATGGTGAGACAAACCTGAGAAAAGACGCTATAGATCAGCGACTTATGCTCCGGTTTCGGCAGGGTACGCTCCCGGATCGATAGTCGTATGCTCCGGAAATCACAAGAGGCTCCGGTTTTGACCGGATTCGATAGTGTAGGCTCCGGATTGAATAGTGTAGGCTCCGGATTCAACCGGATTAGGTGGGTATGCTCCGAAAATCGAGAGGAGGTTACAGATCGGTAGCAAAAAAAACTAGGAACCACAAAGATGCTCCGGATCGGCGACACAAAACCCGGAAACCACAAAGATGCTCCAAATCGATGACTTAGGCTCCGAAAACCAAAAGAAGGTTCCGGATCGGTGACTGAGGCTCCGGATCGATATGCAATTAGATATTCCGGAACCCGGAATGGAGGGCGCAGCCAAAGAAGGAGAAACCGTGGGGAATAAAGGGTTTTTTGGGAGAGAGAGAGGTGAAAATAAAGAGAGAAAAGAAAGATAAATGAGAGCCCCTCCCCTCTTTATATACAAGAAAGTGAACGGTTATTTCTCCTCGATGGGACGTTTCACAATTAAGTAGGACACTTGTCAGGAAGCTCGGATCGAAGCACGATACTTTCCAAAAATAATAATAATAATAAGGGTTAATTACAAAAATGGTACCTGAACTATCCACCATATTGCACAAATCATACCCACAGTTTATTAATTACGTCCGTCATACCCAAACTTACCATTTTTTCACTCGAACCATACCTGGACCAAACGTCCGTTAGTTGTGCTGTTAAGTGCCCCCATGTGCCGTGCACATGAGGGGTATTTTCGTCATTTTGCATGCTATATTTGATGTACAGGTATGAAATCTGTAATTTTTACTATACTTCAGGTACCATCTATGTAATCTGCCCTTATTAATAATACTTTAATTTATAAAACTTATATTTTATCAATTAGTATTGTTATAATTAATTAAAAATATTATTGTTAATGATTATTATGTAGTAATAAATTATAATTTTATAAAAAATTATTAATATTTTATAAATATTTATATTTTTTTAAAATATAACATTTTATCTTTATAAAAAAAATATTATTAGTCTATAAAAAGATATTATTTTTCTAATATTTTTTTATTAAAAACTATTACATATTGAATTTTATAACTATAATGATCTTGGTAAATATGTATTTCAAGATTTATTTTCTTCTTTAAAGAAATGGTAAATTAGAAGGAATGTCTTAATATCTTGTATCACATTAATGCCTACACAAGCACCATGCAATTATTATTTTTAAAAAGAATAAATAAATATGAAAATACGCATTTATCAAAATAATCATGGATCTATAATTCAATATATTTATAGTTTTCAATAAAATACATTTTTCTATAAAAATTAATAACTTTTATAGACTAGAAATAATCTTTTATAAAAATTAAATACTATTTCATAAAATAAAAGTAAACATTTTTAGAAAATAAATATTTATAAAATATTAATAAATTTTTATATAATTATAATTTATTACTAAATAATAGTCATTAACAATATTAATTTTTATTAAATAATACTAATTGATAAAATATAGTTTTATAAACTAAAATATTAATAATAAGGGTAAATTACAAAAATGGTACCTGAAGTATAATGAAAATTACAGATTTCGTACCTGTACATCAAATAGAGCATGCAAAATGACGAAAATACCCCTCATGTGCACGGCACATGAGGGCACTTAACAGCACAACTAACGGACGTTTGGTCCAGGTATGGTCCGAGTGGAAAAATGGTAAGTTTGGGTATGACGGACGTAATTAATAAACCCTGGGTATGATTTGTGCAATATGATGGATAGTTCAGGTACCATTTTTGTAATTAACCCTAATAATAATAATATAATAATAATAATAATAATAATAATAATAACGTAAACGTGTCAAGTACGAAGCTAAGTGTGCGGATATTGGATATGGATTTCTCCCTTCTCATTCTCTTCCTTTGGGGAACTCGAGAAGGATGCGGTGACCTTATTAAAGCGAATCCGAAGGTTCTCTGTGGCTCAAGACACTAGTGCACGTGCTGCTACTCATATATTTAGTAGGATTAGTTTTGCTATTGCTAGAGGGGTGGGGGCTCAGATAGTATCTCGGCTTCCTACCAATTTCTTGTAAATCCTCCGAATTTCTAATGAAAGTGATTGTTATTGATAAAAAATAATAATAATAATAAAATAATAAAATAAAATAAATAAATAATATTTATAAGTATAAAACACATAAATAAATGCAATTTACATTTGTTATATTAGCTAAAAATATTTAGAACATTTTGGGATAGCTTTCGCTTTTTTTGTTTTTCAAATGGGGGAAGGGTAGAGTATGATAAACACTCCAGACCGATATCCACATCCCTGAAACACGTTCCGGAAAGAATATATTTTAGTCACTCTTTTTCTTTCTTTTTTAACTTAGCATTCTAAATATTACAATGCCAAGCTGGGGGGCTTGATAGTGCACCATCCTAGTTAGCACTATGACTTGGTCAAAGCAAAATAAAGCAGCGTAGCTCCCGAATAGAAACAACTACACGATCCGGACCAAGCTCCGGATCCAACACAGTAGAACGAGTAGAACATCATATGAATAACACGTGGCCGACCAACCTGACAGAATGACGTAATATTAAGCCAATCCCCGTTGAGGAAGGTACATTCCCAACGGGCTCCAAACCGTACTGAAATGTCACAGGAGACAAGTACTGAGACCTTGTCTCCTCAGCCTCCTTAAATACTCTCCTCAATCATTCATTTGAGGGATATGTTTTCACATACTTACACACTTTGCTCTGATTATTTTAGTGGCGTGGAGTAACATCCATCACTGATAGGGAACCGCCAATAAACATAATCAATCTTCTTCTGACCCCTCCTCTAGCAAGTTCACTCCCTAGTAATTAGACGACGAAATACGTTTAAACAGTGACCTTGGCATCCGGACTAGAGACAGGCCTCCAAGAAGATGACATGGCTTGTACTCTAAGAAGTCAAGTTTAGATAGCTTATTGCTTGTTTAGCTTTTTGGCTTGTTTTGCAGTTTATCGTTTAGGACTTTAGGCTGAAATATGGGACTCACTCATATTCATTTATGGATTATAATATATTTTCCGAGGTAAAACCCTTTATCGGAAAAAAAAAAAAAAATTGAAACAAACGGTAAAAGCTAATCAAGAAAGTCTGACCTGGATGACCCATGTACATGAACATAGGGTAGTCGGTCCAACTACGCCCATGCCAACACCAACTACCATGGAAGCAATGCTTAGCATGGTCTTTATTCGACCTGCATTATCATAAAGCAAAAGAGTGACAAGCTATCAATTTCATTTCCCAAAGAGTTAAACGGAGAACTCAGACAAGCTTCACCTACCGTCCTTAATACGGGCTTTCAGTATGAACTTGAGACTTCCTAGCTTACCGCATTGAGGTTTAATCTATAATTCCAAATATTACAAAATTACCAAGGACCAAGATATTCAAGTAGTTCCCTAGGACGAGCAAAAAAAAATGTACAAAGGAAGCTTTATGAGGTGTTTGGAGGTTAAAGATCATACATCCAAGCAACGATTAACAAGGTCCAAGCTCTTCGAATAATGCCCACTTCTATAGTACACAATGGCAAGTAGATGCATCAATCTTTTCTTTTCCCAGAGGTTATTGGTGATAAGCAGTGAACCTACCACAACCTAGTTAGAAATAATAAAAATAATAATCGGTTTTTTAGTTTCTTATTTAACGTTAAACAGTCCAAAGATCTCCAAGGCTATCATTGAAATCGCCTTATTTTTAACATTTAATGTATCCTTAATTGTGACTGATAATTGAGAATAATCAAAATCATATGTTCACCTTGAAGCATAATTAGCGCACATTGTACATCTTCGACATCGAGTGAGTGGACAAGAGCCCATAACAAATGCCGACGAAGATTATAATTGCTTCCAAAAGCAGAGAAATCAACCCGAGATTGGTGCCGCTGTAATGGAATTGATTATGAAAAAAAATGTCATATGAATAGGTTGATAAGTAGGGAAAACACTCAAAGAGTTTAAATATGGGTTTAATTGGCCAGTAATACTCGTACGAATTTTGTAATTTTTTTTTTAAAGGTGTGGATCATTTGCTCGCAACAAGGGATCTAGCTTACGTTGTGATAGTCCACTATTTGCACACTTATATATAATTAATCTAGACAAGAAAGTAAATAGAAAGTAAATAACAAGAACAAGAGTAAAGTTCAAGTATAAGAAACTATGCAAGTCTAATCATATGTATCATTGATTAAACAGTGAATACATGGTCGATATTACAACTTGTCTTGCAAGAAAATACATGAACAAACAATTGCTAAGTTTTAGAATAACTAGAAAACTTAAGACAATTACAAAAGAGAATAAGTGACACACACTTGTGGTGACAAACACACGGTGTTATGATGCGGCTGTGTTGCTTTATATAGGGGAGGAATTAGGGCAACACAGCCTTGCTTGATAGTGATAGATGATGGTTGTCGACATCTCATTGGCTCGAAGTACTTGAATCCAGGAGCCTTTGTCTTCTTTACCAAAACGAGTATGAAGGAGAAAACCCTTCTTTTGGTCCCAACTGCATCTTTGTCATACAAGGTAAAATCCAGTTGGAAGAACCACCATGTGACTTCTTGTCTTCTTTTCATTTGAATTCTTCCCGCCTTGACTCACAACTTGGAAAGTAAACCACCCGCTGACAAGAGTCACTGAGTCGCTGATGACTTGCTGACGACATACGTCAGCAACCAAGTCTGGTCAGCGAATCCTTGACTCAACAATCTCCCCCTATTCGCTGAGAAGACTTGCTGAGTAAACTAGACTTTAAGAAAAATAAAGTAATGATAGAAAGAAGTCTTATATTTCATTGTCAAGCATTTCATGCTGATGGATCAAGCATTTACATTTTATTATAAGACATCTAAAGATTAGCAGCTTCAATCTCCCAAGCATCTTCTTGCTTTGCAATCCTTAGCACTGGGTCATTTCTTTTGTGAGGCTTCAACAACTCTTCATCCAATTTGCTGATGAACCATCTGGTGTTGGTTGTCTTAGCACACCTTTTTCTTATACAGATTATGAACCCAGTGGATGCCTTTTCAATCTCTACCAATCGAAAGAACAGTTGATCGTTCTGAAAATTGGTAAAGAATATACCAGCTGGATTCTCCAGTACTCTCCCTTCTTCGAAGAAGCTTCTAGGAGGAAGTCTGGTATTCAGTGAGGCATCACCAGTGATGGGAGGAAGGTCAGCTGGCACTGTTCGATATTCAGGTTTCCTTTTTCTTTGAATTCTTTTGCCTGCTGACGTGGAGATCGCTGCTGGTGTTCCAAACACTTTCTTCAACATAGGCAGATTTGCTTTGAACTTTGTTTCATATTCTCTTGCCTTCTCAACATATTCTTTCATCATCTTCTTGAGAGGGACATAGCTTTGAGCAGTCTTATCTTTAATCAGCATGTAGACTTCAAACCACTCAGAAGCACCAAGATTGGTCACTTTGACCCCTTCAAGAATAATAGGTTTGCCTGTCCCTTCTCTTAAGATCTTTAGGTTTGTCTTTAGCCCCATGTCAGCAAGAAAGGCTTGAGCAACAGTGATCCTTTGTGGCCTTTTTCTATTTTCCATATGCTTCGGCCACTTTTCCTTTTCTTCCAAGAAGGCCTTTTTCTTCTCACTCAACTGTTTTTCAACTTCTACATGTTTTTGTTTATAAACAGCTTCAGCACCATCAGTTTTTATCAACATTTGTTGCTCACCAACTAGTTCACTTTTCTCAAGAAGAGGCAGCTGCTTGATAAATTCCAAGTTCTTTCTTTCTATTTCTTGGTTTTCTCTAATTCTATCCAGCTCCTTGATGGCCTCTTCTTGAGTTTTTCCCTCAGCAGTCAAGGCCAGTATGTCTATCAATTGGTGTTGGTGACTAGCTGATGATGGGACAGATAGCTGAGCAGCAGAAAGAGAAGATGAAGGTCTCTTGTGCTGAGTTCTGGCCAGTTGTTGTCGCTGAGATTCAGTCATTGGTGTAATGACAGCATTGCCAAGGAAGCATTTGTGAAAAATTGGAAGGGCTTCCTTGGACCTGTCAGTAGCCATCTCAGCAGCGAAGCCGGCCTCCCATGCAGTTTTCACTGCTTGAGGATCATTTGGATCAATCTCTTGATCATCAGCTGCTACTATTTGTATCTCCCCCTCAGCACCAGCAGGGGCTTCTTCAATATTAACCATTTCTTTTTCACGCTCCCCCTCAACACCAGCTGGGGGAACTTCAACGTTTATCTCTTTTTCAACAGACCCCCCCTCAACACCAGCAGGGGGAACTTCAGTGCTTTCAGCATTCTTTTCAACTTCAGTTTCTTTTTCACTTCCAGCTTCCTTTTCAACTTCAGTTTCTTTTTCAACAAGGACATTATCTATTTTCTCCCCCTTAGAAGTTGCATTATCAATGGCAACTTCCACACTTGCTGCCTTATTGTTTTGTTGGGTCACCAGCTGGAGTAGTAAATTCTTGATTTCGCCTACTTCTCTTTCCAGGTTGACTTGTCTCTGACGATCATCCTCAGTGAAAGAAACTTAAGGAATAGGAAGGCCAGTCACTTGCTTTTCTAAGGCATTGATTGCCTTTGTGTGATTTTCAATTTGTGTGGTCAGATGAAAAATGAGATCTTTCAATTTCTTAACTTCGGCAGTAGCAGTGTTGCTAGTGAAGGTTGCCTTCTTAGCTGAGTAGCTGGTGGAATTGGCATGTTTCAGCAGCGAAATAGCACCAAACTTAAGGATCTGCTGATCACGTCGAATGATATTTGTTGATGCACGAAGTTTTTCTTGATCAACAGCTAAGGAGACAGATTTCGCTTTGATTGTCTCAATATGTGTGCTGTTTTCATCTTGCTTGTTGTACCAGCTGGTCAATGTTTCAACCAACCTGCTAGATTCTTTGTCTTTCCACTCAACAGCAAGAGTGGCTGCCTTGGTGAGATCATTCAATTGATGCTCGACCCTTTCTAATCTGTTGGATGTGTTGGTGGAGTAAGAAATGCCCAACTCTTTGTCAGCAAAGGGCTCAATTTCCTTTGGCAAGACCAAAGAACAACCAGGAACAACTTGAAAAGATGAGGGCATGCCAAGAGAGAGCATGGTGTTCACTGGTTGAATTGGTGGAATCTTAGGCCTAACAGTTGGAGTTACTGACATGTTTTCAGCTTCAGCAGTTGTGGTTTCAGTGACTGGAGCTTCTTCAGATACTACTTCACCAGATGGTTCAATTGCCTCTTCTGCTTCTTCAACCTCCATGTCACTTGCTTCTTTCTCATCAGCATGACTATAGGAATCAAGTTGGAATTCATCAGCCACAAAGTCTCCTAAATCCAGATCACTTTCATTGTCTATATCTTCCACATCAAAACTAACACCAGCCTCTTCATGTTCATCAGCTCACAACAGTCACCACCCCTTCATCTACATTACTACCTTCAATGTTTTCCATAACCGTTTCAACAGCACCAGCACCTTCATTACTTTCAACATCCTTCCCAGCTCCTTCATTAAAAACGTCATCCCCAGCAACTTGCGTTTCTGATGTATCAGCAGCGGTTGCTTCCCTTTCAACTATAGAGAAGTTGATAGGGGTAGGGGAGTGAAGACCCTCTGTTTCAGTTTGATGTTGTTCAGGATTTTCCTCAGCAGTAGAAGCTTCGGGTTCAATGATGGTGGATAGTTGTGTGGATTCTAAGCCTTTGATTTTAAATCCTTTTACTGTTTTTTGTTTTCTTTTAGGAGCAGCAGCAGCTGCAGATGATGGAGCAGCAGCCTTTGAAGACTTTGTCTTAGCCTTTTTGGTTGTCTTGGCAGCTTGAGGTGCTTCTTGAATAGTTAGAGGGCCAGCAGCCATACAGGGGGTGCCCTTATGTAGATTTGAGGATAAGATGAGAAGAGTACCTCTTTCATTTGAGAAGTTAGAACAACAAACTTGCTGTCAAATAAGGCAAGATCACAAGCAGGTTGCTTGTAAACAGAAGGACCAATCCTTGGTGCTTTGCAAACAGTGGCACCAAATTGGTTGTACTTTTCCTTAAGCTCCTGTTTGAAGATCAGAGAAAAGAATCTTGTAAATGGAATTGTGTATGAACGGTTGCTGGCTTGAACTTTTGCCTTCATATCTTTAAATATGACTGAGGCAAAGTCAATAAATCTTCCAGTTGCTAGAGCATGAATGATTTGCATGTTAGCAGCAGTAGCTTGATCGTGCGACCCAGAGTTTCCTCCCAAGCACTGAATGACATGGGCAAAAACTAATCTCCACACACCAGGGAGATTTTTCTTGGTGGGGTTGCTGGGTACGGTTTCAGCCTTTTCCAAATTTGTCCCATAACCAATGGTTGGTAACCATTCCTTCCATTTGCTCTACTGTTGCTAGATCCACAAAAGGCCTTTCTTTTGTTTGATCAGGGAGACCAAGAGCTATTCGTAGAATTTTGGGTGTGATAGAAATGGTGTGCTGCTTTTTCTTTACAGTGCCAGTGATGGCACTAATGCTTACATGATAATCACATGTCCACCAGAACTCCCGAAGGAGATAGACATACATGTCTTCTGGATCAGAGTAGATTGCATTATGTACTGGGCATGCTTTTATAAAATCTAGCACTGTTGATACCCAGTAATGCCAGAAGGAATTTCAAGAAAACCCAAATAATTGTTAGGTTTAATGGTGATTCTTTGGGCTTGAAAATTCACTTTTGAAGACGGAGTTATAGTTTCCGGATCATAAGTTTCGGAATGCATGTATAGAGGAACTTGTTTAAGGGCCTTTTGAGTACCCAAATCATTCGCAGGCAACTCAACATGAGTTGGTGATTTGGGTGGATTTTCTGAAGAAGGATTTTGAATTTGTTGTTCAGATGAAGAAGCCATTGGGATGAAAGATTTAAAAAGTGAGGAATAAGAAGACAGTAGATTGAAAAATAGAAAAGATTTGAGAAATTTGAGAGATTTTTGGAATAAGAGAATATGAATGAAAAGGAAGAAGATATGAGAGTATAAAAGATGAAGATGGAAAAGATTTGGCTATATATATGGAATTGTAGTGGGTCCCATTGACTGCAAAAGTGAACCGTCACATATACTCTCTTTCATGCGTAATATATAAATATACGTACTTAAAATTATTAAAGAACAAAAGCAGTGGTTTTGTAAGTTAAATAAATATAAAATACTAATTTTTATATTGAAAAATACGTTTAATATACGCATGTGAGTAACGTATAAAAGTGGTTTGATGTGACAACTTGTACCACGATTTCAAATATACTCGAGTGGTTACGGCGCGTACAGTGTACAAGTTGCCCATTAGGGAGAAAATCGAGGTAACCGTTTGGAAAAAATTCCATTAAAATATACTTGGTGGATATGCTCACATGATAAAATAGTTGAGATTGAAGTATATCCACTGGCAATTTAGAAAATCTGGTTACCTTATTTAGAGAAAGAGTTTTCAGTCAGCGACTTATCAACTAACGACAGTCGCTGACAAACTTTATACAATTTTTGGTAAATTGTCAGCCATTAACGGATTTAGAAAGTCTTTACCAAAGCCGTTTGCTGCTGGACTAGATAGAGACTTTCAACTCTCCATTGCTTTTATTTGCTTTTTCCCAAAGCAACAGGATACGGATTTGGTAAGTCTTTACCAGAGCCGTTTGCTGCTGGACTAGATAGAGACTTTTAGCTCTCTATTGCTTTTATTTGCTTTTTCCCAAAGCAACAGGGATCAACGGTTTAAGTCTTTACCAGCAGCCGTTTGATGCTGGACTAGATAGAGACTTTTAGCTCTCTATTACTTTTATTTGCTTTTTCCCAAAGCAACAGGGATAACGGATTTGATAAGTCTTTACCAGAGCCGTTTGCTGCTAGACTAGATGAAGACTTTAAGCTCTTCATTGCTTTTAAGTTCAGCGAGTAAGACACACTTAAACTCGCTGATGAGGGTTTTGACTGCAAGAGTCAATTTTCAACTTTCAAAGAGAGATAAGTTGAATTTTAGCAAACATGACGTGTCATGTTGCTGATTCACCATTCAGCATTCCCAACTTGCTGACCAGATACTTAAATCTGGTTTCATCTAAAGGTTTAGTGAATATGTCAGCGAGTTGATCATCAGTGGGAATGAAGTAAATTTCAACAATGTCTATGTGTTTGGTCTTTGAATGCTGAACAGGATTGTGTGTGATAGCAATTGCACTTGTATTGTCACACATTATGGGAATCTTAGAAAATTCTAAGTCATAGTCAGCGAGTTGGTTTTTCATCCAGAGGACTTGTGCACAACAACTCGCTGCTGATACATATTCTGCTTCAGCAGTGGAGATGGACACTGTATGCTGTTTCTTAATAGACCAACTAGTCAGCTTCCCCCCCCAACAGTTGACATCCACCACTGGTGCTTTTCCTATCTAACATGCATCCAGCATAGTCAGAGTCAGATACAACTAGTCAAAATGGAAGTCTTTGGGATACCAAAGACCCAGCGAGGAAGTACCCTTCAGATATTTAAAGATTCGTTTGACAGCGAGAATATGAGACTCCCTAGGAGATGCTTGATATCTTTCACATAAGCAAGTAGCAAACATGATATCAGGACGACTCGCTGTGAGATACATCAGCGAGCCAATCATTCCCCGATAGAGAGTGGGGTTCACATGCTTACCATCAGGATCAGCATGGAGATTATTGGGAGGAGACATAGGAGTGGCCTTAGTAGAGATATTGGACATGTCAAACTTAGCCAGCATGTCTCGAATATATTTCTCCTGATTGATAAAAATGCCATTAGGGAGTTGGCGAATCTGAAGACCAAGAAAGAAGGTCAGCTCACCCATCATGCTCATCTCAAAATGAGAGGACATCAGTGAGCTGAACTTGGTACAAAGTTTCTTGCTGGAGGATCCAAAGATGATGTCATCCACATATATCTGAATACATAGGACATCAACACCCTTTCTATAGATAAAGAGGGTGTTGTCAACGGACCCTCGCTGAAACTTGTTAGAAAGAAGAAATTCAGAGAGTGTATCATACCAAGCTCTGGGAGCTTGTTTGAGACCATAGAGTGCCTTGTAAAGACGATAGACATGGTGTGGCTTGGCTGGATCTTCAAAACCAGGTGGCTGCTTAACATAAACTTCCTCATCGAGTTTTCCATTTAGGAAAGCACTCTTTACATCCATTTGATATACTGTGAAGTTTCTGTAAGCAGCATGTGCCAAGAATAAGCGAATTGCTTCTAATCGGGCCACTGGTGCAAAGGTTTCATCATAATCAACACCTTCTTCCTGAAGGTATCCTTGTGCAACCAGCCTAGCCTTGTTACGTGTAACAACACCATCTTCGTCCATTTTATTTCTATAACCCATTTGGTTCCAATGGGTTCTTTACCAGGAGGTAGAGGAACAAGAAACCAGACATGTTGTCTTTGAACTTAGTAAGTTCCTCTTGCATAGCCTCTACCCAAGAAGGATCAGCCATTGCTTCTCCTATATTCTTAGGAGTGATCATGACAAGAAATTCACATAGAGACATGTGTTTCTTGTCGCTGATCGAGTAGTAATCCCCTGCTGAGGGTCACCAATGACTTGATGAGCAGGATGACTAGATGTCCATTTAAGTGCAGGAACACTTGAAGAACCTACTAGAGTGTCAGCGGAGATGGGATCAGCAGGAGCATTATAAGAAGAGAGGTCAATGGTAAGAATGGGTTCAGGAGAATGATCAGCAGAGCCATTCGACTGATTTGAGTTATCATTGATGTTGGAGTCATCAGCATACTCCATATCCTCAGCATTTGCTGATGCATCATGAAACTCCTCCTCAGTAGAGTCATCGGCATGCACATCATCAGCCAGTGATCTAAGTTTGGCTGATACAGCATGGATTGATCTTAAGATAGGCTCAACTGGCTCAATCGAGTAGATATGAGTAGCAACTTGCTCTAGTTCAGCATCAGCTGAACTATCCTGTGTGTCATGCTGAATTATTTTCAGGCAGTGAGCAAGATGCATCAACAAATGAGTCTGCTTCCTCAGTAAGAGGATCAGCGAGCTCATTAAAAATGACTTCTGATGGAGTAGTTTGGATGTCCTTAAGAGCTGATGAACTTTCATCAAAGGTAACATGAATAGATTCATCTACCTTCTGAAGGCGAGTATTAAATACTCTAAAAGCTTTGCTGATAGAAGAATAGCCATGAAAATAGCCATCATCAGCTTTAGGATCAAACTTATCTAAGTGATCCTTGTTGTTTAAGATGAAGACAGGACATCCAAAGACATGAAAGTATTATGCTGATAAGGTTATGTTTCAACCCATTTACATAAGCAACTTTAGTAAATTTGATGAGACCATTATAGAGATGTCCATATCCTTCAGCTTATTGTCCAGTGGAGTTATCACCAAACACTACAGTAGGGCCAGCAGCCTCTACGTAGTTATCCAGCAGGGTCTTAGAGCCAGTCATGTGTTTTGAACAGCCACTGTCCAAGTACCACACACCTTTTCCCAGCGAGCCCTGCATGGATATGACAGAAGGAATTAGATGGGTTCACTATTAAACTCGCTGACAGCAAGATCAGCAGGGTTAATAGCGGCAGCTTCAGAGGTTTCCTCTTCAGCTTGATTAGAAGGATAAGGAGGAAGAATATCTAGAGGAAAAGTACCATAAGATGATTCATCACCATCAAATGGAGTTATGGTATTACTATTTTGAATGAAGACCACGTTGTTGACCACATCTGTATCGTTGAACTCAACTATGATAGCTGGTTCACCAAACTCATTGGTTATAACCCTTTGTGAGTGAGGAACGGATACATGCTGTGTTGCAATGAAGTCAACAATGTTTTCCTCAGTGAGAACAGTTGTATCTCCTACACTATTTCCAGGTTCAGCAGAAGGAGAGCTCTCGCTGACCATAGTGGAGGAGGAAGCAGCTGTTGAGGAAGGAGGATTAGGTTGAATGACAACTTCAGGAGCATCCCTGGAGTTATCACAATCAGAAGCAACATGACCTCTGCTGCCACATAAGTAGCATTTTTTACCAGAGGTGCTGCCCTTTTGATTCTGAAGGAAGAATTCCTTCAGCTGAGAGGAGAGATCATTAACTCGCTGAGTGAGCTCGTTAATTTGAGGATCAGAAGAAGAGAAAGAAGATGCCTTGTTCTTTTGCTTGGACTTATGCTTATACTTGAGTTTCAGCTGAGGCATCTTAGGAGCAAGACCCAAGATAGATTTACCATTTGGATCCTGTGATTGAGAAGTCGAGGGATTTTGGGACCCCTTAACTACACTCCAAGCTTGTTTGACAGCAGGGTGAGAGAAAGAGGATGGACCCTGCTGAGATTGATGCACTCTTTTGGGAGTGATTGATCTTGGTTGCTGATTAGGAGTAACAGACCTCATTTGCCTATGAGGTAGGTACTGCCTGATAGGAGTAGAAGATCTCACTTGCTGATGGGGCAAGTGTCCTCTTTGAGGAGTGATAGGTCTTACTTGCTGATGTGGCAAGTAACCTCTTTGGGGAGTTGTGGACCTGTTTTGAGAGTGAGTCATTCTTCCTCTTTGAGGAGTATTATGCCTCATCTTAGAAGAAACAGGCATAGATTGAGGTGCCTGCTGATGGTGCAGTGTATTAGCAGGTTTGACCTGGGAAGGTCCCACTTGCTGATATCTGGCATCACCAAACCTGACGCGTCTGTCCATAAGACGTTCATGCTGATCAATTTTACTCAGCCGGTAGCCCTTGCCTCATAGCTGATCAATTTTACTGTCAGCCTGGACAGGAGCTTGCAGAGAAGATGGTTGAGAAACAGCTTGTTGAAATTGCTGACTGACTGGATTAGCTCGCTGAGGTGTGCTATAGTCATAAGGAATAGCAACCTTGCTTCTTTTGAAGGGTTCAATAGCTTTGATAGTAAGTTGCTGAGGAGCGACGGGTTTAAAGCCATCACTTCCAATATCTCCTTCAAAAGATTCACCAGAAGAGTATTGAACTCTTTCCTTTCATTTTTCACCCGTGCAATAATTGGCCATACTGAGGATAGGGGTTGCTGGTGCTTGCTGAAGAGCTAGCACCTATTTGCCTCAGTAGTAGATAGGGTCGCTGGTGGAGGTAGAGAGGTAGTACCAGCTTCCATTTCAGTATGGTAATCGATTAAGACCTCTAATAAAATACCATTTCTTCATCTCTTCAGGAGAGATAACAGCAGAAGGAGGAATGGAGATTTCAGGTTTCACATCGTCAGTGAACAAGTCAGAGAGAGTGGCAGCAACTTCAAAATCATCGCCTATTACTGCCTGAACTTGGGCAGGGACTTGTTCATTTAAGCATTTGTGGTGAAACCTGGAAGCTTTTGACCAGGAGGTCACAATCTTCTTTAAGGTTGGCAACTTCAAGCTTGAGTCTTTCATTCTCAAGTTGAACCTTTTGTGCCAACAACTCATGAGATTGAAGTTCAACGTGAACATTTCTCAACTCATTGAGTTTTTCAGATTTTTCACTCAACTCTGAACAGACAGAGTCGAGTTTGGATTGGATGTCAGCTCGTATTGATTCAACGAACTGGATATCACATAGCAAAGATTCGAAGATTTTATTTTTATCTTCATCAGAGGCAGCTGAATAGGCACATACCTTTTTGATGGTGACGTTTACCCACTAACTAGAGGAGACTTGGTCTTTTGTCAGTGCATCGCCATCAGCAAGTGCCATAAGACACATGGCATCTACATACTCTTCACTGTCTGAATCATCTGATTCAGCCCAGTCAAGCTCTTCAGCCACCAGCCCTTTTGCTGGTGTTTTAGCCTCCTCCATTTCAGCAACCTTTGCTTTGAGCTGATAGTTTTGTTCCTGTACTCATCAGCAGATTTAGAGGGTTAGTTGGGAGAAGCAAGAGTTGGAAGAGCAACTCTGCACTCCTTTTGGTAGTGTCCCTTCCTACCACATCTCCAGCACTCCTCTTGAGATTTGTCAACAGGAGGGTTATATGGAGCAACCGACTTGCGGTTGTTCCATTTTCGTGAGTACCTCTTGCCAGCGACCAGGGCAAAGTCCATGAAGTCGCTGAAAATCTCTTGTTTCTCATCAGCATCGAGATCATTAACAAGAGATTGAATAGGAGATGGAAGATTAGAAGAGCTGGCACCAATATTAAGATTATTGGGCTCAGCAGAGACAAGGGCCAGGGGATCAGTGACAGAATAAGCAGAAGAAGAAGTAGAAGAGGAGGGACCAGCACTTCGTTGTACTTCAGCAGCAGGTCTTAGGTTTTGAGCAAGAGCACTCTCTTCAAATTGAAGCATATCGAAGAGAGACTCAAGGTCAAGACCTTGTAGCTGCTTTGTGGTTCTAAGGATTTGTCTTAATCCTTGCCACTTGATAGGTAGACTATCAATGAACTTGTGGCACACCTCAAAGTTATCATGGGCCATACCAACATTCGTCAAATCATTCAGCAACCCTTTGAATCGGGTATAGTGTTGTCAAGACGTTCATTTGGAAGAGAAAATAATTTTTCATAAGCACGTTTGAGGTCAATCCTTTTGGTAGCAATAGTATCAACATAACCTTCATACATGCTACACAATCTATCCCAAACTTGTTTAGAGGTAGGATATTTGATGACGAGCTTCATGATATCAGTGGGAAGGGTAGTGATAATCATGTTTTTGAGTCTAGCATCAAGATTAACTAGCCTCTTCTCGTTATCAGTCCATTCTACCTCTGGTTTGACATGTCAATCACAATCTCAGGAGCATCAGCAGTTGCTCCTGGTGTTCTTGTACCAGAGTGGGTACATATGGACCTATGGTCAGTATGGACATAAGGTAGGGTTCCACACCCACAATGTGAAGTAACATTCTTTCCTTCCAAGATCCAAAGTCATCAGACTCAAATCTTGGAGGAATAGACACATAACCAAATTCACGTGTGTTAACAAGGGTGGGAACAGCAGTCATGTTCTTGTTTTATGAAAAAGAAAGTAAGAAGATTTAGATAAGAGAAGAACGTACAGAAACAAAAAGAAATAAGTATGCAAACATATCTTGTTTCAATAAATTAGAAACAGTGGCTCTGATACCACTTGATAGTCCACGATTTGCACACTTATATATAGTTAATCTAGACAAGAAAGTAAATAGAAAATAAATAACAAGAACAAGAGTAAAGTTCAAGTATATAAGAAACTATGCAAGTCTAATCATATGTATCATTAATTAAACAGTGAATACATGATCGATATTACAACTTGTCTTACAAGAAAATACATGAACAAACAATTGCTAAGTTTTAGACTAACTAGAAAACTTAAGACAATTACAAGAGAGAATAAGTGACACACACTTGTGGTGACAAACACAAAGTGTAAATGATGCGGCTGTGTTGCTTTATATAGGGAGGAATTAGGGCAACACAGCCTTACAATGATAGTGATAGAATGGTGGTTGTCGACATCTCATTGGCTCGTACTTGAATCCAGGAGCCTTTGTCTTCTTACCAAAACGGGTATGAAAGAGAAAACCCTTCTTTTGGTCCAACTGCATCTTTGCCATACAAGGTAAAATCCAGTTGGAAGAACCACCATGTGACTTCTTGTCTTCTTTTGATTTGAATTCTTCCCGCCTTGACTCACAACTTGGAAAGTAAACCACCCGCTGACAAGAGTCACTGAGTCGCTGATGACTTGCTGACGACATACGTTAGCAACCAAGTCTGGTCAGCGAAAGCACGACATTTAATTGGGGTAAAACTTTGCCCCCTCTGCAGGACTCAAACCTGCTTCACTGGAGGACTTTATTTGTGAAATTCCTTTAAATGTCTTTCCCATGTCTCAAACTCGAGACCTCCAACATGTAAAGCTGGTGCTCAACCACTGAGCTATAATGGGAAGTTCAATTTTTTTGTTATCTTCTAAACAAGCCAATATATATTCTCAAATAAAATTGATAACTCTGAAAAATATACAGCTCTCTATGTAATATGTATATTCATAATTCTAAGTAAGATATAATCTCTCTAAATGTAAAAAAAAAACAAAACAAACAAACAAACTAAAATTATTATGTCTCACATTGATAAATCAAAGGGTTTATGGTTTTGCTAATACGGATGGTTATCGTGGTATATATATACACAAGGGGAAAGTGAAGGTGAGGTTGTCTCACACCCAAAACTCCTCACATCATTTATTCATTTTACAAAAAAATATTTAAAAATTAGTATGTGAGAGGTTTTTCATCTAAGTTGGGTATGAGATAACCTCACACTCACTTTTCCCTATATACAATACACATAACACATATATTATATATGGAAAATTGAATGTGGGGTTGTTATGCACCCAACTTAGGTGAAAAACATCTCACATACTAATTTTTTTATATTTTGAATAAATGTTTGGGTCCCATGTTTTTTATGATTTAAAAAATAGTATGTAAGGGGTTTTTCACCTAATTTAGATGCCTAACAGCCTCATATTTTCTTCCCCCATGATGTATATACAGGGTATATATATATAATAAAGATGTTAGAGTTATATTTCATCTATGGTCCATACAGTTTTGTCATTTCCACCCTCTACACCTCTTTTTGAGATTTTTAGCAAATACTCTCCCTCAAACATCATTTTTAGCTTGAACTGTCCGTCTTTCAAGTGAGATTGTAACACCCCACCAATGCGACATGACTTTCAGAAGTAAAGGGACAATTACTGAGAACCATCATCCAAGTAAATATCTCTAAAGTTCAGATCAAACATTACCTTTAAGATGGCATATCCGAGACTACAGAGGAAAGACATGTATAAAAATGCCTATGTTTGTTTCCTTAACTCTAAAGGACAGATACAAGATGCATATGTTTGTTTCCTTATGTTTGACGGATCATGGATGATTTTAAAAGAAAAGAAAAACTATAGTTTACATCTAAACTTCATTTTGTATATGCGTAAAAAGATGTTGGTAGCCATTAACCGGCTTCACCAAGTGTCGGTTATGGATTGTCTAACGTATATTTAAAAAAATATGTTTTGTTATTTGTAATATTTTATAAAAGACAATAATTACGCAAATTAATATATTGGTCTTACATCAAACGGCCAGTTGGGACCCTCTTTGAGGAAACTGGCGGAAGTTATGTTGACTTGTAGACCCGGGATCGAATCTTGATTCTCCATGGTTTCGGTCATTTACCTTATGAGCGTGTAGGCATACGTGTTATCACTCCTATGTTGGAATAAACATGATTCGATTCGAGTGAAAAAACATCCCAGATCGTCCTGTGGAACCTGTAAGAGCATAAAGCATGATTGCTATTGATTTCGGGTTCCCATAACAAGATGATTGAGTAATAATGGGATGAGAAATTCGGCTGGAACATGATGCACGAATTTCTTAGAGGAGAGGCACACGGAATTAAGTGAGGGATTAGTTTCTCATTAACCTTAATTTAGGGTTTATGACTCTCTATTTATAATGAGAGCATTTACACATTCAACCCCTCTGTGTTTAATGTGTGTAACATTAGTCCTTATAGTTCCAATCATCTAAGCTGTTGAGTCATGGATTCGCTGAAGATTACTTGCTGAGTCAAGTAGTCGCTGACAGCCTCATCGAGAAGTTTCATCAGCGAGCCTTCAGCGATCATTATTATCTTCGAGTTAAAGGATAAGTTCAATGACTCACCGCCATGTCTTGTAAGTCAAATATGGGCGGGAAATGAAGATAAGAAGGCTGGTCCCAAGGACACGTGTTGATAGATCAAGATGAAGACATGTGACCTTGTACCATTTTGGTACTAAGGTGTTTCTCTTTAATGCCGTTTTGGGAAAGAAACAAGATGGAACAAGATCGAAGCGACCAGTCTTACACACCAATAGATAGTTGACAACCTTCATGTGTCAACATCTATTGGGTTGTCATGTGATGCCTTTTCTCCCCTATATAAAGCATCACTTGACCTAGCCGCCAAGTTGTTGGTTCATTCTACAATAGTCACTTAGTGTGTTTTTTTCTCTCATTGTAGAATTATATAATTGTTAAGTTTTTGTATGTGCAAAAACTTAACAATATTTTCTTTCTTTCTTCTGTAAACCAACCATGTATTCACCGTTTAATTAATACTACTTATGATTAAACGTGTTTACTTTCTTGTCTTGCTTTCTTAGTGTAATTTACATTAGTTGTTTAATTACATAATCGTTGCAAACTTGGGACTTTCAGTTGGTATCATAGCGGTGGTTCGACACACCGAATCTGATCTGAGTAAAAGTTTGCAAGATTATCTTTCTTTCTTTCTGTACTTAATTTTCTGCATCTAAAAACTTTTCTTTAAACTTCTGTCTATTATTCTTTTCTTTCTATTATGTCTTCTGTTCCTTCTCTGGTTAATACCAGAGATTTTGGGTATGTCTCCATCCCACCCAGATTCGATTCACATGATTTCGGATCTTGGAAGGAGAGAATGCTACTACACATTGTAGGAGTTGAACCCTATCTTATGACATTCTAACCAGAGGGCCATATGTACCGGTTCTGGTTACCAGGACACCAGGAGCCACGGCTGATGCTCCTGAAGTTGTCACTGAGCTCATAAAACCAGAAGTACAATGGACAGATGACGAGCGTAGGCTTGTCAATCTGGATGCTCGGTTGAGAAATCTCATTATTACTACCCTTCCTGATGATATAATGAAATCTGTCATCAAACTTTCTTCTTCTAAATTGGTGTGGGATAATCTGTGTACCAGATTCGATGGTACGGCAGATGTTCTTGCTACCAAGAAAATAGATCTGAAACGTGCCTATGAAGGATTCTTCTCTTCTCCCTAATGAGAGTCTGGATGGCACGTATAATCGCTTTAAGTGCCTTTTGAATGATATGACAAATGTGGGCATAGAGCATAATACGCTTGAAATATGCTACAAGTTCATTGACGTCTTGCCCATCAAATGGCAAGGCTTAAGGCAAATTCTTAGAACAACTAAGCAACTGAAGGAGCATGACTTAGAGTCACTCTATGGCACTCTTCAATTTGAAGAAAGAGCCCTCGCTCAAACTTTGAGAGCTGAGGCTGAGTCTAAGAGGCATGCTGGTTCATATACTTCAACTTCTTCCTCTTCTTTATCTAGTGTCTCTAATGTTCATGACCCTCTTGCCCTGGTCTCTGCTGAAGTTAGTCCTGTCCATCTTGACATGGACATCAACAATTCTACCCCCTCTAACGTCCAAGATCTTGTCAATGACCTCGATTTTGAGGAGAGACAAGAGATGTTCTCGGACTTCATGAACTTTGCTCTTCTCGCTGGTAAACGATATTCTAAAAATTGGAATGGTCGTAGGTCGACTCGTTTCCAAAAACCAGTGGTAGACAAGTCTCAAGAAGAATGTTGGAGGTGTGGTCGTAAAGGCCATTACCAAAAGGAATGTAAAGTTTCTATTCCTTCTTTGCAGGCAGCGAAGCCCTCTTCATCATCAGCGAGGCCCTCTTCAGTCAAGCCTGCTGATGAATACAAAAATAAGTATTATGAGCTTCGTGCCAAAATGGCTGATGTTGAAGAAGCCAAAACTCCCGCCAAAGGTCTTGTTGCTGAAGAACATGACTGGGCTGATTCCGACGTTTCTGACAGTGAGGACTTTGTTGATGCCATCTGCTTTATGGCACTCGCTGATGACCAGGCGCTGACAAAAGATCAAGTGTGCTCCAGTCAGTGGGTCAATGTCACAATCAAGAAGGTATGCACTTTTTCCTCTGCCTCTGAAGAGGATAAACCTAAAATTCTTGAATCTCTTACTTGTGATATCCAGTACGTCGAATCTATTCGTGCTGATCTTCAGTCTAAACTTAACTCAGTAAGTGCTGAGCTAAGTGATAAGACTGACAAGCTCAAGGATTTGAGAAATGTCCATGTTGAGCTTGAATCCCAAAAGCTTCTCAACCAAACTCTTCAAATCTCAAATGAGAAGCTGAAAAATCAGGTCACTGACCTTGAAAAGATAGTCACTCCTGGTCTAAAGCCTCTAGGCTTCATGACCAAATCTTCAGCTTGCAGGTTCCTGCTCAAATGAAAGCGATAATCGGTGGTGATTATGAGACTGCTGCTGTCATCACCAATATGTTCAGCGAGAGACCTGTTGCTGAGGAGAGGATTCCTTCCAGTGCTCTTACTTCTCGTGAGGAATTGCTTAAAAACTACTTTGTTAAAGGCATGAATGACTATCATTCTGAACTGAATGATGAGTCTCCCTCACCCAGCACTTTCACTTCCTCGTCACAAGCAGAAACTAGCTCATCAGCTAGCTTTGCTAAGACTGTCTTTCCAAACCATCCCATTATTGACATGATGCCAAATGAGGGTCGTGTTCAATGTTCCTCTTCCCAAACATTTGAAGGGAATATCTCAAGTGATGGTTTCAAGCCTCTTGCTCCTAAGGTTTTCACTGTTAAGCCCAATGGTGGGTTCATTGTTGAACCCTTTAGAAGGAGCAAGGTCGCTGTCCCATATGACTACAGCACCCCTCAGCGAGCTGTGCCTGTTAGTCAACCCGCTGAGAATTCCATTCCCTCAGCAGTCGCTGAACGCCCTGCGTCTCAGCCCTCATCTTCTTCTAATACTTCTCCTGCTGGCAGAAAGGCTGTTATGCATGAGCACTTAATGAATAGACGAGCTAAGTTTTGTCATGAAAACTTAATGAATAGACGAGCTAAGTTTGCTGATGCTCGTTATCAGCAACCTAATTCTGTCTATGTCCCAAAGGGAACTTTTGTCCCTCAACAAACAAAACCTGTTCAGCAGGTTAGACCTCCTCAGCCAGGAGGTCAGCAAGTTGCTCTAAGTCGTCATAGTTCTCAGCAACCCAGACCTATTCAACAGGTCAGACCTCCTCAGCAAGGAGGTCAGCGAGTTGTTCTGAATAATCATGCCCCTTGTTCTTCAAATGCTCAATCTAAGGGCAAGTCCATTCTTGGCCCTGTTCCCAAAGCTCTTCCTGTTCCGTTCAGGAAGAAAAAGGGCCCTTCAGTAGCATCAACTTCTTCCTCCAATCATGAGATTTGTGAGTTGAATAAGCGTGTCAACGACTTATCCTCACAACTCAAAGAATTTCTGATTCAAAATCAGAAGGCTGGAAGAAAATGCTATTTATGTAGCGAAAGAGGACACATCGCTGCTGACTGCAATGACAAAGACTCGAGGAATCCTTCTGAAGTAGTCATTCAGCCAAATCTACCCTCAGCTTCAGCCGCTCATCCCTCCTCTGAAATCGTTGAGCGAACTCTCCAAGCTGAATCTGATATTAGCTTGGGTGAAGATGTTGTTCTCACTGATGACAACATTGCTGAATATATTGCCGCTCAGCGAATCTCCTTTCCCCGGTCTCATGAAATCATTACCAATGGTAGTGATAGTATACTGGCTGAATATGGAGAAAACAGCCAAGTCACTAACATGGTTGTTCTAAACACTGGAAGCTCTGTCACTTTTACCTCTGAAGATCAATTCTTCACACGAGAGATTACTCATGACATGCTTCCTGCTCATCAGCTGGTTGATTTCCCAGTTGATCCAAATGCTGATCCTAGAGCCCCTCTTCCTCTCGTTTTAAATGATGATGACTTTGCTCATCTTCCTCTCACATCCTCTGCTGACGATACTATCAGCGAGGATGCTCATGATTCTTCCTAAATCCTTCTTATGTTATCCTGCAGGCCTCGCTAGGAAAAGAAGTGTGGTATTTGGACAGTGGCTATTCAAAACACATGACTGGATCCAAGGACCTGCTGGATAACTTCGTGGAGACCGATGGTCCCACAGTTGTGTTTGGTGACAATTCTACTGGCCAAACTGAAGGATATGGATCTCTCTCCCATGGGCTGATCAAATTCACTAAGGTTGCTTATGTGAATGGATTGAAACACAATCTGATCAGCATCAGTCAATTGTGCGATGCAGACTACAAGGTTATCCTTGATAAGCATCAAGGCACAGTGATCAATGTCAATAAAGAAGTGGTCTTGGTCGCTCCAAGAAAAAGGGATATCTACTTGGTAGATTTTACTCCTGTTAAAACTGACAGCGAGACCTGCTTCTTCTCAAAATCTGCTTCTCAAATCAACTGGTTATGGCACAAGCGTATGTCGCATGTGAACTTCAAAACCATAAACTCTTTAGCCAAGAAAAATCTAGTTCGAGGCCTTCCTCCTCTCACTTATGAGAAGGACAGGCTCTGTGGTGCTTGTGAAAAAGGTAAAAGCCACCGAGCCACCTTCAAAACCAAACAGGCCAACTCTATCAGTGCTGTTTCCATCTCCTTCACATGGACCTTTTTGGTCCAGTAAATGTCCAAAGTCTAAGGGGTAGCAGATACACCTTAGTTATTGTGGATGAATATTCACGATATACTTGGACAATCTTTCTTCATTCTAAGAGTGATGCTGCTGAGGAAATAATTAATTTCATTAAAAAGATGGAAAACCTCAACAGCATACGTGTTAAAGAACTCAGAAGCGATCATGGCACTGAGTTCAGAAACCACACTCTTGAGACTTTTTGTGCTGATCAAGGGATTAGACAAAATTTCTCTTCTGTTCGCACTCCTGAGCAAAATGGGGTAGCTGAAAGAAGAAATAGAACTCTCATTGAAGCTGCAAGAACCATGCTCAGTGCCTCTCTTCCTAGTAAATTCTGGGCTGAAGCAGTCAGTACTGCTTGCCACACTCAAAATAGGTGTCTTATTGTCAAGCGACATGATAAGACTCCTATGAAGTTCTCAAGGGCAAGAAACCTCAAATTGGATACTTCCATGTTTTTGGTTGCCCAGTTTTCATCCTAAATGATAAGGATCATTTAGGAAAGTTTGATCCCAAAGCTGATGATGGCTACTTTCTGGGATATTCTTCTATAAGCAAAGCTTTCAGAGTTTTCAATACTCGCACTCAAAAAGTAGAAGAATCAATTCATGTTACTTTTGATGAAAGTTGTTCAGCTTTAAGTGATCTCTCAAATGAGTCATCTGCTGAAGTAATTCTCAGCGATCTATCTGACTCGTCTGAGGTATCAGCGACACATCATGATGTTGTTGAACAACCTATCGCTGAGTCTCCAAGTCCTTCACCAAATGATGAGTACATTGCTGCTCACATTTATTCTATAGATCCAGTTGAGCCTCTTCTTCGAACAGTTAATGCTACTTCCATTAATGTTCCTCTCTCAACTGAACCTCAAGATGCTGATGGTACCGCTGAGGAAACATTTCATGATGCCTCAGTGAATCCTCTTTCAGGAAACACTGAGGATGACACTCCTCAGCAAGAGGTACCCACTGTTCTCAGTGACCCTCCTATCAGCAACTCTGAACCCCTGCTAACCATTGATCTCTTCCTATACTCCCACTCCTAGTGAGACTACCACCAAAGTATCCGCTATGAATCACTCTTCTATTCACACACCAGCACTCAAATGGACTGCTGATCACCCTCTTGACCATGTGATTGGTAATCCACACACTGGTGTCCAAACTCGCTCAGCGACAAGTAATACTTGTCTCTATGTCAATTTTCTATCTCAAATTGTGCCTGCCAATATTGGTGAAGCCATGGCTGATCCCTCATGGGTGGAAGCCATGCAAGAAGAACTAACACAATTTGAAAGACAACATGTTTGGCTCCTTGTTCCTCCTCCCTATAAAGAACCCATTGGCACTCGATGGGTTTATAGGAATAAGATGGATGAAACTGGTGTGGTCATCAGAAACAAGGCAAGATTGGTTGCTCAAGGTTATACTCAAGCTGAAGGCATTGATTATGACGAGACCTTTGCTCCAGTCGCTCGTCTTGAAGCCATTCGTCTCTTTCTCGCTCATGCTGCTTACAAAGGCTTCATTGTCTATCAAATGGACGTCAAGAGTGCCTTCTTAAATGGTGATCTTGATGAAGAGGTCTATGTTAAGCAGCCTCCTGGATTTGAGGATCCAAAGCATCCTCACTATGTCTACAAGCTAAATAAAGCCTTATATGGTCTTAAACAAGCTCCTAGAGCTTGGTATGACACTTTGTCTACCTTCCTTCTTGACCATGGCTTTCGTAGGGGAACCATTGACAGCACCCTCTTTATCTACAAGCATAAGGGTGATGTTCTGTATGTGCAGATTTATGTCGATGACATTATCTTTGGTTCCCTATCCACCAAACTCTGTCGAAAGTTCAGTTCTCTTATGTCTAGCACTTTCAAAATGAGTATGATGGGTGAATTAACCTTCTTTTTGGGGTTACAAATCAAGCAGCTTCCCACTGGAATATTTATCAATCAAGAAAAATATATTCGGGATATGTTGCATAAATTTGACTTCACCCATGTCACTCCAAAGGGAACTCCAATGTCCCCTCCCAATAATCTTCACGCTGACCCTGATGGTAAGTATGTGAATCCTACTTACTATCGTGGCATGATTGGGTCACTCATGTATCTCACAGCGAGTCGCCCAGACATCATGTTTGCAATATGTCTCTGTGCTCGCTATCAAGCTTCTCCTAGAGAATCTCATCTCCTCGCTGTGAAGCGTATCTTCAAATATCTCAAGGGTATACCCACGTTGGGTCTTTGGTACCCAAAAGACTCCAACTTTGAGTTAGTTGGATATTCTGACTCCGACTATGCTGGTTGCATGCTTGATCGCAAAAGCACCAGTTGAGGATGTCAACTGTTGGGGGGGAAGCTGACTAGTTGGACTAGTAAAAAGCAACACACAGTTTCCATCTCCACAGCTGAGGCAGAATATGTCTCTGCAGCGAGCTGTTGTGCCCAAATGCTATGGATGAAACATCAGCTTGCCTGACTATGATTTGGAATACTCTAAAATTCCAATCATGTGTGATAATACAAGTGCTATTGCTATTACACACAACCCAGTTCAACATTCCAAAACTAAGCATATTGATATTCGATATCACTTTATTATTCGTGATCATGTCATGAAAGGTGACATCGAGATCTACTTCATTCCAACTGATGATCAACTAGCTGACATCTTTACTAAACCATTGGATGAAACTAGATTCAAACTGCTGTTAGCAAGTTAGGAATGTTGAATGGGGAATCAGCGACATGACTTGTCATGTATGCCAATTCAGCGAGCTTAAGTCAGTCTTACTCGCTGGTCTCAAAGCAATGAAGAGCTTAAAATCTTCATCTAGTCCAGTAGCAAACGGCTATTGGTAAAGACTTATAAAATCCGTTGATCCTTATTGCTTTGGGAAAAAGTAAATAATAGCAATGAAGAGCTAAAAGTCTTCATCTAGTCCAATAGCAAACGGTTATTGATAAAGACTCATAAAATCCGTTGATCCCTGTTGCTTTGGGAAAAAGCAAATAATAGCAATGAAGAGCTAAAAGTCTTCATCTAGTCCAATAGCAAACGGTTATTGGTAAAGACTTATCAAATCCGTTGATCCCTGTTGCTTTGGGAAAAAGCAAAATAAAAGCAATGGAGAGCTAAAAGTCTTCATCTAGTCCACTAGCAAACGGCTAGTGGTAAAGACTTATCAAATCCGTTGATGGCTGACAGTTTGCCAAAAACTGTAGTCAGCGACCAACGTTAGTTGTGAAGTCGCTGACAAAAACTTTAAACATGCTGATTACCCTTGAGCATGTAATATTTCCAAATATCCTTCTTAAGAAATTAAAAATTCTCATTTAATAAAACATAGGATATTTTCAAAACTAAGTGTTTTCAAAGTAACTATGTGGGTGACGTGGCAAAATCTTGAACCACATGTTTTATATATTCAAACTGAAAGGTCACCTCGATTTTTGCCTCTGATCACGTCATTTGTCTGTATGTGACAGTCTGACTAACAGGTTACGACTGCTCAATACGGCGCACACTCAAGTATTTTTATGGGATAAAATTTCTTTTCTTTTATTTAAACGTTACTCTCAAAATCTTTTATATATTATACATATGTACGAAACAGTTGTTGGTTACAACTGTTCCACAGATTGAAAAAGAGGAGAGAGAAATTACATTGTAAAATCGTGGCCCACCACCATACCCTATATATACATCCTCTCTCTCACAACTCTATTTTCACGCTTTCATATAACTATTCACCTTCTCTCAAACCAAATATCTCTCTTCATCTGTTCATCTTCCTTCATAAATCTCTTATCATCTCTTCAGCAACTCTCTCAATCCAACATTCTTTTCACCGCCCACCTCCATCAACTACAACACACTGTCTCATCCTTCTCCGCTCACCAAGATAACTTTCGCACTTCCATCACTCAAGAAATCCACTCTCTCAAAAATAAACTCTTCTCTCAAACTCCT
Source organism: Erigeron breviscapus (assembly GCA_034093135.1). Classification (NCBI taxonomy): domain Eukaryota; kingdom Viridiplantae; phylum Streptophyta; class Magnoliopsida; order Asterales; family Asteraceae; genus Erigeron; species Erigeron breviscapus. The sequence goes on from CM067173.1 coordinate 124,909,802, forward strand.
TTCCAAGTAGCTGTTGACAAAAAGCTACTTGACGAATCTGTCAATCGTACCAAGAAGCTTGAAAAAGAGGTTGAAAATCTGAAGGGTATGATGGTTGAAATGTTGGGCCTCCTCACAAAAGATAAAGTGGAAGTAGCTAGTCCCTCAGCTACTTCCAAGGGGGAGAAAAATATTGAGAAGGATCCAGCATCTAATCTTCCCCAAGCTCCCCTCACTAAAAACATTGGTAACGCTGAGATGGTTGATGAACCGGCAGCAAACGTTGAGGGGGAGCAAACAACAATTGCTGAGAAGGTTGTTAAACCGGCAGCAAGTATTCAGAGGGAGCAAGCTGAGAAGGTTGTTGCTGAGAATGTGCCAGCAAAACCAATAAATGTTTCTATCTTCAAGCCTACTGTTGAGTTCCACGCTGCCCTTGAAAAGAGATATGCTGATAAGGGTAAAGCAGCAGTGGTTACTCAAAGCAAGCCACCAAAGGTTCCCATTTCAGCAAGAGAACAACAAGAAAAGTTAATGGCTGGAGCTTTCCCTAAGCCTTCACCACCTCAAAAGACAACTGCTGAAATCACTCCTGAAGAGGTTGTACGTCAGGAGGAGCTGAAACAAAAGAAAAGAGAAGAGGAACTCTCTAGAAAATATATAAGTGAGCAGATTGTAAGTGAAGAGCTGAAGGATGCTGATGATGAAGTGCAAATGTTAGCACAACAATCTGGTGGTTTGGAAGTATTGAAAAAGAATGAGGAAGAGTTCTTCGCTAAGAAAAGGAAAAACTTTGAAGAAGGCAAAGAACTCTACCTTAAATCAAGGGAGATAAGGCAAAGGAAAGAGGAGATCCAGTCAGTCAGGGTCACTCTGACCAATCAAGGGATGAACCTTCATCTCCAAAGAAAAGGAGTGCCCAAGTTGTATACTCTGAAAAATGTGACTAAAGATACACTTGGGCCAACTGAATGGATCGAAATTTACAAGCTGATCAAGGACAAGACAGCTGTAAGTTATGAACCGTTGATCAAAATGGCAGGTGAGCAGATAAAGCATACTCGCAAAATGGAACAAAAATACAAAGTCAAGACTCTCTGCTCAGCGCTGCAAGACATCCCTTCCCTCCTCCTCAGCAACCCAGAGTTGGATCAAAGAGATCAGCGTCTGGATCCCAAGTTTCTCGTCTCCCCACTGTACTCAGAATGGTTCCCAAGACTAATATAGATAAGGAGCCGCTGCTATATTTGAAGATGCCTTCCAGAACCCTTTTTATGGAAGGTACCTATGACGAGAAGCTGGGAGGTTTCTGTTTTTGCAATGTCCATGGTCATGAACTCTTTTTCAGGACCAACGAGATTGGAATTGCTTCCTCTGCTTTCCTTCTGAAAATAAGGAAGTATTGTGCTCAGACTTCCAATGATCCCACGTTTATAAAGATGATTGATCAAGAGTTGCTGAAGCCTGAAAGACAACAAGATAGAGCATTTATCGAGGCCAAGCAAGAATCTCAATGGGATTAAGTAGTCTTGTAATCTTTGTAATGCTGCTCATTGTAAAGGTGTTTGTCATATATATAAAATCAGCATTCCCTCATTTCAATTTCAAATTCTTGTAAGTTCAAGCGACTTACACTCAGCAAAGTCTCCTCAGCGAATAGGGGGAGATTGTTGAGTCATGGATTCGCTGAAGATTACTTGCTGAGTCAAGTAGTCACTGACAGCCTCAGCGAGAAATTTCATCAGCGAGACAGCACCATAATTAGCCTTTTGAACTTTAATTGTTGTCCTTTTACCGTTATTATCCTTCCTCTTAATGGAATTAGCAGTGGTAGTAAGGTGAACACTTTAGGTTGGCCCAACTTAAGGCGACCATTTTCTTACACACACATTGCTATTAGTTCACTCATCGACCATTTATCCTTCATAGCGCTATATTTAATTTTGAAGGAGTCGAAATGAGCAGGCAATGAGGTCATTATAAAATGCACAAGAAAATTGTCAAAGACTTCCATTTTAGGACTCTTAAGCTTATGAGTCATGTCAGTCATCTACATTATGTGTTCACAAATACTGCTATTTCCTTTGTATTTAAGCTACTTGCATACGCCTTATACATTCCCTCGGATACTATGATTGATGAAGTTCCTGACCATCATTAGTGACAAGCGATTCGTCCTATCCCACTTTCTTAAAATTCAGTTTCTGAGCTGCAAAAGAGTTAGCAGTAATAGCAGTGGGTCCATTATGGCGAATAACATAGTCAAGGTCTAGCATCTCCAGAGTTAGAAGTAATTAGTCCTTTTCATGAAGCAAAGTTTGCATCAGTAGGTGGCTCATTGCCTAAGTTAGGTACTACAGTGGAAATAATGAAGATATTAATTTATGATACAAGCAATAGAAGATTATAATAGTAATGAACTAGAGTAATGCCTAAAATAAGTAGGCCTAATAATAATGTTCCTCATAATGACATGATTAGATATCTAAGGCAAATTAAGTAATGTCTCTTAATAGTAATGGAACTAGAGTAATGCCTAAAATAAGTAGGCCTAATAATAATGTTCCTCATAATAACATGATTAGATATCTAAGGTAGACTAAGTAATGTCTTTTAATAGTAATGGAACTAGAGTAATGCCTAAAATAAGTAGGCCTAATAATAATGTTCCTCATAATGACATGATTAGATATCTAAGGCAGACTAAGTAATTTCTCGTAATAGTAATGGAACTAAAGTAATGCCTAAGATAAGTAAGAGCTAATAATAATGTACCTAAAGTAATGAGACTATGACCATTATTATAGTAATGAAGCTAGTGATAGGTAAGCTTATTATAAACGCCAAAACAATAAGCTAAAATAAGGCTCTACTTAGATTTTACATCACCTTTGGGCAGAAATAACTAATATCTAAGTAAACATGAGCATTAGGGTCATGCAACACAACGCTTATCTTTTGACCTTTGGGCACAAAATTAAGAATCGTGTATATTATGCATGAAAATGTCCTTTTAGCACACAAAGTATATTAAATCACCTTTGGGCAGAATCAATATACCAAGTGTTCATTATGCAAAAGGAAAAGAACGCAACATGAGAATCACATTTGACCTTTGGGCACAAATGATAAAACCATGTACATTAGTGCGAATCCCCTAACATTACGGGGGTCCGGGGGCAGCGCCCCTGGAAGCGGGGTCCAAGGGGCGGCAGCCCCTGGCGGGGTCCAAGGGGCAGAGCCCCTGGCTGGGATCGAGCTATGGCAAAAATGTCTTACAAAAAGTTATTTTTGAAAAATTAGAGACAAATTTAGCCACAAAAATTATAGGGTAAAATAGTAAGCACGAACTCATTCATCAGCTAAGATATTCAGTATAACACAAACTTTAAGTAATATCTCGTGATAAAGTAAGCACGAACTTAAGTAATAATTCGTAATGGTGTAAGCACGAAAACATCTATAAGTCGTGATGACATAGGCACGAAAATATCAGTAAGTCGTGAGGACATAAGCACGAAGATATCATAAAGTCGTGATGATGTCAGCACGAAGGTATCATAATCTCGTGATGACGTAAGCACGAGTTTTCTGTAATTCGTGTACGAAGATAAACTGAAGTTCGTGTTGAAGTAAGTGTGAAGAGGACGTAAGCGCGAAGATGACGTAAGCGCGAAGATGAGCAGAAGTCGCGATGACGTCAGCACGAAGTGGTCATAAATTCGTGATGACGTCAGCACGAGTTCTTCTTTCTGCAGATTCTAATTTCGCGAAATTCATCAAATTCGAACCAAATCATGACTGATCGTTTATAACACGGCTCTGATACCACATGTTGGAATAAACATGATTCGCTTCGAGTGATAAAACATCCCAGATCGTCCTGTGGAACCTGTAAGAGCATTAAGCATGATTGCTATTGATTTCGGGTTCCCAAAACAAGATGATTGAGTAATAATGGGATGAGAAATTCGGCTGGAACATGATGCACGAATTTCTTAGAGGAGAGGCACACGAAAATTAAGTGAGGGATTAAGTTTTTCATTAAACTTAATTTAGGGTTTATGACTCTCTATTTATAATGAGAGCATTTACACATTCAACCCCTCTGGTGTTTAATTTGTGTAACATTAGTCCTCATAGTTCCAATCATCTAATGGGAAACCCTATAGTATGTCTTTAAGAATAAATACGCCCATTATATATTTGCTAGACATAGGCATTTCAGTTATCGTCAATTATCATATCAGGAATGATAGATGATCAGTGACCACACTAACGTGGTTCCAACATCCTATTCTGCAGGAGTGCGCGAGTTCTAACTTCCAGCATGATGGGCACCTTGTCACTGATGGGTGTGAATTATTAACATCCAACATTTGTCGTTCTAAACACACACAAACACACACAAGAGAAAGAACCTGCTCGGTGCCGCCTTTCACGGGTTTTGAGCCTCAATATCTCGACGGTGTATGAGGGAGGTTAAGATGTAGGCAGACCTTACCTCTACCAAAGTAGAGAGGCTGCTTCCATTTTCTATTGGACCGTGAGAATTCTTAAAATATGTATTGGATCACATGTTTTTAAAGTTCAATCACATGTGAAACGTCATAAAAATGTACGTTGCAGAAGAATTTTTTTTCAAAAATCTTATATATAGCCATTTGTTCAAATGTGAACAGAAACGTGGATAAATTCATTCACAAGTTCACAAAAAACTATTTTGAAGATTTTTTTGAAAATTTTTTTTTTTTCCACAACATACATTTTTATAATGTTTCACATGTAAATGAACTTTAAAAACATATGATTCAATACATAATTTAGGAGTTTTTACAATTTTTGGAAAAAAAAATTCTTAAAATAAGGAAATTATATATATATATATATAGGAAAAAGTTCATGTGAGAACCATTTGAATTGGAAGAACCATGAGAACTTCTAAATTATAACTTGATGTTCATATGTGAATGTATAAGTGAAAAAATTCGTTCACATATGAACAAATCAGGTTATACTTGATAATAACTCTATTCATATGTGAACAATTCACATGAACCTTACTCTACATATCTACCAATAAACTAAAACAGGATTGAGATTTTCTTTAAACGACACGTGGCGTAATCCTTGATCGACACGTGTCCTTTTAATTTATTTATTTTTATTAAATTAGCTTTTTTAATTGTATATAGATTCAATTTCCTTATTAGACTTAGAATTAAACTCTAACTTTTGGCTTATAGATACAAAACACATTATAACCTTATTTGATAAATCGTTTTCTCATTAATAAAATTGTCTTTTTTTCTTTCTCAATTTTTCAACTCCTATTACTTATATTACTTATAATAAGTTATTAACATGAAGACTTCAAAAATTTGAGTTTACGATCCGAAATCACAAGGCTATTTACCGTCATCCACTATGCTTACAAGTTCCGATTTTGATGTGATTGTAAAATTTTAAGGTAAATCCAAAACTCTAATTAAACATATATTATATATTATATTTATCATTACTGTTTATTATAATACTAGTCCTAAAACCCCTACGATGTACGGTAACTATATAGATTACTAGATTATGCCCCATGCGATGCATGGTAATATACACATTACATTAAATTGATTACAAATATAATATTTTAAGTAATATTACTTGAAAACAATGATTAACATATATACGTCAAAAGTATTAATAAATGTTATATAATAATAATAACTAAAAGGATTTTTAATGATATTATACTTTTATTATGCATGTAAAATCTGAAAGGAACATATATAAAGTAGAATAAAGAAGTAAAAAAGGAGGAAAAAGAAGATAATAGAAAGTGATAAGTTACAAAGATTGATAATTATACTATTAATGATATTATACTTTTATTATGAATGTAAAATCTTGTAATTGGCTTTTTTATTTGCTATTTAAAGTTGATAAAAAAACAAATGACCACATAGACAAATGATGATGTGGCAAATGAAGTGTCACATAAGCACTAAAAAATATATATAATATATCTAAAAAAATATTAAAATTAAAATAATATATATTATATATACTAGTCCTAATACCCGTACGATGTACGGTAGCTATATAGATTGTATCATAAAGAAATTCGAATATGCCTCATACATGATTCGTGAGTATGAAATAAATTGTATATAATATATAATATGACTAAAAAGATAAATCGAGAACCAAATAAATGTCGAGAACTGTGAGAACTATTTTACAATTAATACTAACAAGGGTAGTTTCGTACTTCAATATATTTTAATTAAGTAATTAACAATTAAAATTTAATGCCCTATAATCTCTCAATCCGTTATAGTTAGGTGTAATTCTTATATCTAAAAAAAATAGTATGACATACATACGGAGTCAAATAGTTTGAAGATTATTTATCCCTGTTACAAATTTATCATAGAACTTCTTGGTTCATTATTGGTTTTGAGTTTTAACTTTTGAGGTTTTCTTTCTAATTGCAAAAAATAGGTGTTTACAACTTATTATGCCTTTGAATAAAAAAAAAACAAAAGAGCAAAAAACATACTCAAAATCTCATAAGAATAAAACTTCTGGAAAATCTCGTTAAATTTATTTGTAAAGCAATGCAAGGAGTGGAGAAGGAATAGAAACGGCGGTTAACTCCTATATTTACAACCAGTTGTGAAATAAATTGATAACAAAAATATTTAGGTTGAAACTATTTATGAAGTCCATTTGTTTATATCAATATGGTTTTCTAATCATTGATTTTAGTTTACGTAGACGTTAGCTTACATATTCCTCAAACTGTGATCATTAGTTGGTTTTTCAATTAATATTTTTTATTTGTTCATTTAGAAATATCAACAATTTCGTAAGGTAAAATATTAATTGTTCACATGTAAACTCAATTCATACATGAATCTTTTTAAAATACACTTGTTAACTTTGTTTTAAAAACATATGTACACTTGTGGATATAGTAATTCACATGTGAACTCACTTTATATTATGAATGATTTCTATACACTTGTAAACTATTTAAAAAAATATCTATACACTTTGAGAATATATATGATTATCTACATGTGTACTCACCTAATGTCATATAATATTATAACTGTACACATGTATTCAATTATATATTTGTAAAAAACATTTTTTTCACATGTGTGTTCACCAAATGTTCATATAAGATTATAGTTGTACACATGTATACAAGTTGTTTAGTTGTTCACAAATGCCGCTGGAATAAAAATAAAAGATTTTTGAAATAAAAATATTACTTTACCATTAGAAATAGGGTCATTCACATGTGTACCAGACACAAAAGATTTTCAAAATTATATATTTTTGAAATTCACATGTGTATAAGTTAAATATAAACACATGTTTATAATCCTACATTATTAAAATGTATTAATGAATTAATAGATTTAAATATAATTATTTATATTATTAATAAAATTCACTCTGATATTAGGAAGAAAAAAAGTCTCGTACATCATCAAAATGGTTTCATGTTTTCTAATTAATAATAAAAAATTAATTAAGTAATTAATTAATATATTAATAATAAAATGGAAATCTTCAAAATCAAGATCCATATTCCGTTTCATGTTTTCTAATTAATAATAAAAAATTAATTAAGTAATTAATTAATATATTAATAATAAAATGGAAATCTTCAAAATCAAGATCCATATTCCGTGCGTTTCTGTTTGTTTAAAAAAAAATTATATTCCTATTATGACCTTTTCACAATTAAAATTTATTTGTAATTTATTTTTTTCACAATAATTACACAAATGCCATCAAATCATTCTAACCCTTGATCTATTTCATCCAATGAACATAATTAGTTCTCGCAGTTCTCGACAATTTCTTAGTTCTCGTAATAACTCAACTCTATTAGTGCAGACCATAAATATAGTAGTACTTAAAAATTTAAAATTAGATACACATGACAAACACGATTTATAAGATAGGTAGTATAGATGATACCACATCGGTCAATCAAGCGTTAACCCACCTAGTAGAGGCTCTTGCCTTTTGAGGTGAAGAACAAAGTTTTTTCTTTGCCGATAGTATAATTTAAGATTATTTAGTATAATTTAGTAATGTAATATATTTGCCTTTCAAGTATTCAAACGCTCCACTTCAGAAATAGAACAAAGCATTCCAACCTCAAATGGAAGGAATGGTGTAACTTTGATTCTTTATAATCTGTTTACTTTGTATTACCTGTACATGTTTTGTCGCTTGCGATTGCAAGGACTTCAATAAACAAAACTTGATTTTAAAAAATATAAAATAAAAATGATGATATAACACATGATGTATTCACTCATTTATTCCGAGAAAGGATAGCTGCTAGTACACCAACTACAAGAGCAACTACACCAATACCAACACCAACACCAACACCAGCAGTATCAATATGCATTCCAGTCATTCCATCTGTCCATACACATCAACTTCAGTGACGAAAAGTGTGAAATGGATCCTCTAAATAATACAAGGGAATGTAGAAAGAGTTTATAAAATATAAGTTATAAAGGTTATGACTCACCTTTTTTGATAGTCTTCAATTGCTTTCTTGAGACTTGTTGCTTTTTTCCAGTCGTGTGCAGTCTACAAAATTCACAATTTATAATGCAATGAATTAAAAAAGGTAGAGCATATAGATGTTGAGTATAACCGTTCCAGACAATTATAAAGGTAGAATTCCAGACAATTATAATGCAATGAGTGATATGAAATAATGAATAATTAGTTTATGAGATAACACTACTAGAAAAATAGCCTTTAATAACACCTAATTTATGACACATGCATCTACGATGACAAACAAAAATGTGTGTCATAAAAAAACTGTCATAACTTGTAAAATCTGAAGGACTTATGACACGCAATTGTTAGAGTCATAAAAAAATGTAGTGTAACACGGAATACACTTTCTTTACGTGTCATCCCTAAATGTCGTCTTATTATTTTGTTTCCCGCTTGACAAAAACCCCCCAAAAAAACCCTAAGTACTAGCTGGTAACCCAAAAAAAAAACATAAAAAAAACCGAAGCCCCAAATTGAACGACATTGTTACAAATCAAACGACATTGCTACAAATCGAAGCCCCACATTGTTCAAAATCGAACGATATTGCTACAAAATCGAAGCCCTAAAATCGAAGCCCCAAAATCAAAGCCCCAAATTGTTCAAAATCGAAGCCCTAAAAAAACCCTGTTCAAATCGATTTAGTCAAAATCGTTCAAATCGATTGTTCAAATCGAACAATCGATTGTTTAATTGTTCAAATCGAAGCCCCATTACCCCTGTTCAAATCGTTATAGTCAAAATCGTTAGTCAAATCCGGATTGTTCAATTGGTAATTTTAATTTCACTCTCTTTTTGTTAAATTATTATTTTTATATGCAGATACATGTATATATGTATATATATTGATTATAGTTTATATATCTACATATATATGTATCTGTGTCTATATATCTAAATATATTTGATCTATATATGTATTTGTGTCTATATAGCTATATATGTATCTTTGTCTATATTGAATGCAAAAATATATCTATATGTATCTGTATCTATATATCTATTATCTGTGTCTATATTGAATGCAAAAAGGTTTTAATTTTTGTAATGCAAAGGTCATGGATAAATCATGGATTTTAGTTAGATCTGACAAGCGTAAACAGCTGTCAACATAGTCTCAGCTCTTCGAGTAGTCCCCATTTCTATAATACCCAACCGCAAGTATATACATCTTAAGTTTCATTAGCGAGGGGTGATTAGTGTTGTTAACTGATAAGCCTGGCACAAAAGAAGCACCCTAGTTAAGCTAAGCAATGGAAACTAAAGGACATAAAAGCCTCTCTCCAGCCAAGCCAAGTACAAGAAAAAGTTCTTTCTTACATAATCGAAAGCTACGAGAATCAAACATATTCAAATTACTTTTTTCACCTTCAAGCATATTTATTCCATGTTGCACATCTTCAGGCCGCTTAGAGTGAACAAGAGCCCATGACAAGCGTAAAAGGAACTCACTTTTAAGGTTATCAAAAGGGCGATTTTCAAATAAAGCAAAGTCACGTTCATAGAACTGTAAAAAAAGAAAACATCAACCACAGGAAGGGGAAAAACATGGTTAGCTTAATGTTGTGGCATATCACCAGCTTTTATAGTTTCACCATGTTATGTTGAAATACAAAAGTAAGATTTCCTTTGCTAATGTATACGCAAAACAATTTCAAGTTTATTTATCATTATATATACAACTGAAGAACATATTGCATTATGTACATGGAATAAAAAGAGACCAATTCAGAGAGAAACATAGGTTTTCTTTATGATACTAACTACATAGAAGCGGCATTATATATAGAAAATAGAGTTAATTACACTTTTGGTCCCTGTCGAGGGTTAAAAATTACCGTTTTCATCCCTACCTTTCATATATTACTTTTTTGGTCCAAAAAACTTTGCTCCGTCAACGCTTTTGGTCCAATTCTCGAAACGGACGTTAAACGCCCATCACGTGACCTGCACATGATGGGTATTTTAGTCTTTTTCTTACCGCAAGGACTAAAAGTGTAACTAACTTTTCTAAAATAAACGTTTTTTAATTAAAAATGTAAAATTTTTGCTTTTTTGTTTTTAATCAGATTTTTAACTTATTCAACCTTTATCATCATCATCATCAATAAATCAACAACTGCAAAGTCAAAATTCATAAGAACCCAGATCAAAACACAAATATCTAATATACAAATCCTAAAGTAGATGTTAAAGGTGAAGGTAGAGATGGGACAGTTCCTCTTCCAGTGCCCGACTTCATTACAATGATGACAGGTCTGGTCTTTTGCCGGATGCTCTTTTTTAGCCGGAGGGGTTTTCTTTGGTTTGGGGAATTAGCAGCTTGCTTACCCTTGCCCTTACCATCAAACTTGCCTTTAGCTTGGTGCGATTTCTTAGCTTTCTGGATCCGACCCCCCTTTATCATAAGAACATTTGGGTCATTGGCCTTCTTTGGAATCGTCTTCTCATATTCAATGAGCATAGCATGAAGTTCAGTGACGCTCTTTTTCATAGAGTGCATGGTATAGTTTTGCACAAAACCCTCATATTCCTTCGTAAGGGATTTGAGAATCATGCCAACTTTTACCTCTTTTTGATAAGCGTACTCCATCGAATCCAATTTGTCAAAAATGCTCTTCATCTTGAGCACATGACTGCTAACCGATTTTCCAGATTCAAGTTTCATGTCATGGAGTTCCACGACTAAGTCGAATAGTTCCACTCCAGCTTGTTTTTCATATAAGGATCTAAGTTCTCTGATCATATCATATGGAGTGTAATTCTCGAATTGTTTCTGAAGCTCAGGAGACATGCTCGCAAGCATCAAACAACAAACTTCATTGAATCTAGTGTATTGAACTCTATATTCAGTTCTTTCAGCTGCTGTTGATTCAGCACCTGGTTCGGTTGGCCATTGCCTTTCAATGACATCCATGCGTTCTTCAACTCTTAGAACAATTCTCAGTTGGTGATACCAGTCATTGAAATTTGATCCATTAAGCTTTTCTCTTTCAAACATTTGCCGAAAAGCATTGGTGTTTGTG